>OZ024824.1:19490238-19807753 GCA_964016985.1 Anodontia alba
ATCCGTTTGGCATCTTTTAATTTTGACCTGAGCTGAGACACTCTCTCCAAAATGCGTATGTTGTCTGAAAAGAAACAAGGAGAAAAAAAATTAGGCAAAGTGTGCAGCTTTCGCGCCTACCAAACGAAAGAATGCGTAACCATCGGTTAAGAAAGTGAAACAATTAGAGCGACATCCGGTTAGGAATTCGATGACTCAAAAAAGGTAAGCAAACTTTGCATTTGTTGTGTTTCATGAGCGATACGTATAAATGGTTTGAGGAAATTATTAAAAAAAAACCCGGAGAATTGCATTCAACAGCCCACTGATATCAGCGTCTGTGGAGTAAATTTCAGACCACATACTTCACGCACATTGGCTTAATTATTTTTCGCGTGCTGGAGGTTTAACAAAAGCCATAGAATACACGTGGAAATTCGTGGTGTTTATTGTCCTTTACGAGGGTCCTGCAAAAAGTTTTGTCACTGGGTTCGGATTACTTCAGTGCTACATTTTATCAAACATATTTTCATTACAAACCTTCAAAGTATTCCCCCTTTACTGAAACACATTTTTGTAACCGTTTTACCCAGTCGCGAAAGCAGATAAATAGTCTTCTTTTGGTATCTGTTGGAGACACTGATAAATAGCGCTGCCAAGAGAACTTCTAGACGTATACATATTTCCAGAAAGCATTTTCTTAAGCCTTGGAAATAAAAAAGAAGTCACAGGGACTCGGGTCAGGTGATTAAGGTGGATGGTTTAAAACTTTCAGCTTTTCAGAAGCCAAAACAACCTCACACTTATGAGAGGAGGCGTTTTCATGTAAAAGGTGGACTCCTGACCATCTTTTGCTAGGTCGTTTCTTATTGTAACAAGTAAATTGGTCAGTGTATATGACTGTAACTATTTCAATTTGAAATAACTCGGTCAGTTGGAAAGCAATTTGCACGAAATAAACGGGTATCGTTAGCTATTCAACACACCATTCAAGTGCAGTGAAGCATTTTAAAATATACCTGGGATAAAACTTAGGAAGCCTATTAGTGACAGAACTTTTTTGCACGACCCTTGTATTTAATTTTGTGCTTTGCTAGAAGTTCAGCATATTATCACACACACACACACACACGATAGACACATATGGTTATTTGTGTTTTGGATATTTTGATTGTCAATGCAGCATTGTCGAGACATCGCCACGGCAAGGGCCGAAAATGGGTGGTTACGCATTAGAGCTGTAACAAAACTTACAGCTCTAATGCGTAACCACCCATTTTCGACCACTGCCGTGGCGATTTCTCGACAATGCCTCATTGACAACCAAAATATTTATAACAAATAACCATATGCGTCTGTCGTGTGCGTGGTTGATGGTTGACTAGATATGTTGAGTAGAAAGCAAACGCGATTAGAAAAGAAACGTATTAACGCTTAGCATGCTGTGTTCAAATTTCAGAAGGGAGGGGGGGGGGAAGGGGGAAGAAAGTAACAATCTGTCTTCTAAGGCTAGCTAATCGGAGCTGAAAAGATAATCGATTATCAGTCCTGCCATTGTGATCAATAATCGATCAGTAATCGCTGAAGATTTGGTCATAATTTTACCTGTCTTGAGCATGACTCTTACCATATGTTATACTTTATTGCATATATTTGGTCAGCCAGGTCAGAGCAAACAGTGTTCAAAGTTTTGATTAAGTATGGTAAGGAGTTTAGGTGTCTGAATACCTAGGGTAAATACGGTAAAGTAATAAACACAGAAATCAAATGATCGATTATTAGCAAATCAGTAATGATAATCATTTTTGTGGAATTTATCGATCAATTAATCGATTATCCGATTAATCGTGCCAGCATTACTGTCTTCTGGTGGTCTTAGTTCAAACAATAAGTGCAGTACTTTCCCTGTACACACTCGACATTTCCGCGTAAGTAACTGATACGCATTATCATGTCTTAAAAATGTAAATCTCGGTACGTTCGGTTAAGCAGAAATCTCGCAAAGGTGGACGCTTGCAAACTATTCGTTCAGATGTGACCATTTTTGGTGAATGGGAGCAAGTGTCTGCGAACCATTCTTAGAGCTGTCTTTTGGCGAAACCAAACTGGCGACCTTTGTGAATACAATGCAATGATGATTGTTCGTAACAATAATATGAGAGACAGCTTTTGTGATTTCTTGTTTGCTTACACGCCAACCCCACTTCTTTTCCTTAAAAGACAATTCTTCACCTACCAAATGGATTGCCATCAGCTGCCTGGGAGTTTTCACTGTCGCAACCATTGACTTTGTCGCCAGTTTCCATGTCTTCATTTTCACTGTCCGACGGACCCTTGGAAAAATGAAGAGGAATAAATATATATGAAATGGTTACTACATTGTACAAACACTTCAAATACCTTCGGTTACTACTGTCTTAGTTATGTCACGTAATTTTAGATGTGATCTTTTAGATATACTACTACATGCTTTGAATGCATACGGTTAAAACCCAAAGATTTGTTTCCGTGTGGTTTCAGCCTTAGGTTCTTGTTTGTGAAGACAGTAAATTCTAAAATTGGCATATTCTTCATCTTTAAATCCAAGCTTTTTTTTCTAGTTTACTGATTAATACAGTGTAGAAGGCTATCTTTAGTACGTCTTTGGTTTAGGCATATTTTATTGGTACAATACGTGTACAGTAATGGTACAATATATACATGAATGAACGCATACAAAAGTGATTCAGAAGAAGGTCAAACGAGCCACCCTATGACAAAACTAACAAAATGGCATGTGCGCCCAGCGAAGACTCAGATCAGCCTGGGCATCGCCCAGTCTGATCAGAGTCTCCGCTTTCCGCATGAAGCTAACTTTGGTCCTTATATAGCTACCCAAATGACTCCTCCGTCAAGTCACTTGACCATTTAACTGACAACCGCAACTGACCATTCAAAATAGCTAATAAGGTAATTGTCAATGTTTTTAGTTAGACAAACAAATCAACACGTGCTTTTTACAGGTAAGCACAGGTATATCAATACAAAGTTTATCTAAGGAAATTCACGTGGGCGTAGTTAACTGCCTGACAGAGAAGTCAAGTGAGTGCAAACACTGGCTGAGCTAAGTCTTCGCTGGGCGCACATGCCATTTTATTGGTTTTGTTATGAGGTGGCTCAAATACTTATGCGAATCTGTATCCCTAAAGGCGAGACCGCTTCTTTATATAAAAAACAAAAATATAAGCAACAAAAAATATATACTGTTCAAATTCTTTTACCCTTTTTACAGAAGTTTATTGAGTAAAAAAAAAAAAAAAAAAAAAAACAACAAAAACAAAAACACAAAAAAAACAACGGGTTTGAAAAAGAATGGATGGCTGTACGAGAAATGGACTGTACAACATTAAACTCTTACTATTATGTTACTGCAATTTTAGAGATGCCAATCAAATGTATTAACTCGCATATTTTTCAAGGAAAACGTCCAAAGCAAGAGCATATAAAGTAAGAGTCCTATTTAGACTGGCTCCAGTCTCCAGTGACAAAATATTTTTATTACAATCGAACCTCAATGGCTCGAAAATCTTTGGGACCATGGAAATTTTTCGAGATAAGGGTAGTTCGAGCCACTGAGGGTTAATCATGGCGCCAGGTCAGGAAGCGAACGGCGATAATTAATGAAAATCTTTTCGATCTTCTACACAATAATGGTATGTTGAGTGTACTCATTAGAATCGCCTCGATAAGGCGATTCTAATGAGTACACACAACATACAATTTCATGATAAAATAAGAAAATTTCCCTAAACATTTGTTTTCTTGAGCTATTGGAAGAATTTCGTAGGGACTCGAAAACGAGTTCGAATTAGCCATGATAAACGAGCCATCGGTGTTCGGGCTATTGAGGTTCGACTGTATTATCCTGTTTGATAATCCACTAAAATAAAACCAAAATAATATCATGAATATAAAGGCTGGTCTCTAGTGATCAGCCTTTATAGTCATGAATATTTTTCGTTGTACTTTAGTGGATTATCATCAGGATTATAAGAAAAAAATATTTAGTCACTGGAGACTGGAGCCAGTCTAGATTTCTACTATATATGTTAAGCAGAGAACAAATTAATGATTCACTAGAAACCTTTTAATTTCCAAACTAAAGTTTTGCACAAAGAGAAAGATTTGTTTATTTTCATGGCAAGTTAGATTTAGACCACCATAAAAGAGAATATTGAGATTAGTTAGTTCTCAGTCGGCTATAGAGAATTTATCTGAGTCGTTTCCCCTCGTTGAAGTATTGTGTGGGGAGGACTCACGACGTTTCAGTGACGCTAGCAGCTACCTTATTGCTATTTTTGTCTCCTCAGGCAAAGAGTTCTAATTCTCACCGCACTTGGAAGAAATAATTTTCTTTGTATTGTTTGAAGATTGTTGGGGTTGTGAAGATTATAAAAAAACATTTGCTCCAAATATGGGTGGTATGAATGATGTCTGAAATTACTCATCAAATAATCATAACGAGAAATAAAAGAACCCATTTTAACACAGCCTTTGTGTGAAAATTATATCAAAATTGGTTAAAAAAGGTGACTAGTTTGGTTTTTTTTTTTGCTTTTTTTAAGAATTGGAATACTTTTATGTAATGAACAATTTTGTGAGTACGTGATCTCATAACCACTTAACTAACTATGCAAAATCTGAATAAAATGTGTTATTGCTATATACCTATAAAAGTTCATTGCATATATATTATCAACCAGCACGTACAAGAAGCACATTCCTGTCAGCTAAAAGCTTTATTTGCCACTTAATTTTTTTTTAAACGTATCTAAATTTAAATATCTAAAATGGAAGCGCCAATGCTGACAGTAATAAGATTGATATTTTTCTTATACCTCAACTGATTTTGATCAAATTTATATGACATGCTTGATTTCTAAAGCTGGACATTTTCAGACATAAAGTGAATATACTGATTTTTTCCGATAAACTTACAGGTACAACAATATCACCGTGAATGACGTCAGAAAACTAACCATTGGATATGTGCGCCTAGCGAAAGTTCAGATAAACCTAAGCATTCGCACAGTTTGATCAGAATCTGCACTGGACGCACCTGGATAGTCAAGGAGGCATAGTCTTTCATGAGGACAATGAAGACTCTAGTCAGACTGCGCGGACGAGCAGGATAGTACGAGTCTTCGCTGGGCGCACATATCAGAAGGTACGTTTTCTCACGTTGTGGCTAAAGTATTACTTTCTGAGTTTTTGTTGTCAGTTTCGTTTCATCTGGTTGTCCTGGAAACACCGGTTGTTCGGCCTTGAACTCTTCTTCGCTAACCTCTGTGACCTCTGCATCTGACACCAAACCAGGTAGACTGGTAAGCGGAATGTGAAAATTTTGCATCATATTCAGGGAATTACTGAGTGGAGAACTGAAGCAGTCATCAAAGTTCCGGTGGATAATTGGCGCTGGTCGTTCTTCGTAGCTGTCCTGAAACACATCACGAAAACATGCCTATATAATGTTGACCCCCTTAAACCCCACTTTTATATAGTAAAACTGGGGTTTACAGAGGTATACATTATTTTTCTTATTCCTGCTCAAAAACATAGATAGTGGGTACTCGTTAGAACCGCCTCGGCGAGACGGTTCTAACGAGAACCCACAATCTATGTGTTGAACAGAGATAGGAAAAATACCAGAATTTTTATCAGAAAATTTTCATGTTTTGCTGGTAAAATTTTCAGTATAATTTCATAATGAGAGAGATAAAACTGAAGAAGAGCGCAAGCTAGAAAGTAAGTAATGGGCCCGAGGGCAGGATTTACAGTCCTTCACTGGACCCCAATGATTTATTTTTTCTCACCTATGAGAACGCGTAAGAAAATTTTGTTTTCAATCTGATGCGTCAGTTTGTTTGTTTGTGTTGAGGTTTTACGGCCCAGTCAACCCAATAGGGTCATGTCGAGCGCGGTCAGTTTACCTAACCACACGTTTACTGGGCAGGCTTAGTCCTCTAAGCGGTTAACCAGTATTGTGCACATTCTTTCGCCAGAAATTGACAACTGCCCTTCTTGAATCAGCGGAAGGGAGAGAATGACCGTAGAAAATATTCCATTATAATCTCCACGAAAGAATGTTGCCGACCTAAGTGGGGGTTGAACCCGCGACCACCTGGTCTCCAGTCGGACGGCGCATCCAACTGAGCCACCGAGGCCGGCTGATGCGTCAGTACAGGGTATATTGATTAGGACGACCTTACAGCCGTTGGGTGGCTGTTTTTTCTTCATCGCGCCTCTTCAGGCAGCTACCCTAATGCGGGCGTCGTACGCATGGTAAGGTATGAGGTTTCCTGGGTAACATTTTCTAACTCGCGATCATCATTAGATATTAACCCTTAAACTGCCAATCACAACAATTGTCGTCTGTTTTGTCGTCTGCTTGTGATTTTAAATGTCATTTTAGCAAACAGTGTGGACCCAGATCAAACTGCTCCTCTAGGAGCAGTCTGATATGGGTCCACACTGTTTGCCTGTATGCAAAAATAGGTTTGAAAAGTTTGCAAGAATATTCAGCAGACGACATAAACAGACGACATTTTCAGATGCAGGTTTTCTTGGCGTTTTACGGGTTAACACTCTCTGGGCGAATTTAGCGGACGACAAATTGTTTATTTTTTTTTCTAGAGAATAAGATTTGACATTTCATGTAAATTGTCTCCAATGAGAATGAAAAATATTTCAAAATGGTGTCTGCTAATTTTCCCTAGCATGCTACGCGTTAAAAATCGTTTGGAACAAATGAATTGTAGCTTATCCGCTTTAAGCCTCCATGCAGTATAGAAATATGCCATCGACATGAAAACGTATGGATGCCTCTATCCTGCTGGCAGAAGTAGATGAGACAAAATTCACCATCATACCAGAGGAAATTGTTAAGGAAATATACCAGAGGAATTGTTAAGGAGGAGTATTTGGTGATACTTCTGGGATAATTTTCTCCAGTTCTCTATAAAAACATATGTTGTGGGTACTCATTAGAAGTGCCTCGTTGAGGCGCTTCTAATGAGTACCCACAACATATGTTTTTATGGAGAAATAAGAAAGATTATCCCAGAATTATCACCGCATACTCCCCCTTAACAATTCCTCTGAAATACCAGAGATGGCTTTTTTCGGTATCGGTACATGTAAAGGTGTCTCGTAGCCTTGCGGTCGCAGGAACAGTATGAATTAGAGTCCATCGTGTCTTGGCCCAGTTGTAGTTACTTACATATGGTACTATGATAACGCTGCCTTGATATCCCGCCCACCCGTTACTTACATATGGTATTATGATAACCCTGCCTTGATATTTCATATCTTTCAACTGTCTGGGAGATTTTACTTCTATTCTGATGAGGTGCCTGGTCTTATGGTACTATGATAACGCTGCCTTGATACCCCGCCCACCCCAGGCCCAGTTGTAGTTACTTACATATGGTATTATGATAACGCTGCCTTGATATTTCATATCTTTCAACTGTCTGGGAGATTTGACTTCTATTCTGGTGAGGTGCCTGATCTTATGGTACTACGATAACGCTGCCTCGATATCACGCCCTCCCCAGGCCCAGTTATAGTTACTTACATATGGTATTATGATAACGCTGCCTTGATATTTCATATCTTTCAACTGTCTGGGAGATTTGACTTCTATTCTGGTGAGGTGCCTGATCTTATCGTACTATGATAACGCTGCCTTGATATCACGCCCTCCCCAGGCCCAGTTATAGTTACTTACATATGGTATTATGATAACGCTGCCTTGATATTTCATATCTTTCAACTGTCTGGGAGATTTTACTTCTATTCTGGTGAGGTGCCTGATCTTATCGTACTATGATAACGCTGCCTTGATATCACGCCCTCCCCAGGCCCAGTTATAGTTACTTACATATGGTATTATGATAACACTGCCTTGATATTTCATATCTTTCAACTGTCTGGGAGATTTTACTTCTATTCTGGTGAGGTGCCTGATCTTATCGTACTATGATAACGCTGCCTTGATATCCCGCCCACCCCAGGCCCAGTGTAGTTACTTACATATGGTATTATGATAACGCTGCCTTGATATTTCATATCTTTCAACTGTCTGGGAGATTTTACTTCTATTCTGATGAGGCGCCTGGTCTTATCTATTCGATACATGTCATACATGCGGTCTTCCAACTTCGGGTAGATAGCAATCATAAAGTTATGGAACTTTTCTGGTGAGAAACTCAGACATAGCGCTGTTTTCCGAGGTATACCATTGATGTAGTCCTGTGCAGGGTAACCTAAATCAAATACATTATTAATGAGCCGTAACATGAAATATAGGTCATATGCATAGCTGCAAACAGGCCTAAGGTGCCTTTTTCAAGAAAAAAAAATGACTATTTTTTTTTATTTTTCCACGAAAACATGTTGTTTCATTGTTTCATGGAGAATATTTCCTGATACTCTTATCTAGGGTCACACCTTAGAACACAGGTAAAACATTCCTTCTGCTAGTTCTCTCTCTCTCTCTCTCTCTCTCTCTCTCTCTCTTTCTTTCTCTCTCTGCCTGTCTTTATCTGTCTGTCTCTGCCTGCCTGCGTGTCTGTCTGTCCGTCTGTCTGTCTGTCTGTATTTGTCTGCCTGCCTGTCTGTCTCTGGTCTGTCTGTCTTTCTCTCTCTGCCTGTCTATCTGTCTGTCTGTCTCTGTCTGTCTGTCTGTCTGTCTTTCTCTCTGTCTGTCTGTCTCCCTCTTACACTGAGTTACCATTTCTCGACTATTGTTTGGTATTGTTCTCGTATTATTAGTACATATGGGTCGCGTCAAGCGAAAAGGAGCCATCGAACATGCGCAATATGCGCGTATTTAGATCATCCAGCGCATGCGCAAAAAATCTTTCGGGCCTCGTTTCCATTCTCTCTGTAGTATCCAATGATTCTGTTAGCGGACAGTGAAGGCCCTGATCAGACTGCGCGGATTCGCAGTCTGATCTGGGCCTTTGCTGTCCGCATATGCCCGAGGACGTTTTCGCATGGCGAGGCTCAATAATTGTCGAATTTATATTACAATTACGTGTGTACCTCCTGATGCTTGCACATTATATTTTCCTTTTTAAAGGAGAAGAACTAATAAGCAATACTGCTTTCGTTCTGATCCCTTATCTTGCATTATTGCCATGTAACATGTTGGTAATAATGTTTGAAATAAAATATGTTAACCTTTGCCACTCTCTGGGAAAATTCAGAAGATAATAAATTCATGATATTTGTTCCTTATTTTCCCCAGACAACAGACTTTCGCGCAATCTAATCAGGGTCTACGCTGTTTGCTAACAGAATATTTATAGTCCGCACATTCTGCGCGGATGCGCAGGCGGCTGATCTGAGTCGATGCTGGTCGCATATGTGATAAGGTCGTTTTTTATCCTGCACATGTCCACAAAATGTTTCATGCACATGCACAAATTCGCAGGTCTGAACCAGCCACCGCTCACGCCCATGTTGGTTAAGATGTGCTAGTTGTACAATGATCGTGCATATCTTAAAATGCAAGCTACGATTGCCGTTACGAAACTGCGCATGCGCACAGTCTGGTCTGGGCATTCGCGGTGTGCATATATACCTCCCAGCGAGAAAAATTATGTGGGATGTCAGGATGTAAGACTAAGCACTCTGGGTAAAATTTTCAGCAGACGACATATTAAAATATTTTCCTAACATTATTTGAATTTTTCATGCAAATTGTCTCCAATTGGAGACAATTTGCATGAAGTGTCAAATCCTGTTTTTTAGCGCGGGGGGGGGGCGGGCGGGGGGGGGGGGGGAGAGGGGGGGGGGATAAGAAAAACAAAATCTAAATGTCGTCTGCTGAATTTTTACCCAGCCTGCTAAGCGTTAAAGATATGAAATTCAAGTTTTAAAACGAGGCTTGCCACGGAGAATCCGACATTTTCTCTTTTTGCGCCAAGCGCAGACGCAGCCCAGAAACAGCAATTCATCTGTACGCCACAAACTTATAGCCATAAAAAAAATCATCAGTTTGTCGTCTGCTAAATTGGCCCAGAGGGTGGTAAAGTTTAACAAGCAGTATTTTTTTTCAGCCTTTTTTTCCTTAAAGTTCTAATCGCAACCGCAGCAGACAACTTTTTGATTTATGTTTTTTGTTGTTGTTTTTTTTTTTTTTTTTTGTACAAACTACGAAACATACTTCAAACAAAAGAATGTCGTCTGCTACAAGCTTGCTTAGTGCCATAAAGATTAACCTCATGTTGTTTGCCTATTGAAAATTAATTTGAATTTAAAATTTAGCAAACTACACTTTTACTTTTTCCTTATTTTTCTTTTTTCTTAAACAGAATGGTATTTCATTTAAATGGTATCTTCTTGGTATGATTTGTTGAGCTAGAGAGGAGAATTAACTACAAACCCTTTTTTCATGGGGAAAACTAAACATTTCCTAATATGTTGTATGGCAATGGCCGTCTGCAGTGATGATGAAAATGACATGACCGTTGACCCGCAAGGGATTTGAACTTAATACCATAAAGACAAGATTTTTTTAATCTTCAAGCCCCCAATTGCGCCTCGACTGGTAGTCTATCTGCTTCTCTTCAATATGGCAACAGACGACATTTTAAAATATTGTTTTCTTATTTTTCTGAGATAATATGGTTTGACATTTCATATGAAGATGATTCATATGAAATGTCAAATCCTAACGCCTGGAAAAAAGAGAGAAAAGGGATTTTCATTTGTCGTCTGCTAGTTTCGTTATAAGCGTATAAAGGGTTAATAACGCTGTTATTCTCTGCACAGAATATTGTCCTTCATTAACACTCGGCTCTCTGGATAAAATTTTCAGCAGACGACCTTTTGAAATATTTTTCTTATTTTTTCCCAGAAAACAGGTTTTGACATTTCGTGCAAATTGTCTCCACTGGCGACAATTTGCATGAAATATCAAATCCTATTTTCTGGGGAAGATAAGAAAACTATCATCAATTTGTCGTCTGCTGAATTAGCCAAGAGAGTGGTAAACGTTAATAATAAGAGAATTCGGAAACAAAATATTATTGCCTCTGCCCAATACTGAATTAAGCATCCCAGAAATTCTGAGATGGGAAAATCAATAAATATCCATTTGTCACAGGGACAAGAATAAGAAATCGATCAAAACATGATTTTATGATGATATCGATTCGGCCTGAGACTTAATGTGAAAAAATTCTGATTCCATAATTATATGATATTTTGTTATTATCGGAAAAATGGCTCATTTACGTCATAACGCTATTTGTTATTCTTCTTATTCATTGGAACGCTTATTTACGACTGAAGTCAAAATGTCAGTGGAATCATATACTTAAGGAAAATGAAAAATTGATTTTTCATCTAAAGAAAATGAAGAAGCGGTTTTTAAAATTCCATTTCAGGAGTGTCTAAATATCAATTAAAGTACTAATCCATAATGCGCCAATCACAACTGCAGCAGACGACATTTTTTTTATTACAGAGAAAACAAGTCTTGACATTTCATGCGAATCGTCTGCTTGGTAGACGATTCACATGAAATGTACAGATTTATTTTCTCTGAAAAATAAGAAAATAAATAAATAAATAAATGATAAAAAATAATAAAAATCTTAAAATGTCGTCTGCTTCAAATTTTGCTTGGTGCGTTAAGCTTTAATCCGCAGTGCGATCATATCAAACGAATCTTACTTTTTTCTCAGCAAACAGGACTTGGCATTTGATATATAAACGGCCTGCTGAGAAGCAATATAAAATCTTAAAACAACGTGCATAATAAAATCATTGTTTTGTTTATTTCTTGGCTAACATAGAATTTTACAAACTCAGGTTTTAAATGTGCAAAACATATGACTTACTGTTAGATTTTTTCTGGGTTTTCATAAATTTATATTTTGGGGCACGTGATCAACATCTAAAACAAATGTTCCGGTGCATTAATAAAGAATTGTTTGCGCGTTTAAACCATTCATGCCGTGCGTTCCATTAAACGGACATTGGAAAACAGTGTCGACACAGATCAGACGCCGCAGAGCGCGGCGTCTGATCTGTGTCTACACTGTTTGCATTAAATACCGATACTTCTAAAAAAACAGGATAATAATAAAATAAATCGGACACCCAATCTACTGGGAATGCACTGGTCCAATGAATAAAACATTAGATGAGTCCACTCGGCAAAAATGGGTTAATTCACGCTCTCTCCAATGTCAAACGCTAGTTAACGCCTTCGCCAACATTAACGCTAATTCCGTCGCTGGCGGGGTCCGGACCGAAATCAATGTATCCGCCTTCGCAAGTTCGATATAAAGGGAGTAGGGAGGGTAAGGATTGGGTTGGAGGAAATAAGCCATTCTAAACAAATACCATTCCAATAAAAAAAAGTTTGCAATTCAAAGTTTCATGTTAAAGGCTCCATATTCCTCAAAAAATAGACATTTTGTTATCCAAAAGGGTTTAAAATTGATCTATAGTATAATACAATCATAAAAGCCTGTAAAATTTCAATTAGTCTCTCGTTCCTGAAATGAAATGATTTTTTTATTGTATCTCTGAATTAATGTTGCCAACATTAATTCAGAGGTACGATAAAAAATCATTTCATTTCTGACGAGAGACTAACTGAAATTTTACAGGCTGTCATGTGCCACATTTTATGACCGTATTAAAGGGGAACGCAATGTAAGTTATAAATATATCTTGGACTAAAGTGCTTAACAAGCCATTTATTTTGATGCAAGAGTTTTTAAAATCGGCCTAGAAATAAGGAAGTTATGATGATTTGAATATATTTAAATTGGCAATCATGGATGCCTCCATATTGTAGGTTTTGTGACGTCACACAGCCCAAATTAAATATGCAAAACCAAATTATAAAGGTTTTTTTTTTTTTCAAAATATAATTTTGCAACAGGTTTTTTTTATAATCTTTTAATTCTAGTGACAAACAATCATTACCACAAAAATAAACCAACTTTATGAGAATAACTACCTTTATGAAACCAATTTTAATTTTTATGAAACCTCATTAAATATTCAAAATGGGGGCGCCCATTCCACCAATGCAAAACTATTCAATTGTCTATAACTTACTAATTTTCCATCGATTTTGATCAAATTTGTGTCAAAATTCATTGTTTGTAAAGTTCTTTATTTAAAAGCACAATACCTTTTAAGGTTGCGTTCCCCTTTAATACCAAATATCAATTAATAAAAAATGTCCATTTTTGAGGAATAGGGAGACTTTAAGTTCTATGGCAAACATGATAGAAAATGACCTTATTTGAATTTTTCAGTATTTAAAAAACAAGAACAAAATACAAAACAAAGAAAAGGTAACAAAGAAAAACAAAACAGAACAAAGCAAAATATAAAATATTCGATTCTGAAATGCCAATACTTAACCCTTTAGCACTCTGTGAGCAGATTCGGTACAAGACTAAGCACAGTGGACTCATCTAAAGTTTAATTCATTTCCTATTTTCGGAGAAAATAGGGTTTTGTCAGTCATTGCATGAAATTTCAAACCTTATTCTATAACGTAAAATTAGAACAAATGTTTTAGAATGCCGTCTAATCAGATTTTTACCCAGCATGCTAAAGGTTAACAGTATTTAAGGACCAAGTTGAAACTGGAGCATACTTATGAACCGCTAATCCATTTAAGCCTATAAAAGGGACATTGGCAAACAGTGTAGACCCTAATCAGACGCCACAGAACGCGGCGTCTGATCAGGGTCTACACTATTTGCATTATATACAGGAATGTTTATAAAACACGGTAATATAAAATCTAATCAGACACCCCTTATATTGGAAATTGACCGGTCCAAAGAGGGAAGGTAGAAGAGTCCACTGGGCATAAATGTGTTAATTTGTACGTGCTCTAAGGAGACAGTCTGCATGAAATTCAAACATATTTTCTAAGAAAGATAAGAAAATTACTTTAAAATGTCGTCTGCTAATTTTTATCCCTGCGTGCTAAGCGTTAAAGTTCTTTGGAGTACTAGTGATTTGTTTAAAATACACTGGTGGCGTGACAAACAGTGAAGACCCTGATCAAACTGTTCCTTTGGATCAAACTGTTCCTTTGGGAGCAGTTTGATATGGATCTACAATGTGTCTTCTGTTTTGGTATGTTTGTCCAAATATGTTGGGTAGATATAGTACGTATATATCAAAGAAAAGAAAAAAAGAAAGAAAGAAAGGAAGAATGAAAAAGAAAGACAGAAAGAAAGACACAAAGAAAGAAAGGAAACAAATAAAGGATTGAAAAAAAGAAAGAAAGAAAGAAAGAAAGAAAGAATTGACTGAATGAATGAATGAATGAAAAAGAAAGAAAGAAAGAAAGCGGAATACAAACCGTAACCCTCCTGCTGGTGCTGGTCTACCAAACATCTCTCCACCGGGTCCAGAGACGAAAATTTGGGCAGCTTTGAGTTTTTGTCCGGCAGACAGTACATAAACACCGGGAAGGTTTCTTTCTCTTTGGGCCCACGTTTCTTTTTGTTTCTGTGACGTAGTACCTCCATCGCGTGCATGATAATGCCTGGGTTTGCCACGGTGCCAAATCGGTTGAAGTTGTCGATGCCTGGCCGAAGTACACGGCCTGATGCGGTTCTTGTTCTGATTGGCCCACCACCAGTGCTTCGACTGTGTGATAAACCACTTTCTTGTTTCACAGCTGGAGCTAGCGGTCTAATAGTTGGTGATGAAGTCTGGGATGGACTTGCACCGTTTGTGATGGCAGTTTCTCCTTTCGGTGTATTTTGATAGACAAACAGTTTCCCTTCATTTACAGAAGTTGGCGTGAGATTACTTCCAAGTCCATTCTGGAGATTCTGAAGCTGCATAATTTGTGCAATAGTGGCTGGTTTCTCAGCACTTTGTTTCTTTGCTGGGGGCATGAAGGCAATATTACTACTGGTAGCATTCATCACAAGTTGTTTAGCAAGTTCCGCCATTATAAGTTGATCTGTGCTTGGCTGGAGGATTCCGGTTGTGACAGGAGCCGCAGGCGGCGTCGGCGTCGGCGTCGGAACAGGTTCTGAAGTTCCGTTTGAAAACTGTCTAGCCAGCGCTATCAGCTTCTCAGGGTCATTCGGTAAATTTGTCGTCTGCTGCTGAAGGGTAGGAAGTTGAAATGCATTCTGGGACTGTTGCTGTGCATGCTGGGATTGCTGCATCATCATGGACGCCAACTGGATCATCAATTTTGTGTTCTCATCCATGACAGGCAAGACACTGAAATGAATACATAACAATTTAGTATGCCGCTGTGTAAAATTTTCAGCAGACAAGCCAGCTAGCATTCTGCTTAAATGTATATCGGACCGTTATCGGCCCGACAGGAATCCTGTCGGGTCGATAACGGTCCGATATACATTTAAGTAGAATGCTTGCTAGGAATATATTGAAATATTTTTCTCATTTTTTCCAAGAAGATAGGGTTTGGCATGTCATGCAAACTTTCTCCTTAGGATTTCCTCAGATGTAAGTTTTCATGACGCCATTTATTCTGCAAAACAAGAGACAAAATGAGCTAAATACAAATTTTCAAACGCTCTAAATATTACGGTTTAATGACGTTAAGTATATCTGCCTAATTTTAAAATCTCAACAAGCCATGGCTTTTATCAGAGGATTTACTGAGGATTTCAAATTATCTATCTATCTATCTATCTATCTATCTATCTATCTATCTATCTATCTATCTATCTGTCTGTCTGTCTGTCTGTCTGTCTGTCTGTCTGTCTGTCTGTCTGTCTATCTATCTATCTATCTATCTATCTATCTATCTATCTATCTATCTATCTATCTATCTATCTATCTATCTATCTATCTATCTACATATCTATCTATCTATCTATCTATCTATCTATCTATCTATCTATCTATCTATCTATCTATCTATCTACCTATCTATCTGGCTGTCTGTCTATCTACCTATCTCTCTATCTATCTATCTATCTATCTATATTGCCACACGTACTCGCGGAATTTTTTGGCATGTCTGCTCATGGTCTGCTACTGAAAGACAATAAATGAGTTTTTTTGCGTTTCTCTTTTTGTGTTCAGTATCTAAAATTTCCAAAAAGGAGGCCCTAAATGGGAACGAATTGACTAGAACCTGGAGCACAAATTGAGCAAACGGAGTACGAATTGACCAAAATGAGTACAAGTTGACCGAAAAATGAGGCCAAATTAACCAAATAACTACGAACTGATCAAATCGATGAGTGCGAATAGACCAAAATGAGAACGAATTGTCTAAAGTACGAGTTGACAGGGAACTTAATTGGATATACAGTCATGTGACATATCACATTTAACCGTTTAACAATTAGCATGCTGGGTTAAAAATTCAGCAGACGACAGTCTGTGATATATTTTGTTTTGATATTTCATGCAAAATCTCTCCTAAGGAGTTGGAAACTCCTAAGGAGTTGGAGACAAGTTCATCTTGACATGAATAATTAAAATCATTTCTATTTACCACTCTCTGGGCTAACTCAGCAGACAAATTTTCTGCAAAAAAAAAAAAAAAAAAATAATAATAAAAAAAAAATAAATAAATAAAAAAGAAGAAGAAAAGAAACAAATGAAAACAGGATTTGACATTTCATGCATATTGTCTTAAATGAAATGTCAAATCCGGTATTCTGGGAAAAATAAGAAAATATTTCGCGATGTCGTATGCGGAAAATTTTTACCCAGTAAGCAAAGCATTAAATGCTAATATCACACAAATATGGACGGATCTCATCTGTTTCATGCGGCATTGTGTTCTATGTTCTCATCACGTAAACATACCTATATAATTTTGACCCCCTTAAACCCCACTTTTATATAGTAAAACTGGGGTTTACAGGGGTATACATTATTTTTCTTATTTCTGCTCTAAATCATAGATTGTGGGTACTCGTTAGAACCGCCTCGGCGAGGCGGTTCTAACGAGTACCCACAATCTATGTTTTGAGCAGAAATATGAAAAATATCAGAACTTTTCATCTGAAAATTTTCATTTTTTGGTGATAAAATTTTCAGTATATTTGAATAGGCGTGTTTTCGTAATGTGGTGCCATTTTTACAACAGCTTAAGCATTGACGCCCTATAAAGTTCTGCAATACATATATAAGTGGTGGCGTCAAGCGATAAAAGAGCTTCGAACGAAAAGTATAAATCAGAATCTGAACAGCTAGCCAATCCCTGTAGTCTGATAAGAACGTGTGTACTAATACAATTTGTTGCACCCTTCACTTGAAATGCACATATCGCGAAGACAAAACCCTGATTGATCGGGCTGCGCGCGTAAATACGCAGGCTGATCTGGGCCTACGCCGAGACAACTTTTCACGGGCGCCATAACTAAATTATTGATTAAAATATTAAATCAAATACAATTCTTATTCCATACATTTTTGCGCTTAATAATTGTTATTCAAGATTTTTATGTGTGGTTGTTTACCCTGCAAAACAAGAAAATAGATTTATGAAGACAATTGCATTAATTCTTTCTTTATGAATTCTGTCTTCTTAGACAGTTCAACCATTAAAACTCTCTGGGCTAATTCAGCAGACGACAGAATGGTGATATTTTTTCTTTCTTTTCCCAGCAAACAGTATTTGACATTTCATGCAAATTGTCTGAAGACAATTTGCATGAAATGTCAAATCCTGTTTATGGGGAAAATAAGAAAAACAAAATCAAAACGTCGCCTGCTGAATTTTTTACCCAGCCTGCTAAGCGTTAAAGATATGAATTTCAAGTTTAAAACAAGGCTTTCCACGGAAAATCCGAAGTTTTCTCTTTTGCGCTGAGCGCAGACGCAGCCCAGAAACAGCAATTCCTCTGTACGCCACAAATGTATAGCTATTATATTTCCTTCATTCGGCCCTAGTAGGCAATCCGCGGTGGTCCTGGTCATATTTTGACGATGCACAGGCTGGTGTGTATTTGCGCTGTTCGCATACGGAGAAAAAAGTTGGGTTTCCCGCTGCGGCCCCTAAATTGTCTTAAACATGTAATTATCTCATTATTCCATTTATAACTTTGAGGATAATCTGTCAGATGGTTTCCCCAGTAGTTTTTTTCCGGTCGGCAATAATTTTGTTACAGATATAAAATATCTCTTCACAACCGTTGATTCCACCATCTGAAATGCAATGGAGAAAACCATTTCTCGCCACTGGGCCGAATGACCTTTCTGTCTCTTGCTGATCGAAACACATGATGTGAAAATATAGCCATCTTAAAAAGAAAACCAGAAGAAAGACACGAAAGCCAGCTACTGTCGAAAGTTTGTACAGAAGTATTGTTTAACCGCTTAAAGGACTAAGCCTGCCCAGGAAAAGTGTGAATATGGTAACTGATCGACTTAAGACGACCTTAACAGTGTTGACTGGGCCATAAAACCCGAACTCAAACAAATAAACAAACAAACAAACAAACGAATACTTAGGGTAAGTACGCTAATTTAATCAATTATGGCATACTATGATTCACCCTAGCCCCAAAACCCAATCATTCAATATTTTAAACAAGCTAATTCAGGCATTTTTTTGTGGGGGGAGGGGGGGGGAGGGCGGGGGTTGGGGGGGGGGGGGAAGAGGGTGGGGTGTTGCATCAATTAGAACTTCTACCGCAATTACTCCATATATTCGGGCAGTCGTGCCTGAGCAAACAGTGTAGACGCCGATTAAACTATGCAGGGGCGGATTCAGAGGATGTTAGGGGTTCAATCGTAACCCCGCCCCCTTTTAACTAAAAAATTAATTTTCTTGGGAAATTTTAGATAAATTCGATAAATTTGGGATACCGTATTTACCCTAAATATTCACACCCCTCCCTTTTTACCTAATACTTCTCTTCAACAAGTCCATTTTAATAACTATAACATTTCTGGATGAGTGGCAAACAGTGTAGACATGGTAGACCCTGATCAGACGCCGCGTTCTGCAGCGGCATGTTGCTCAGGCATGTATTTCCGAATACTTAGGGTAAGTACGCTAATTTAATCAAATCGAACCCCCACCCCACCTCCTCATTAATCATCCTAGATCCGACCCTGCTATGCAATCTGCATAGCAAGTTCCGTCTCATCCACATTTTAACCATTAACACTCTGTAGGCTAAGTCATTAGATGAAATTTTTTTTCTTATTTTTCACAAAAAAGACGACCTTCGGAGAAAATTAAAATAAAATGTCGTCTTGTTTTCTGTGAAAAATAAGAATTATATTTCACAGAAAACAAGACATTCGGAAACAATTGGAATGAAATGTCAAGTCTTGTTTTCTGTGAAAAACAAGAAACATACAGTCGACTCTCGTTATCTCGAATTCCAAGGGACTCTCTGAAAAACTTCGATGTATCCGTACCTCGACATATCAGATTTGCAGAACTGAGGAAAAACTAATT
Source organism: Anodontia alba (assembly GCA_964016985.1). Taxonomy (NCBI): domain Eukaryota; kingdom Metazoa; phylum Mollusca; class Bivalvia; order Lucinida; family Lucinidae; genus Anodontia; species Anodontia alba. Next base: position 19,509,674 of record OZ024824.1, read on the forward strand.
CGATTAATCACATTTAACAACTTTTTGTGTAATTGGACTCTTGAAGTTAGAGATATATTGAAAATATTGTGGAAAAGAGGAGAAATTGCTCCTAAGGAGCAATTTCTCCTCTTTTCCACAATATTTTTTACATGTTGTTAGATTTTCATGTTTAGGCATGGACCGGATTTTCACTTCGGGATAAGCGGTTATTCGAGATAAGCGAGGTCGAGATAGCGAGAGTCAACTGTATTTTCAATGCTGTCTATTTTTATGTATGGTCAGGTGATTAGAGTTTCAGCTTTCAAAACCGCTTCATGTACTTGCACAAAGTTAGGCGCCACCCATTTTCAGTCGGTGGTTTCATTGATTATTTCTGCGGTTTTAACCCTTGTCCTGCTGAACCCGGATATACCCTGCCTTTGCAAACAGTGTAGATCCAGATCAGTTGGATTCTGAAGAAGCCAACGGATCTGGATCTGTACTGTTTGCCACTAAGTAAGTGAATTTATAGCAACAATCCGAACCAAGTAATCTTGTGGGCTGAAAATTAGAAGTGGGCGTGCCATCTTAATTTATTCAGCAGGACAAGGGTTAAAGGCTCCATATTCCTCAAAAATAGACATTTTATTATTCAATGTTGCATTAATTCAGAGATACGATAAAAAAAAATAATTTCATTTTTGATCCACTTCAAACTCGAGAAACTGACTGAAATTTTACAGGTTGTCAGATGCCATATTTTATGATCGTATTAAAGGCTCCATATTCCTAAAACAAAAGACATTTTATTAGCCAAGAAAGATTTAATAAATTGAAAAATGGTATAAATACAATCACAAAATGTGGCACCTGATAGCCTGTAAAATTTCAGTTTTTTGAATTGGATAAAAAAAGAAAGAAAGAAAGAAAGAAAAAAAAATTTCATCGTATAAAAAACTGATTCTTATCGTATCAAAAAACTGGATCAAAAATAAAATGATTTTATATCGTACCGTGTGTCAATTTATCAAACTTTCTTGGATAAAAAAATGTCTATTTTTGAGGAATATGGAACCTTTAAATATAATCAGACCAGAATAGAACAAAAACTTTATTTAGGATAAATATTCTTCCCAGGCCATACGCAGACGGCATTTGGGACGTTTACGTGCACAGGCCAAATACAATAAGCTGACGTCAGCATGTTACAGGGTAGTATATTGCAAAACAAATCATAAAAAGAAAAAGAAATGCTTCATTTATTCAGAATTCCACTCCAAAAAAATTCACCATTTTGTATGGCAAAAATGGGGACCCATAATGGGGGCGAGGGGAGAGAGTGGGGTCAGAAATTAGGATATTCAAGTTACTAAGTTACAGGCCTATATAATTTTGGCCCCCTTAAATCCCACTTTTATACTTTTATATAGGGGTATACAACACCAGTATGAGGCCAACTTGTATATGTTGCCTCAATTTGGTCGCTTTTAATAACGCTGTACCTAGATCAGCCTGCGCATGCGCATAATACTGTTAGGGTTCTTCGCAGTTTAACAGCAGAATCCACAGTACCTAGGCTTCTTTGAGGCGAACAACAAAGGCCCTGACCAGCCTGCGCATCTGCGCAGGCTGGTCAGTGCTTTTGCTGTTCGCATCTACTCTGAGGTCCTTTTTGGCTCGGCTCAATTTATTGATGAAAACACAAAACATTACATTGTAACAGTTAAATACAAGCTGTTAAATCTGCTTGATTTAATTTGAAGGGAAATATAATTATTTATATGAATTTAATGACTGTTACAACGGTGCATGCACAAACCTGACTCACTGTTTGCACTTTATGGTTAATAAATTATAAAAGCCGTTTCGAAAACAATAAAATAATCAAGCAGACGCTTATTTAAATTTTCAGTACTTTTTCAGCACTGTTAGTATCTCTTCTGTTTCAGCACTGTCATTCGCTTTTCCCCTCGTCTTCCTCTATTTGTCTTCTTCCTCTTTTCTACTATCTATCTATTCTGTCCCTCTTCTCCCTATCTCTTAGGGACGACATAAAATGCCCTGCTGGGGTTGACATATCGCTTATCAAGATCTCAATGTTGATTGTAGGTTCAAAGATTAAATCACCAAAAATACCGTCATGAAGCATACGCACGCACGCACACGCACACACACACACATGCGCACACAGTGGTATGTACCCTCACTATTTTGCTTTTCATAACATTTTTTTCACAAGACAAATCTATTTTATTCTAAGTACTGTGACAGACATGCCAGAGCAAAAAGTGAAGACCCAGATCAGATGCTGCAGAACGCGGCGTCTGATCTGGGTCCACACTGTTTGCCACTCATCCAGCAGTTTTTAGACCAAGCAACTTAAGCCTTAAAATGCCAAGAGAACCTGGATCTGAAAATGTCGTCTGTTTATGTCGTCTGCTGAATATTCTTGCAAACTTTTCAAACCTATTTTTGCATACAGGCAAACAGTGTGGACCCTGATCGGACTGCTCCTAGAGGAGCAGTCCGATCTGGGTCCACACTGTTTGCAAAAATGACTTTTACAATCAAAAGCAGATGACAAAGCGGACGACAATTGTTGTGTGTTAAAGAAGCATGACGAATAAAGGTGTCCGAATACTTAGGGTAAATACGACACATCTAAACCCTAAGAGTGCTAAGCAAAATTGTAGCAGACGACATTCCATTTTTATAGTCTCTATTCAAAGAAAATAAGGTTTGACATTTCATATGAATCGTCTGCTAGGCAGACGATTCATATGAAATGTCAAGCCTTATTTTCCTTGAAAAATACATAAAAAGAAATTAAAATGTCGTCTGCTGCAGTTGTGATTAGCAGTTTAAGGGCTAATAGATGCCTCGGCGTCGCAATTAGCCAGTATTTTATAATTTATACTTACGTGGTAACCTTCACAAGTCTCTATGCTAATTCAGCAGACGAAAAATTGACGGTATTTTCTACTATTTTTTCTCAAAAAATACGCGTTGACATTTCATGCAATGGTCTCCTTATATGCACCAGTCATTTTAAAACACGGCCCCTATGGGACCGCGTAATAGCGGGGACTTTTCAGTTTGCAAAGCCCCTCTAACAGCTTCGCACTGCAGAGGCAAATTTATGGTTAAATTCCTGCTAAAAACAGCGTTCCTCGGAAGCTGTGTAAATAATAACAACAAATGGCCTAGACCATTCGGGTAAACGTTTTAACCTGTCTCGTCAAACCTTGGCCCAGTGGTTTCAGAGAAGATATTTGAACGCACAGAAACACACGCACGCTAAAAACAGGAAGGCACGCAATCACACACGTACGCATTTACAGGGAGTTTTTTCGGCTATTTCAGCTGGAAGTTTAAATCCTGGCATATCTACGGTACTGCCGGGACTCATCGGAGGTTCAATCACGACCCTTAAGCCCCGCTATGTTCCTGCTATCCCTGGCCCCGTTGGGGCCAGGTTTCAAATGACTGGTACATTAGGAGACAATATGCATGAAATGCCAAAACCCATTTTCTGGGAAAAATAAGAAAATATTTAAAAATTTCGTCAGCTGAAAATTTTACCCAGCATGAACAGCGTTGAGCATCTGGCTGTTAGCATCTCAAACTGGATTAATTCGGTCATGCCATAAAAATATATCAACCTTTCGCTACCTTGCGAACAAATGAAAGGTCTAGACCTCCCCGCGCAACAGCACAACCTATAGCCTGCACATAGCGCAGTCTAGTCAGAGTAGTTTGCTGCTTGTGCACGTTAGTGTTGAACTTCACAGACACTCAACGAAGGGCTTGACAAGAACAGCACAGTCTGATTGGCATTTGCTGTTGTATATATAGTATATTTCTCTGTGCGCCATTATAGGGATCGAACATGTTTTTTTCATGCATTAACTTTCGCCAGGTCCCGAGAAACCGAGGCCGGAGGCCGCGGTTTTCAACACCTCCCTAGGGACCTGGCGAATGTTAATGCATTGAAAACCCATGTTTGATCACTATTATTGCATAAAACTGAAAACATTTGCTACATTTCGCGTTTTTCTTGCATTATTTCGTTTCGCCTTTTCACCAATTTCTCGCGAATGCAATTTCCACGGACTATGCTCGTTATAGGGCCAGGCAGTATACATCTCGTAACGACAGCAAATCTGTGGCCCCGGTACGATCATATTGAAAGTTGAGCAATCAGTGCAGACACAGATCAGATACCGCACAATGCGGCATGTGATCAGTGTCTACACTGTTTGCAACACATTCACCAGTTCTTAGATATCTTTTCACGCGCGTGGTCGTAACTCAATTATTGTTTAAAATATTACATCAAACGCAATTCTTTACACTAAATAATTGCTATTTATTTTTATTTATTTATTTTTTTTGTTTGTGAGAGTGTTTTAATACTGCCGAAAACACTGGAGAAAATAGATTTATGAAGACAACTGCATTAATTTCTTGTCTTTATGAATTCTGTCTCGGACACCTTGAAATATGATTTTCAAGTTTTAATATGAGACCTGTCGTGGAAAATTCGAGATAAGCTCTTTTGGGAAGACCACGCAGACCCGAGATAGAAATTGCGTTTAAAAACTGGACTAGTAAAAACTTTAGGACTAGTATGGTAAGGAGTTATGGTGTCCGAATACTTAGAGTAAATATGAGCCGTATAAAGCGAAACTGTGCCTTTGCGCATGTGCAAAATGTGCGGAATTACATCATTATGCACATGCGCAAAATCTCATCCGGGCATTTACTCTGAAAATTTTCAGTTTTGTGGAGGTGAAATTTTCCATATATTTGAATAGGCGTGTTTTCGTAATGGCCTGGAGACACGTTTTCGCATGGCCCATATGATAAGTAGAGTAAGAATTGTGAATGTCCAGTTATTTAGGAAAATTATGGTATATTATAAAGCAACTTCAGTTTATAAAGAATTAGATGCTAACTGCAACATACGAAATTGTATTCTGAACCCAGCAGGCAAACAACGTTGAAACAACGTCGTTTCAACGCTGATTCGCCATTAACGTTGAGTCAACGTCGAAATGAAGTTCACTGAACGACGTTGGATTAACTATTCAATGCCAGTAGTTAAAATCAACGTTGAAACGGCGTTGTTTCAACGTTTTGTAGTCGCTGGGAATGTATAATTAAATCAAACAAACAAAAGACAATCTCCCTTTTTAAATGTATCAGCACTCATTGGTTTACATGATCCATCAAATTCAAATTCAAAGGCTGCGAGATTCTCGCTCCCCTCCTCCACCCAACTCCCTACCTAACCCTGCCCCAGTCCACTTCAGTACATTATTATCGTGGACGCTTTGTGATCCCGCCAGTTTCAAGTGTATATTTCCAAAGTTCCAGGCCTATTCACACAATGCTGCGTGCGTGCTGGGTTTATATTAGATTTTGGCCGCGCCATGCGGAAACGTGTTTTCGGGCATATACGGGCAGCGAAAGCCCAGATCAGCCTGCGCATCCGCGCAGTCTGATCAGGGCTTTCACTGTCCACTTACAGAATCATTGGATACTATAGAATGTTTCAATGAGCAAATGCCCGGATGAGACTTTGCGCATGTGCAAGATGATGTGAATCCGCACATTTTGCGCATGCTCGAATGCCCTTTTTCGCTTGACGCGGCCCATTTATCTTGGCTACTTTAATATAGGTAGTCGGACACAAAACTGCCTCAGCAAACCGCGTAGATCAAGATCAGACTGCTATCCTTACTTCGTTTTTTTTTTCTTTCATTCGATGAGTAACTAGTTTCTAGAGACAATTCGCACGACACGTCAAACCATATTTTCGGGTGAAATAGGAAAATATCTTTGTCTGCTCATTTTGCAAAGAATCATGCAAGGGCGTAGCCAGAATGGAATTATTTTTTACGAACACCTGGTAAAAATCAAGAAAATCATCCCTTGTTTCACTTTCAAAATAAGGACTACTCTAAAAGGACCCAACTAGCATTCTTTATAAATCTATAGCGGGCCGTAATCGGCCCGTCAGCTACCCTGACGGGCCGATAACGGCCCGCTATAGATTTATAAAGAATGCTTACTGGGGAGAAAATTTGCTCCCTCTGGGAGAAAATTTTGCTCCCCTCTGGGAGCAAATCCTTTCCTTTAAGAATAGTCCCTATTTTGGAAGCGATAGATTCTTTTCTTTAAGAACAGTTCCTATGGTAAAGAAGCAAACTATCTAATGTTAGTCAATCTTTCCTTATTGCGAATATTTTTCTTCGTATGTTACGCACATGCGTAATTTGAGTAATGAGCGCTACGCCTACGGAATGTGCTAAAGATTAATAATTTAAGTATAAAATCTAAGAACTAATATAACTGACCATAAAATAACTATCGTCATATAAAACATATTCGTAGTCAGGTCTCACCAAACAGTGCAGACCCTGATCAAATGGCTCCTTAAGGCTCAGTTCAATCATGGGTTACACTGTTTGGCATTCCGTCTCCACATTTTAGACAGATCACGAAGTAGCCAAATGGCCTTGCTCAAAATTTACAGCAAATATGACAAGGGCTTATTTTTTACTACTGTCAAGGCTAATTCAGCAGACGACAAATTGATGACATTTTTTTCATATTTTTTCAGATGATATGCTTTGACATTTCATGCAAATTGTCTCATAAGGAGACAGTTTGCATGAAATACCAAAGCTTTTTTTTTCTGAGAAAACTATTTCAAAATGTCGTCTGCTGAAAGTTTTACCCAGCATGCTAAGCGTTAAGGGGAAGTGACACACTGTAAAGGGAGGCAACTGTAAAAACTATTTTACCATCCTTCTGAAAAGAGGTCTGTATTAAAAGGAAACAAAAATTCTCTATAAGGGAGCAAACTGGACTGGTGTGCAGAAAAACAAACAGGACGTCCCAAAAGTTGTCTCCCTTTTAAAAGTGGAAAACAATCTACTAGGTCCGATCTGTGATAATGTCAGTCTACCCACACACAACGTCGACTTAATTCACAACAACGTCGAAACGCAACACAGTAAAGAGAACTGAACACGTTTGCAAAACTTTCGCCACCTCCATCAAAGGAGACAATTTATTTTACTTCTGATTTGTTTTACTGCATCTGAAAAGGGGAGCGATTTTTTTTCCTTTAGAGTCGACCCCTTCTCAAAAAAGAAGTATTCCGTTTTTGTAAGTACTGTATTCTGAATAAAATATTATTTACACAACATTACGAAAACACGCCTATTCAAATATATAGAAAATGTTACCTTTAAAAACTGACAATTTTCAGATATAAAAACTGTGATATTTTTCATATTTCTGCTCAAAACATAGATTGTGGGTACTCGTTAGAACCGCCTCGGCGAGGCGGTTTAAAGAGTACCCACAATCTATGTTTTTTTTTGAGCAGAAATAAGAAAATTTATGTGCACCCCTGTTAACCCCAGTTCTACTATATAAAAGTGTGGTTTAAGGGGGCCAAAATTATAGAGGCATGTTTTCGTGATGGAAGGGAGGCAACAAATTTTGACAGAGTTGCCTCCCCGAAAATGTATCCATTTCGCTTATTTTAAATTAGTATAACTGTAAAAATCTAAAAAGAAATGAACAACAGTTATAAATAGCCGCGACTACAGCATGCCAATAAATTAGTAATATACCTATCATTATATTCTCCCGTCTTCAGCCAATATTCATCAAAGCAGCAAAACTTTTCTTCTAACTGTCCCAAATAAAACTAAAACGTCTGGCCTCTCTGCATAACTTTGTTCTCTATTTCAAACATCACTAAACTAAATAACACAGATGTGACGGTGATTAAATTGGATTTCGTTCATGTTACCATGGCGACCACGCTGAACATAATAATTTTATTAGATGCAATATCCTTACACACAATTCTATTTGGTGCGGGACTGGAAATAATTAGATTGCTTAGGCTATAATTCTATATTGATTTATTATGCTTGCCTCAGAATACCATTAACCAATATTATTATGGCCTCGAAACGACCTAGCAATGTTTAACTTCAAGTACTCAATCTATTTTAGCGGAAACTAACAACCCATTATTATTGCTATTATTGTAATAGCGAATATCAAACGCATATGTAAAGTAAATTAAGGGCAGAAACCTGACTCCAGATTAAGTTTGCTACATGTGTAAGTTAGAACAAAAACACCATATGCGCAGTTAATGATAAAATTTATTTAGTTCAAGGCTAGAGAATGGTGATAAAATGAAATTGAAATACAGTTAATAGCATTATACTTTATCAAACTGTATTTGCCCCTGCCATAATGTCGTTTAATCAATAAAAACTTGAAAGTCTCGCTATGATGAATTGGTAATACTTAAAGAGTTTTATAATGTTATCATACTAAATAAAGTTTAAACAAATTAGTTTTCTTTGTATAAAGTTATTTCCCATCTAGGTAATGAAGCTATGAATAACATTTATATGCTCACTATTTGAAAAGTCGTAAAGTTACAAAGTAATGAAAATAATTCTGTATATATTTCCTTTGTCTGTCCATCCGTTCGTCTGTTCCCATCGGGCACGACTCTATGAAATAACGTAACTTCAACGTTGGTTCAACGTCACTGACGTTTAATCAATATAGAAACAACGCTGATTCAAAGTTGTGTGCCTGCTCAGTGGCGTAGCATTGCGAAAACAAGCCTATTTAAATATATTGAAAATTTCACCTCAAAAAACTGAAAATTTTCAGATAAAAAAACTTTGATATTTGTTCATATTTCTACTCAAAACATAGATTGTGGGTACTCGTTAGAACCGCCTCAGAGAGGCGGTTCTAACAAGTACCAACAATCTATGTTTAGAGCAGAAATAAGAAAAATAATGTATACCCCTATAAACCCCAGTTTTACTATATAAAAGTGGTGTTTAAAGGGGTCAAAATTATATAGGTATGTTTTCGTGATGCAAAATGAAATTATTTTTACGCACACCCAGGAAAAATCTTGAAAATATTTCCCTAGTATCGCTTCTAAAATAGGGGCTATCTTAAAGGAAAGAATTTGCTCACTGTGGGAGCAAATTCTTTCCTTTAAGAGTAGTCCCTAATTTGGAAGTGATAAATTCTTTCCTTCAAAGAGTCACTATGGTAAAGAAGCAAAATATTCTATGTTAGTTCATGTTTCTTTATTACGTATGTTACGCATATACGTAATCTGCGTAATGAACGTACGCCTATGCTGCTGGGTTCGATGTCTGTAAGTCAGGCTCTCTCATTCTCTATTTTTAGTCATGAGAAATAGTAGGGTTTTACCCTATTCGCCATAATTATTCGGGCAAACAAGGACAGCAAACAGCGTAGACACAGATCGAAATGATCGGAAGGGAGCCGTTTGATCAGGGTCTACATAGTCTGTCAATACGTCTCCACATTTTAAGACACATACTGGGTACCTTTTGCAGCAGAGAAAGCTCAGACAAGCCTGTGCATCAGCGCAGTCCGATCAGGCTTCTGTGTACGCAAACATAACGATATATATAATGACAGAACAGAAAACCTAGTAAATTATGCTTGTCCATCATATGAAACTGTTTAAAGCTTTGCATGCTGTGTAAAACATGGAGCAGACGACAGTTTGGGATATTTAAGCCTATTTTCTGAAAAAAGAAGAAGCAAATATCAGTTTACTGTCTGATGAATTCGCTCAGAGAAAGGTTAATTCTGGGTATTGCAATGAACAAATCGTTTGGCTAGTACCTAACATCAGTCCGAGTATCAATTACATCCATCCAGACATTCAGGAGTCTGGTATACAGCATTGAAACGATATAGGTATAGTCTTTTAACATGAAAATCCTATGTCCGTGAAGTTGAGGCCAAGGTAATCGTTTGTACTGAATAAAACTCACCAGTACATGTATCTAAAAAGGCTACAAATATCGACTAAACCCATCCAATGAATCGTTAAAACTTAAATGTAGTATAACATAATGATGTTTTTTCCCTCTAGTTCCATAACTTTTACCATAATGCCACTCTAGTCGGCTAGACTGAACAAAACTGCGATTTTAACATCAAACATCAAACCAAGTATCAAGCGAATTCATTGAGGCATTCAAGAGATACAGCTCTTTAAAATATTTGTAACACACACACACACACACGCACGCACGCACGCACGCACGCACGCGCACACACACTCATGCACGCACGCACATGCCCAACTGTTAATCAGTGAAAAAATATCATGTCCTGTCTCATCGCCACTCCCTTAGCTGCCAGTCCTACCTCCATTCCACTCCATTCCTACCTCCACCCCACCGAAAAAAGTAGTATACCCATCCCCAGAGATGCAAACTGTTAATCCATGTTACGAGAGAAAAACTTCATTTAATATCCCGTCGCAGGTATGCACGCAAACACATACATTTAATTCCATGACCTTGACCTCATGGGAAGGGGTGTCTACTATCAGGCCAAATATTGACTAAATCACTAAATGACTGGGATTACATGACTTTTTAAAATATTGAACGTAAAACCATAACATTTGTGAACGGCAACGTTGACGTCAACGCCGATGCCTGGGTAGTACATTAGCTCCACCTTCCTGCACGTTTGCACGTATGAGCTGGTAACTTAATTTACACTTAACTCAAACAGCGACTACCCTAAAATCATCGAAAATGATCTGCAATGGTGTATTATGTGCCTTCGGAACATTTGCATGCAGGCCCGCCTGATGTATGGTTGATTCCGCTACGTATTCACCCATTGTTGCCTTGACATTCTCCAGAGGGTCGACTGATATTTTGCTGTACAATGGGAATGGACTCGCCTTCAAGAAGTAACTCTGATATGGAACTACAGTCGAACCTTAATAGCTCGAACACCGATGGCTCGTTTACCATGGCTAATTCGAACCTCGTTTTTGAGTCCCTATGAAATTCTTCCGACAGCTTAAGAAAACAAATATTTAGGGAAATTTTCTTATTTTATCACAAAATTGTATGTTGTGTGTACTCATTAGAATCGCCTCATCGAGGCGTTTCTAATGAGTACACAACATACAATTATTGTGTAGAAAATCGAAAAGAGTTCCCTAAATTATCGCGTTTTGCTTCCTGATCTAGTGCCATGATTAACCCTCAGTGGCTCGAACTACCCATATCTCAAACAAATTTCCACGGTCCCAAAGATGTTCGAGCCATTGAAGTTTGACTGTATGTACCTCTTTTCACACATGGAGCTTCTATTAAAAGAAATAGTTTTCTCTCAAAGGAAGCAAATTCTTTGCTTTAAGAGTACCCACATTGTTGAAAGGGGTTAAATACTAGAGCAGCTTATTTCTGTCTTTAAAATTTGCTTCTCTTTGTAAAATAGCAGTGTCCGTGTGTATCCTTAAAGTTCTTGCAGCAGGAACAAAACTGGCGATCTGTTTCATATTGTAATAAACTGCAATCAAAGAGCAACAAAAAATGCATCGTAGTAATAATGCAGCACTATATCTAATGCATAAGACGATAATGATTGCAGCAGCATGCATTGTGACATTTGCATATTGCAGCAGAGAACAGTGACGTTGATTATTGCAGCAGTATACCGGCAGTAATGCATTATGACATTTGTGTATTGCAGCAGTGACCAGCGATGATAATTATTGCAATAAATTTGCAGTAATGCATTGTGTCATTTGTGTATTGCAGCACTGAGCAGCTATGACAATTATTGCAGCTATATACGAGCAGTAATGTATTGTGTCATTTGTGTATTGCAGCTAGAGGAGCGGCGACGATAATTATTGCAGCAATATACTTGCAGTAATGCATTTTGAAATTTGTGTATTGCAGCAGTGAGCGGTGACGATATTTATTGCAGCAGCATACATGCAGTATTGCATTGTGATATTTGTGTATTGAAGCAGAGAGGAGCGGCGACGATAATTATTGTAGCAATATACCTGCAGTAATGCATTGTGCCATCTGTGTGTTGCAGCAGGGAGCAGTGACGACAATTATTGCAGCAATACATATGCAGTAATGTATTGCAGCAATACATATGCAGTAATGCATTATGACATTTGTATATTGCAGAAGTGAGCATCGACGATAATTATTGCAGCAATATACCTATTGTAATGCATTTTGTCATTTGTGTACTGTAGCAGTGAGCGGACAGCGACGATAATTATTGTAATAATATACCTGCAGTCATGCATTGTGTCATTTGTGTATTGCAGCAGTGAGCAATGACGATAATTATTGCAGCAACGTACCTGCAGTAATGCATTGTGTCATGTGTGTATTGCAGCATTGAGCAGTAAGCAATGACGATGATTATTGCAGCAATATACCCGCAGTAATGCATTGTCACATTTGAGTACTGCGTCAGTTATCAGCGACGATAGTTATTGCAGCGATATACCGTCATTTATGCATTGTGTCATTTGTGTATTGCAGCAGTGAACAGTGACGATAATTATTGCAGAAATATATCCCCTGTAATACATTGTAACATACGTGTATTGCAGCAGTGAACAGTGACGATAATCATTGCTCGAATATACCTGCAGTCATGCAATTTGAATTGGTGTATTGAAGCAATGAGCAGTGACGATAACTGTTGCAGCAATATACCTGCAGTAATGCATTGTGACATCTTTGTGTTGAAGCAGTGAGCAGTGACGATAATTGTTACTCCATTATACCTGTAGTAATGCATTATGACATTTGTGAATAGTAGTGAGCAGCGACTATAATTATTTCAGCAGTATTCCTATAGTAATGCATTATTACATTTGTGTATTGCATCAGTGGGCAGTGACGATAATTATTACAATGATATACCTGCAGTAATACATTTTGACAGTTATGTATTGCAGCAGTGAGCAGCGACGATAATTATTGCAGCAATATAATGCAGTATTGAGCATCAACAATAAGTATTATTGCAATTTACCTGCTGTAATGCATTATGACATTTGTGTATTGTAGCAGCGAGCAGTGAGTATAATTATTACAGCAACATATCTGCAATAATGTATTGTGGTATTTATGTATTACAGCAGTGAGCAGTGACGATTACAACAACCTGCAGTAATATACTATGTCATTTGTGTATTGCAGAAATGACCAGCAACAATAATTATTACAGCAATATACCTGCAATAATGCATTGCGACATTTGTGCATTTGAGTAGTGAACAATGACAATGATTCCAGTAACACACCTGCACTAATGCATTGTGCATTTGATTTGTGTATTACAGCAGCGGCGATAATTATTGTAGCACTATAACTCCTATAAAGCATTGTGTCGTTTGTGCAGCAGAAGTGGGCAGAGACGATTATTATTGCAGCAATGTACCTGCAATAATGCATTGTGTTATTTGTTTATTGCAAAAGTGTGTTGGTATTTACTCTGGCACCTGATATAATGTGCCAACAGAGGGGCAATAACTGATATAGGGCAACGCAGCAGCAATAACGCATTGCATCAATGAGGTATTACGACAGCTGAATTGCAATGACGTATTTTACTAATGTATTACAGAAACAGAGTAGGTGACATTATCCTCAGACATTATCAGGAATATTACAATAATGATGTATTGCAGTACCACAGCAGCAATGACGATTTCAGCTATATGGCTGCTAATATGTATTGAAGCAATACTGATTTGTGATAACAATAAATTGCACTATTAAATCTATTTTACTGCATTGCATTGCAGCAGTAGTGTAACGACGGTGTATTGTAATATCGATTTCGCGCAGTAATTGAACAGTAATACTTTTAAGCGATATAACTGCAATGACGTAATGCATCAATAGTGCAGCAATTATGCATTGCTGCAGTATAACTGCAATAGCGTGCTGCATCAACAGAGCAGATATGGTGTATTGCAACAGTAAAGCTGTATTGACGTGTTGCATTAACAGAGCAGCAATAACGTATTGCAGGAAAAGAATAAATAAATATATGTATTATGGTTATGATTTATTGCAGCAAATATATAGTAATAATGTATTAAGGTTATGTGTATTGAAGTAAACGAGTAGTTTTGTTTGTTTGTGTTGAGGTTTTACGGCCCTGTCAACCGAATGGGGTCATGTCGAGCGTAGTCAGTTTACCTAACCACACGTTTACTGGGCAGGCTTAGCCTTCTAAACGGTTAGACAGTATTGTGCACATTCTTTCGCCAGAAACTGACAACTGCCCTTCTTGACTCAGCGGAAGGGAGAGAATGACCGTAGAAAATATTTCATGATCAAACTCATCGAAAGAATGTTGCCGACCTCGGCGGGGGTTGAACCCGCGACCTTCTGGTATTCAGTCGGACGGCGCATCCAACTGAGCCGCCGAGGCCGGGGCAAAAAGAGTAGTAATTATGTATAAGTGTTACGGCGTATTGTAGCAAAAGAGCAGTAATTATGTATTAGGGTTATGATATATTGCAGCAAAAGAGTAGTGATTTTGTATTAGGGTTATGATGTATCGCAGCAACAGATTAGTGATTATGCATTAGCGTTATAATGTATTTGAAACAACAGATTAGTAATTATGTATTAGGGTTATGGTGTATTGTAGCAAAAGAGTGGTGATTTTGTATGAGAATTATGATGTATCGCAGCAAACGAGTAGTGATTATGTATTAGGGTTATGATGTATATCAGCAATAGAGTAGTCATTATGTATAAGCGTACTGATGTATTGAAGCAACAGAGTAGTAATTATCTATTAGGGTTATAAAGTATTATCATGGTGTATTTCAGCAAAAGAGTAATTATGTATTAGGGTTATGGTGCATTGCAGCAAAAGAGTAGTGATTATGTATATGGGTTATGATGTATTGCAGCAAAAGACTAGTGACAATGTATTAGGGTCATGGTGTATTGCAGCAACAGAGTAGTAATTATGTATTTGTGTTATGGTGTATTGAAACAACAGAGAAGTCATTATGTATAAAGGTTATGGTGTATTGTAGCAAAATAGTAGTGATAATGTATTAGGGTTATGATGTATTGCAGCAAAATAGTAGTGGTAATGTATTAGGGTTATGATGTATTGCAGCAAAAGAGTAGTGATTATGTATTTTGGGTATATGGTGTAGTTATGTAAAATATAATTTTGTATTAGAGTTATGATGTATTGAAGCAAATTAATAATTATATACTAGCGTTATGCTGTATATTATAATTATGTTACATTGCAGCAAAAAAGTAGTTTTTATGTATTAGGCTGATGATGTATTGTAGCAAAAGAACAGTAAATATGATATATTAGAGCAAAATAGTAATTCTGTATTAGGGTTATAATGTATTGAAGCAAAAGTGTATGAATTATGTATTAGATTTATGACATTTGTAGCAAAATAGTAATTATATATGAGTTGTGCTATTTCGCAGCAAAAGAGTATTAATTAGGCATTACGGTTATGGTGTATTGCAGCAAAATAGTGATAATGTATTAGGGTTATGATATATTGTAACAAAAAGAGTAGTAACAATGTATTAGAGTTATGATGTATGGTAGCTAAAATAGTAGATATTATGTATCAGGGTTTTGATATATTGTAGCAAAAGAGTAGTAATTATACATTAGGGTTATGATGTATTGAAACTTCAGAATAGTAATTATGTGTTAACTTGAATTGCAGCAAAACAGAAGTGATTATGTATTTAGGGGTTTGCTGTATCACAGCAAAATGGTAATTATATATTAGGGTTGTGGTGTATTGTAGCAAAGAGTAGTGATTACGTATTAGGTTTATGATGTAGTGCAACCGCAGAGTTGTGATTATGTTTTAGGGTTATGCATTGCAGCAACAGAGTAGTGATTATGTATGAGTTATGATGTGATGAAGCAAATGGTAGTTATGTATTAGAGTTACGATGTATTGCAGCCAAAGAGTAGTGATTATGTATTAGGGTTAGGATGTATTGAACCAAAAGAGCAGTGATTAATATGACAGTTATGATGTGTTGAAGCAAATCGTAGTTATGTATTAGGGTTATGATGGATTGCAGCAAAAGAGGAGTGATTATGTATGTGAGTTATGATGTAATGAAGCAAAATAGTAATTATTTATTTGGGTTATGATGTATTGCAGTGAAAGAGTAGTGATTATGTGTAAGGGCTATGATGTATTGAAGCAAAATAGTGATTGTGCATTAGGGTTATGATGTGTTGAAGTAAAACAGTAATTATCTGTTAGGGTTTTGGCGCACTGCAGTAAAAAGAGTAGTGATTATGTATTAGGGTTATGATGCATTGAAGCAAAAGAATAGTAATTATGTATCAGGGTTTTGTTGTATTGCAGTAATCAAGTAGAGAATATGTATAAAGGTTATTGTATATTGCAGCAATAGAGAAATAATTATGTATGAGCATTATGACGCTTTGATCCAAAGAGTAGTTACCATGTATCAGGGAGTGATTTATTGACCCAAAGGTGTAGTAATTATGTATCAGGGTTTGGATGTATTGCAGTAACAAAAAAGTAGTGATTATGTATTAAGATTATCGTGTATTGAGATAAAAAGGTTATTACAATGCATTGCAGTAACAGCATTACAACAAAATATTGAAATTTTTAAATGAAATATCAAGACCCTAAAACGGCTCCATATATCTGTCGCCTCCTGATATGGACAAGAGCATGCTAAAGGTGAGGGTAACTCGATAGATGTCAAAGTTACCATTACTATTTTCTCCTGTTACTACTATTGCTACTACTGCTTACCGTTACTATTTTGTCCTGATACTACTACTACTTCTACGCTACTTCTACTACTAGCAGTCTACTACTACTACAGTAGTTGTAATAGCAGAAGAACAAAGTACTCCTACTACTACTACTTCTACTAGCAGTAAGACCAGACGACCCTTGGTAGTCTAGTTACCCAAATTACCATAGTTGCAATTACTGCTACTACTACTACTACTACTTCTGCTATTAAGTGGTGTCACTACAACGTCGACTACTTTGTTGCTACAATTACTTCTATTATATACTGCCACTACTACTAACCTAGCAGGCACATGCTACAACGGCGCATCAACGTCTATGCAACGTTGATGCGACGTTGTCTAAACGCGAAGTAACTAGTTGACTGAGCGGTCTGATAACAAAAGTTCCCATGGTACAGTTCTGGTAAAACGTTTCAAAGGCTATGAAGTGCTGCTACTTCTGTTATAATGGTCTCTCTCTAATCTGAAGGAGAAACGAGACACAAAAACAGTAGAAGACATAAAATAAATATTGCATTACGGCATCATCGATCTGGTTTTTCTAACCACATGAACTACCGTCAGCATGCCTGTTAATTGCCATTATCAGGTTTTAATATTGCAATTAAGTCTTACATAAAGATAAAATGAACGTGATAATGATAATACAAGGAGGAAAATAGCATACTTGATTTAATGATAGAAATTACAGATGTTTACAATATAATTCACGTACACAATTATTTCCCTCTGTGTAATATAGTTTATAAATGCTATTCTCAGACAACACGGCGACAAGTATAAACTTATTCACTCGTATTCATTTTTGTTTTGATAAAAATTTATAGTCCATTTAATAAATTGATAACATTTGCACGTTTTTCGTAAATATCAGTTGATCCAATAATATAGTAAAAAAAAAAAAAAAAAAAAAGCACGCACGCACGCACGCGCGCCTTGAGGATGCCGTATTTACCCTGTGTATTCGAGCAGACAGGCCTGAGCAAACAGTATAGACCCAGATCAGACGCCGCAGAACGCGGCGTCTGATCAGGGTCTACACTGCTTGCCGGTCAAGATTTTGTTTAAGCGTTTGGGTATGTATTGTAAGAAGATAGGGTGTCCGAATACTGAAGGTATATAGGATAAATGATATCCTTAAGACATCTGCCCCCAATATACGAGGTAATGTAACTTTTTTCATACTCAACTCAGCTGAGCATGAAATTTTCTCTGCTAATAAACCTCAAATTACTAACAATTGCAAGTCTTTCTTGCTAAACTTAGCTGAGCATGAAAATTTCTCTGCTAATAAATATGAAAATGCCAACTATTGTTTGTTGGCATTTTCATATTTATTAGCAGGGAAAATTTCATGCTTAGCTGAGCATAAAAAAAAGCTTTATAACCTCGGGGCCTGGACAATTTTGTCTAAAACTAGACATGCAAATTATCTTCACATACAACCCCGATGAAACCCAAAGCATCACGAAAACACGCCTATATAATTTTGACCCCCTGAAACCCCATTTTCATATAGTAAAACTGGGGTTTACAGGGGTATACATTATTTTTCTTATTTCTGCTCAAAACATAGATTGTGGGTACTCGTTAGAACCGCCTCGTCGAGGCGGTTCTAACGAGTACCCACAATCTATGTTTTGAGCAGAAATATGAAAAATATCAGAATTTTTTATCTGGAAATTTTCCCCTTTTTGCTTGTAAAATTTTCAATATATTTGAATAGGCGTGTTTTCGTAATGGCAAGTAATGATGATCTGGATTTTGTTTTCTGCGACAAAAACGATAGAACTTCTTAAACAGCTATATACGTAACATCAGACATAATAAGAATGGTCAGAGGAATTTCTACGCATGCTGACCACGACCGGTATACTCATCACGAAAACATGCCTATATAATTTTGACCCCCTTAAACCCCACTTTTATATAGTAAAACTGGGGTTTACAGGGGTATACACTATTCTTATTATTTCTGCTCAAAAACATAGATTGTCGGTACTCGTTAGAACCGTCTCGCCGAGGCGGTTCTAACGAGTACCTACAATCTATGTTTTGAGCAGAAATATAAAAAATATCAGAGTTTTTTTATCTGAAAATTTTGAGTTTTTGGAGGTGAAATTTTCTGTATATTTGAATAGGTGTGTTTTCGTAATGGCCGGCCATATGGCAAGAAGTCTTTGATACCTCTCAAATAAAGACGACAAACAGAAAGTTTCTGTGACAAAGCTCTGTGTTGAACGCGTGACGCACGCACGCATACGGAGAGAGAGAGAGAGAGAGAGAGAGAGAGAGAGAGAGAGAGAGAGAGAGAGAGAGAGAGCGCAGTCATGCACACATGTCAAAATACGCAAACACAAGTCATCTTGTATTTGAGAAGGAAGCTTATCTATTATGAAGTAGTCACGGACACCCAGCCAAAGTGAACTCGCGGACCAGGTGTCCGGTCAGGGAAGCCTACATGTCCGATCATGGGCAACTAGATGATGATCACAGGAGCCAAGTCATTACCACTCACACACACACGCACACACACACATTTACTGCCCAAAAAAAAAAAAAAAAAAAAAAAATAAGAGGACATTGATTTCAATTTTTTCTTGTTTATCTGATACTCCCTTTCCTTGTTTTTTATTTAGGGTGAACAAACCTGAAAGACTATGTGAAAACGGACAATAATGGAATGCAGGTATAATGAATGGAAGAGAATAATGGTACAAGAGATAACAAACAACATGAAAGAAGATATTTATTTTCTGATCCAAATAAATCTGCTAGAATGATACAAAAAAAGAACAAAAAAAGAAATAGACTACCATATTCATTCTAAGATTCCGACAGATAGGCATGAGCAAACAGTGAAGACCTAGATCAGATCCCCCAGAACGCGACGTATGATCAGGGTGTACACTGCTTGCCACTCATTTAGAAGATTTTAGACACATCAGCAGACAGAACAATTGACTTGTTCAAGTTTTAGGATAAGTATGGTAAGGAGATAATTGGCTTAAGAAGTCCTAAACATTGAACAACCCCATTTAACAACCCATCGATGTATCTAAAACAAATTGATTGTGTTGAGGTTTAACGACACGTCAACCCTTGTGGGTCATTTTGTGTCCTCTCTATCTATCTATCTGCCGTAACACCTTAACGTCCGAAGAGGACTTCAGATGGGATCCGGTAAAACCAAGTGCTAAAGGGGGTTAGTTGAATTAAGGTGGGGGGAGGGGGGGGGGGGGGGCTGAAGAAGAAAAGTAGGTGAAATGAGTTTGTACAGTGCGATCAAGAGTGTTAATATAGTTAAAAGATAAAAACAGTTTCTGGTATCTAAGATGTTGAATGGACTACCTGGCAGACAGCTGTACTAAACTGTGTCAGGGTAGGGAGGACAGGTGTGTGGGCTGGTAGAGCATTCCAGTGGATGATAGTGCGGGGAAAGAATGTGAACTTGTAATAGTCTTTCAGAGTCGAGATCTGTCTGTATGCAAGAGAATGAGTTCTTGTAGAAGGACGGGTGTTCCGGACCAGGTAGTCAGTAGCAACAAGGTCATATATAGGAGGACCGGCCGGCTGTCGAGAAAGGGAGATGAGATGAAAGAGAGAGACAGGAAAGAAAGAGGAACAGGAATGAAAGTGAAGAAACAGAAGAAATAAAACACCCCCCCACTCTACCCTTACCTGCCGGCCTCGGTGGCTCAGTTGGATGCGTCGTCCGACTGGAGACCAGGAGGTCGCGGGTTCAACCCCCGCCGAGGTCGGCAACATTCTTTCGTGGAGATTGATCATGAAATATTTTCTACGGTCATTCTCTCCCTTCCGCTGATTCAAGAAGGGCAGTTGTCAGTTTCTGGCGAAAGAATGTGCACAATACTGGTTAACCGCTTAGAGGACTAAGCCTGCCCAGTAAACGTGTGGTTAGGCAAACTGACCGCGCTCGACATGACCCCATTGGGTTGCCTGGGCCGTAAAACCTCAACACAAACAAACAAACTACCCTTACCTGCTACAAGGATAGCAGGCCTTCCCAACTGTAAGCCAATATCAGTTGGACGCCCCGGTGACGTAAAATACATGACACCTTCGCCACACCCGACCACACCCTATCTAAAACAAACTACTTTGAGTTGTATGCCCTGTCATAAGAAAATGAGGCTTGAAATTGCATGTATGTTGACTGGGTTGTTCTTGTAACTTGTATAGGCAGACAATTATGATCATGTCGGGCCGTTCAGTTTACCTGATCATACTTGTCCTATGCAGGCTTAATCCCTCTAAGCGGCTCACCAGTTCTTGTGCACATTCTTTCGCCAGTAATTGACATATGCCCTTCTTGAATCAGCAGAATAGGGGTGGGGTGGGGATGGTGTGTGTGTCGGGGGGGGGGGGGGGGTGGACATAGAAATTATTTCATGATGAATCGCAACGAGTTATGTGGCTGAGCTGGGATTCGAACTTGCGATCCCTGGATCTGCAGTCAGATATGCTACCGCTTGCGCGTCCCTAATAAGGAGGTAAGGTGGCCTTAACCCACTGTAGACCGAAGAGACTCTTCCATACTATATATTGGACGAGTTCAATTTCAATTTTAGGTACGTCCGGCTATGAGATTTACATATTCCTAGAGAAAATGGCTAAACTATTTGCAAACAGTGGAGGCTCTGATCAGATGCCGCATTCTGCGGCGTCTGATCTGGGTCTGCACTGTTTGCCAATTACCCTTTTACGGGTCTCCCGACTACAATGTGTTAATAGTCCTAAAATCCAACACCCCCATTTTACAGCCCTTTGATGCGTCAAGTGTTCTGTCATAAGAAAAAAAAGCTAGACTTTTCTTGTAACTTGTGTAGGCAGACAAGTCACATGAAATGTCAAACTTTATCAAAGGCTCAGGTCCGTTTGATCAAGGTCTTTGTTGTGTATCAGTGTGTGATAGCAGGAATTTGTAAGCAAATGGTGTTAGTCCTGATCAGACAGCACAGATATCACAGAATTAATCTTTCTGGTTATAGAATTCATTTTGCTATTTACATGTATATAAATTTTAAGTTAACCCATTAATTTCGATCATGCCAAAAAAAAAAAAAAAAAAGGTAAACCCTGTAGACGCACATCTGATGTTGCAGAAAGCAGCGTCTGATCACTGTCTGCAATAACATTAGCATTTTACAAAAATATGCACAGAACTATAAAAGGGGGTATCCACATAGTAAGTTTTCTTATTTCTCAAAAAAAAAAAAAAAAAACAATCGTAGACCCTGATCAGATGCCACAATCTTAGGCATCTGGCCCTAAGGTCATATTTTTTTTTTCATGCTAAACTCAGCTGAGCATGAAATTCGTCCTCCTAATAAATCTCAAATTACTAAAAATCGCAAATTCTTCTTGCTTAACATGGCTGAACATGAAAATTTCTCTGCTAATAAATATGAAAATGCCAACTATTGTCAGCCGAGCTGAGCACAAAAAAAAAAAGTTTTATAACCTTGGGGCTTGATCTGAATCTACACTGTTTGCTTAGGCATGGTGTATTACCGTTAAATACATATATAAAAATTATGTAATTATACACACACACAGCATACACATTTCATAATTATAGGTACTAATTAGAAATGCCTTGGTGAGGGACATCTAACAACATATGATTTTGTTGAGAAGTAAGAAAAGTACATATTTTGGTTGAAAAAGTTCATATCTATAGCTGTGTAAATGCAATTAAGGCAGTTTCTTCATATAAACCTATTCAGTATAGGATAGACCCTTCCCACTTGTACCTATGACAGAATAGTCTGCTGTCGATATCTGGGCATTAGTTAGTTAAGGTCTAAACTGGACAACATGGTTAATGTAAACTAGAAAAGTGTGTTTGTAAAACACTTCATCCCAGCTATATGTTTGTCCCTACTGTAAAATGCCAAATTTGGAAAAGGGCATAACTATCATAAAATAATTGATCTTTTCCTCAGCCCTAATAAGTCTACCAAATATCAAAGCCCTTGCTCAAACATTTTCCAAGATATCTTGTACACAAATTAACAGTGATGAATGGAATAAAAAACGCACCAAAAAACATTACGAGAACAAGCCTATTCAAATATACTGAAAATTTTACCACCAAAAAAGTGAAAGTTTTCAGATGAAAAATTCTAAAATTTTTCATATTTCTGCTCAAAACATAGATTGTGGGTACTCGTTAGAACTGCCTCGACAAGGCGGTTCTAACGAGTACCCACAATCTATGTTTTGAGCAGAAATCAGAAAAATAATGTATACCCCTGTAAACCCCAGTTTTACTATATAAAAGTGGGGTTTAAGGGGGTCAAAATTATATAGGCATGTTTTTGTGATGAGCAGAAGCAATATGCCCTTTCAACCTTTTCACAGTTGAGGGCATACAAATGGCAAAGTGTGGTTGGTTGGAGTTTAATTGCCAAGTCAACACTACTGAGCTTGTCATTTTACCCAACCACACTTTTTCCTGGACAGGCTTAGTCCTTAACCAGTACTTGTCCACATTCTTTCGCCTGAAACTGACAACTGCCCTTCCTGAATCGGCGAAAGGGAAAGAATGATCCTAGAATATAATTCATGATCAATCTCCATGAAAGAATGTTGCCGGACCCGGCAGGGATCCAACCTGCAACCTTCTGATCACCATTCAGATGCGCATATGCCTCGTCTCTGCAACCGAGGTCGGCTAAAGGTGTGACAAAAGAATAACAAACAGACAACCAAATCAAAAGCAATATGTCCCTTCATTTTTTTTTTTTTTTGAAGTTGGGGGCTGGGGATTTTTAATGCACTATTGAAGTTCTACAATGCAGCAGAGAAAATAAAACAAAATTAAAATAATATGTATTAATAAAAAAATCAAATAAAAGAAGGAAAAGAAGTCGGTGGAATAATTGACATTATTTAACAATATATAAGCAAATTATATAATTATAAACATATACAGCATAATCATATATTAAATAACATTCATATGGCTTATTTACAAATATTTACATATATAAGGCCGACTGTGGAGAGGAACAAAGGAGTTAATTTTGACAAAACCTGCTTTCTGGCATTTGCAAAATGAGTTCTCAGGATTAAACCACACATTTATATATCTACAAAGTAAACTGCATTTCCAGATCACAATGCACGTGTACACAGTCTAGTTTGGGCATGTACAGTCTGCTTATGCCAGACAAAAGGTTTTGTTGTGACACAGGTCATATGTAAACTGCAAGGAAACAAGACCACTATTGGAAGCTGCAGATGTTTTGCTTAATTCTCTATGAAAACATATGTTGTGGCTACTCATTAGAAGTGCCTCGGCGAGGCACTTCTAATGAGTACCCACAACATATGTTTTAATGGAGAAATAAGAAAAAAAAAATTTTTGTTGAAATTTTTTTTATTTGAGCCATGCTGAGCATGTATACCAGCGAAGACTAGTCAGAATCTTAGGATTTTGTCGTACACTAAGTTCTTCTACTGCAAATGCTTTCAGTAAAAATCCTGATTATAGTCTTAATCACCATTTTTGTAGACATGCATTTCAGCTTCTTGTGCAAAAAATATGCAGTTCTTAATGACATATTTACCGCTTATAAACAAAAGAAAAAAAAAAGTATTTTGAACTAACCTTTATTTCTTCAAACTTTTCTGGTGACAGTCAACAAACCACTAAACTATCTTTTGACAGCATTTTTAACATTGTAGTATTGGTAGACCCCTTTTTTGCTATTTTTGAATAACATCATGTAAGCCTAATGCTTATGAGGTCACAAGTGAACAGTGATGTCATTCAATTACTGAACTGGTAATGGCATTTTCAGAGAAAACATATGTTTCCTCACCGTGAATTTTCAGTTTCTCTACTGCTGTGACCTTGAAAATTAGGTCAAGGTCACTAAACTCTAATCAAATATTTGTTATGTGCCAATTATATAGCCATCAAAATTTAATAAGAATTCTGGTTTATAAGATATTATGCAGAGAAGAAATTGTGATGCCGACACCAATGCCGACACCAATGGGATCCACACCAAAATCATTATGTCCCCCTCCTCTTCGGTGGGGGACATAATCAGATATTATCAGATGACAAGGACACAGCCTGGTCTGATTGGTCATAATTCACATGCTGATAACTGTTGTTTATTTTTGTTTTTACACAGCAAGCATCATGTATTTACAACAATATATTTACATTGTATTTACACCGCCTAAAGTACATATCCAAAACATTGAACAAGTCAATTTGACTGCAGTAAATGTCCTAAAATTTCAAACACTTTATTCCTTACTTTTTTGGCCTATTTTGTTTTTCTTTCTTTTTTTTTGCACTTGTTTCTTTTAACACATAGTGGAATGGCAAGCATTGTAGCCCTGATCAGACTGCTCCTTCAGGAGCAGTCTGATCTAGGTCTGCACTGTTTGCACATGCCATTTTGTTAGGAACTGTAGTGTACTAAATTTTAGGACATTTACCATATCTGATTTTGACTTTCAAAAGAGCTAGATTAATAGCAAACTGTGCAAACCCTGATCAAATGGTTTGAACTGGGTCCACACTGTTTGCTCATGCTGTCTGAATATAACTGGTATATAAAATTAGGTTATTTGACAATACATATTCTGATCTCTAGATATGGTGTTTTTCTTAACCAAAAAGAACTGACATTTAATTTCTTCATGAAACCATATGTTGTAAGTACTCATTAGAAGTGCCTCACTGAGACACTTCTAATGAGTACCCATAACATATGGTTTCATGGAGAAATAAGAAATACATGTTTTTTTATATCTACATGAAAACATATGTTGTGCTATCTTATCGGAATCATCTTGCTTGTCACAAAATAATATTTTAATGAATACAAAGTATTTATCCAGATACCCATTATCTGGATTTGACATTTCATGTGAATTGTCTCCACTGGAGATAGAAGTAGCTCAGACATCAACCTTTACGTATATTTCCAGCTGTACATGGTAGCCATATAAATGTAGCATCTTGTCAGCTGACCTTACGGTAAACAGATACACCTCTAAGGGACATTACTTTGACATAAAAGTATTAGCCTCCCTTCTTTAAATAGGCATACCCTTTAAAGAAAAAGTTAGTGCCCCTCTGGGAGCAAATTATTTCCTTTAAGGGTATACCCGCTTTGATAAGGGATTCATATATCAAGAAATCAAATTCTTTTCTGCTATTGTGATATGAGCCAGTGCAAGACAAAACCTACAATAAGGCTTGTGCGATAACTATCTGCACAGTCTGATCAGTGTCTCTGCTGACAGAACGTGCCTTTTACAGCCTCCAGGCTATCCAAAGAGGGACAGACAAGAACTCTTGCCATACTGGGTGGATGTACAGGCTGATCTGAGTCTTTGCTGGTTGCACAGGTCTATACAACGTCGTCTCAACGTAGATGCAACGTCATGACGTTGCATTGACGTTGAGACGACGCTGTATAAACGTCATGTGCCCGCTGGGTATTGTAGGTTTTGTTGTGTGCTGGGTCATATCTCTTTGAGAAGAGGTGCAATAACTCTCAGTTTAGAGTGCTCTCTCACTGACGTGCACCCAGTCACCTTAGCAATGTAAAACTGTTAATGAGGTCGCCACTGCTATTACTATACCACTGCCACTCGGGTCTCACAAATGATGTGCAATGCGAGAAAAAAGACTCTTATGCCATATGTGAATGGCAAAGGTCCACGGCCCAGTTGTAATTTTTAACAAATCATTAAATAACGACATCGTTAGCTTTGAACAACTAGGCCCAGATGAGTGTGTGCTTCTGTTCAGTCTGATCTGGACATTTTCTGTTTGTCAATATATACTACAATATCTATCGATACTGTGAGTGAGCAACTAAGGTCCTGATCAGCCTGCACAAATGCACAGGCTGATTAGGCCTGCATTGTATGCAAATCACATAAGGGTTCTTTTCATGCATTGAACATCAAATGGAATTTACCTTCTGAATGAAAATATTTATTTTTGAAAAGAGAGAGAGAAAAAAAAAACAAAAAAAAAAACTCGAGAAATACAAGTAAGCACTGCACACCAAAGTATATAAAAACAGGTTTATTCCACAATTTTATTTCATTATTAAAAAATGAAACAAAGAACTGAGTTTAAACTGTAACATTATGAAGTAGCTTATGTAACATCCTGAAAACATACCTATATTATTTTGACCCCCTTAAACCCCACTTTTATATAGTAAAACTGGGGTTTACAGGGGTATATATTATTTTTCTTATTTCTGCTAAAAAACATAGATTGTGGGTACTCGTTAGAACTGCCTCATCGAGGCTGTTCTAAAGAGTACCCACAATCTATATTTGAGCAGAAATATGAAAAATATCAGCAGTTTTCTCTGAAAATTTTCATTTTTTGGTGGTAAAATTTTCATTATATCTGAATAGGCGTGTTTTCATAATGATAAGTTTATAAGTATTCTTACTAAGCAAGATGCACCTCCCCTTGGGAGAACATGTATCATTAACTCTTCTAGCACCAATCACAACATCAGCAGACAACATTCCATTTTTATTTTTATTTCTTCAGAGAAATGAAGTTTGACATTTCATGTGAATTGTCTACCTAGTAAAAAATTCACATGAAATGTCAAGCCTTCTTTTCTCTGAAAAATAAACAAAAAAATTAGAATGTTGGCCGTTATAATTCTGGTTGGTGCTTTGAATGCTAAAAAAATGTGAGGTCCTATATAAGGGAAGCCATGTGTGAAGTGAGAAGACCTTCATCAGCCTGTGCAACATCTGACCAGGGTTTTTTCTGTTCACCTATGCAATAAACTTGAATAAAGATACCTTTCAGAATGTGCACAATCTCAATGATCATGACCAGAGTACAATATTGCATCGGATAGGTGTATATAAGGGAACTAGAAACATGTGTTTGTAAAACACTATTCCCCAAGCTATATGCTTCACTCTATACAATGGAATAGTTCTGGCTCTTTGGTTTGGACTTTGTTCAAAAGTTAATCAGGTAATTTTCTCATCATCCCCAATCAGCATACACTTTTGGAGATATCTTGCGCAGTAGATAAAGCATGATGAACAAATGAATAGATGGGTAACCCATCTTTGAAGCTGGGGACATAATAATTCAGAGAGAGTTTAGTTATTGTTGCTACAAAGCATACCTTATGGGTACCACTGAAACTGTCTTGGCCAATTCAAATGAGTACTTGTAAGACATGTGGTGCAAAAATAACGAAAAAAAGAGCCTAAATTATTAACATAACTATCCTATTAAGGTGAAATGATACACCAGGCCCCGAGGTTATAAAACTTCTTTCATGCTCAACTCAGCTGAGCATGAAATTTTCTCTGCTAATAAATATGAAAATGGCATTTTTGTACTTATAAGCAGAGAGCTTTTCATGTTCAGCTATGTTTAGCAAGAAAGAATTTGCAATTGTAAATAATTTGAGATTTAGTCGCAGCTCAAATTCCATGATGCTCAGCTGAGTTGATCTTGAAAAAAGTTTTATAACCTCAGGACCTGAAAAAGCCTGAGGCTAAGGGAGACAATAGCAAACAGGGAATTGCCTCCCTAGTACT
This sequence comes from Anodontia alba, assembly GCA_964016985.1. Lineage (NCBI taxonomy): Eukaryota > Metazoa > Mollusca > Bivalvia > Lucinida > Lucinidae > Anodontia > Anodontia alba. Next base: position 19,537,961 of record OZ024824.1, read on the forward strand.
TGAAAGTAAAAAAGATGGGCCACGCCAAGGTGTCTTCAAGCATGCGCAAAATGCACAGATTAAGATTCATGTCGCACATATGCAAAGTCACATCTGGCCAGTTGTTCTCCATTGATACCTTCTTTTAAGGCTGGTACGATGAATTGGATAATCGATTAACTGATCGATAAATACCACAAAAACGACTATCATTACAGATTTGCTGATAATTGATCATTTTATTTCTGTGTCTGTTACTTAAGCATATTTACCCCTAGTATTCAACCACCTCAACTCCTTACCATACTTTATCTAAAATTTGAATAAATACAATTGAATACCAAATGTTGTGTCTAAAAGTAGCTGAATGAGTGGCAAACCGTGTAGACCCTGATGAGATGCCGCATCTCATCTGGGTCTACACTGTTTGCTCAGGCCTGTCTGAACAAATACATATAGTATAGAATAACATATGGTAAGAGTCATGCTCAGGTAGACAGGTTTGTTTGTTTGTTTTGAGGTTTCATGGCCCAGACAACCCAATGGGGTCATGTCGAGCACAGTCAGTTTACCTAGCCACACTTTTACTGGGCAGGCATAGTCCTCTAAGCAGTTAACCAGTGTTGTGCACATTCTTTCACCGCAGGTAGACAGGTAAAATTATCACCAAATCTTCAATGATTACGAATCGATTGTTGATCATCATCACAATGACATGACTGATAAAAGATTACCTTTTCAGCTATGATTAGCCAGCCTTACCTTCTATAGTGTCTTATGATTCTTTTAGCGGAGAGTGAAGACATTGATCAGACTGCACAAATGCAGAGGCTGATCTGGGCTATTTGCTGTCTGGATATGCCCAAAGACACATTTTCATATCACGTTGCCTAGATGAGGTTATTTCTAAAGAAAGGAATTAACTCCTGAGGAACAATTTTTTCCATTATAGCAGCCCCCAGTGAGAAGTGAGGCAACTATTTCCATATCAGAGTTATTTCCCTTGATGGTGTATCCATTCACCTTGATTATTGGAGCTATGGCATAATCTGGTCTGGGACCATAGCAGAATCCATGTGGGAAAATATTGCTTTTTCTAATAAAGGCCTCAAAATGTTCCTTTCCCCACTGAGGGCCTCAGAATGTTAGATCCTCACTGAAGGCCACAGTAGAATGCACTGACTTCAGCATCCATATTGGAAAATGTTTGTTTCCTCATTGAGGGCCTCAAAGGGAAGCTAAATTGGTTTATCACAATGTACAATAGATATGCAATCATTACCTGTATGACACATGCTATGTTTTATCACAGAGTACAATAGATATGCAAGTTTTTCCAGTATGATGCATGCTCTGGGATAAACATACTCCAGTATGTAAACAATGAAAACACAGCCTGATATGAACACTACAACTTGGGTCTTTACTTATAACTCGAGATTAAACCTGCAGCTGACCTGATCCAGAACACTCCTTTTTTTTACAAAGACTCATCTTCATCACAACTCTGAAAATTTACTGTAAGTTCACATTTTTCTCCTGGACAACAAGCCACTGGAATAGCCTACCACCCCATATACCTATCCTTTCAACCCTGGCACAGTTTAGTACAGCGGTCTGCCAGGTAACCACTCAATACCTTAAATGCCAGTATCTGTTTTTATCTTTTAACTATACTAACACCCTTGATCACACTGTACAAACTCATCTCACCCACTTTCCTATATCCTTTATCTCAGCTAACCCCCTTCAGCACTTGGTATGTGGGAACCCCATCTAACATCCTCTTCGAAAAGGGATTCAGGAAGATAGATATATTGATAGACACTTTAGGCATATTCGACTGGGAAAATTGTGCTTCACGATTTGAATCGTGAAGCACTTTTTAAATTCGACTCGAAAATCCTGAAATTTCCGTAAAATCACGTTTTTAAAACAGTGGAAAGTTGGTCACGTGACTGAATTATCATGGCGGCCTATAACACGGAAGTAAAAGTACACCAATAAAGTTTTCCTTCTGACCGTAATTTAAAGATGAGTTATTTATGTCGATTAAAAACAAGAAAAGGAAATCAAAATAGCCACTCTGTGTTTAGTGAAGTAAACTAAATTTGGCTATTTCCTCTCATATGAATTTTTCAAGGGCGCGGCCATCTTGTTTTACGAATTTAGCGTCGATTGACATGTGATCATGTTTGACCTCTCACCGAGGAAGCACTTCAAACCGCGAACCTATTTTGAATAAACTTGATTGTGTATTTTCTCTTTGAGTGGCTTTTAATCAGAGGCAACTTAGAATGCTAAAATTCTAAAATGGTTACATTAGGTTTTGGATTTCTTGATTTCAGCACCATACCGGAAGTCACTGTACAGCGTGAAGCACAATTGCGTTCGAATGGCCCAAATTCGTGAAGCACTTTTTCCTAATGCGCATCATGGGTGGAGCTTAGTCATGCTTCACAGAAAGTCCCCAGTCAAATACGGCATTGGTTTTTTAAAAAACAAAAAAAAACAAACAAAAAAAACAGCATTTTTCTTAATTCTCCATGAAAGCATATGTTGTGGGTACTCTTTGGGATTACCTGGGTGAGGTGATTCACAGCACAGTGATTCACAGTACATATAATAAATGAGCCACATTATGAGAAAACAGCTGTTATTACACAGGTCTAGATAAGTGAGGGTATCAGGTAAGTATTGTTCTTATTTCTCTACAAAAACGTATGTTGTGGATTCATTTGAAGCACCTGAGCGTTATTTTTCAACAAAAACATATGTTGTGGGTACTCATTAGAAGCACCTCACTGAGGCACTTCTAATGGGTACCCAGAATGTGTACATAGAGAAATAAGAAAAATATCAATACTTTTGGACTGAAACTAGAAATGTGTCCACAGTACATGGAGGCCCCTGCTGTGGGGTACCTGACTATAAAACTGCAAAATTCTACCTGGTACAAATGCCTTAACCTGAGTCTAACAGGATCACGTATGTACACACATTTGTACAGAAGGATGTACATTTGTATGCATGTACCCACGTACGCACATACAGAAAACCGAAAAACTATATGCCCCGGGCATCATCAGATGTGGGGGCATTAAAAGCATCTAATCAAAAGCTATGGTTATAGCATATTCATTCAGCACAGGCTCAGGGTCAGTACTTCACAGCATCGCACACATGAACTGAATTTATTCATGGATTGAGGTGATATATCTCTTAGAAACTTTGATGCAAATCTTTGACCAAAAGTATAACAGATGCATAGCTACAGATAAGAGGGGGTATCCACATATTATTTTTCTTATTTCTCAATGAAAACATATGTTGTGGGTACTCATTAGAAGTGCCTCGGCAAGGTTCTTCTAATGAGTACCCACAACATATGTTTTCGTCGAGAAATAAGAAAGATATCAGCATTTTTCGGATGAAAAAAGCGCCTTATCTGTTGCTATGAGATGGACAGATGTATGAACTGCTAGATGGATGGATGGATGGACACCACCAGGGTCTGTTGTATGCCCATGATATAGCACAGTTTTATTTCTGATAGAAAAAAAATGAGTAGCTAGTTTTGCTGCTACTTGTATTTTTTTTCATTGATTTGACATATTATTACTTATGCTAAAATATTTAACATCACAATGATTCAGTGATTTTGTTATTAAAGCTAATAAGGTTATACTTAGGTCTAAAACAATTAAACAATGCTATTCATTTCTGTCTGTTATCAAACAGAACTGCCAGTCCGGATAACCTGGGTATTTTTCTTGTAGTATACGGACCCTGCCCATAAGACCCAAGTTTTTATACATATCAACATACCCTAAACAAGACAGTTACCAGATAATTATTTTTTTATATTTCCCCATGAAAACGTATGTTGTGGGTACTCATTAGAAGTGCCTCACTGAGGCACTTCTAATGAGTACCCATAGCATACATTTTCATGGAGAAAAAAGAAAAATATCTACTTTCTGGCTGAAAAATAAATGCCTTGTCTAGAACTATCAGACAACATGATAGAAGTCAACTGAGCAAATCTCATCTCACAGTCCAGAGATTTTTCAGCTGCACATTCAAAAGTTTTGATCACAACAATGTATAGTTTAACAATCAACAATAGTAAGGCAAAAACTACAAGTCTTTCAGTGCTTGTAACTGTCTTTCTATCTCATCATCTGTAACACCAGCTTTTGATGATTCTCCCAATTTTCCTCTGTGTGCTGCTGGTGCATCAGCCATCTGGAAATGTAAAAGATGATGATGAAGTTAGGTTTAACCCATTGTAGACTGAATGAACTCACCCATACTATATACTGGAAGAGTCAAATTTCAATTTTAGGTACAGTCAAACCTGTCTTAAGCAGCCACCCATGGGAAGCTTAAAATGTGGCTGCTGAAGGCAGGTGGCTGCTTAATACAGTTCAAATATATAAGTCTATGAATTTTGGGGCAACTTTCCTCTGGCTGCTTAATACAGGTTGGCTGCTTAATAGAGGTGACCACTAACACAGGTTTGACTGTACATCCGAATGTGAGAGTTAGATATTCCTAGAGAAAAATGGTTGCACTATTTGCAAACAGTGGAGACCCTGATCAGATGCCGCATTCTGCGGCATCTGATCTGGGTCTGCACTGTTTGCCAAATACCCTTTTAGGGGTTTTCAGACTACAATGGGTTAATGGCATATCAATCAATGAGGATCATTTGCATCAATAGGGTACAGTAACTTAAATGATTTAAATGTTATAAAGAGTTGTCTCAAAAAGGTGTTACACTTGGTAAAAATGATCTCAAAAGCCTACTTTTACATCCGTACTGGCTCTCTTGTGAAGCCATACTGACCAACACATGTACCCGTATAGGTTCCTGACATGATGTCATTGTGTGTGCAGATCATGCCACTTTTTTTTCTGCATAGCATCAACTTAACGGCACAGCATGAAAATGCTGTTGTTTTTTTTTCCAGCTTTAGCTCTAATGGAACATTCCACACCATTTTTATGAATAGTTTATGACTTAAAATAAAAAAAAAAAAAAAAAAAATGATGGCATTATGGACGGATTTTTAAATAATGAAGAAAGTTAGAGTTGTCTCTCTTGCACATGAAACACCTACTGGTCCTCCTCTTCATCCCTACCTAATATGAAAGCAATCCACTGAAGAATAAAGGTTACATATAACTTTGAAAAAAAGTTAACCAAAAGGTTAACCCGGGAGGACGCCAGATGCCCTTCGCCCAATGCCCGCCTATTCGGATTTCGCTATTTTAAAGGACGGACTTTTGAAAACCCCTTCCAAAAATGTTATGACATATGACATGTTTGTGTTGAGGTTTTACGGCCCAGTCTACCTAATGGGGTCATGTCGAGCGCGGTCAGTTTACTTAACCACACGTTTACTGGGCAGGCTTAGTCCTCTAAGCGGTTAACCAGTATTGTGCACATTCTTTCGCCAGAAACTGACAACTGCCCTTCTTGAATCAGCGGAAGGGAGAGAATGACCCTAGAAAATATTTCACGATCAATCTCCACGAAAGAATGTTGCCGACTTCGGCGGGGTTGAACCCGCGACCTCCTGGTCTCCAGTCGGACTGCGCATCCAACTGAGCCACCGAGGCCGGCAACATATGACATCGACCTGTATAAACTCCATATTAGCCCTTGGGCCAATATGGCGCTATCTGGACAGATATGCTTAGTAACACGACACATGACATGTAATAACCACTGAATATAAACCAAAATGAAACTTGAGAACTGCATAGGTCTAGATAAGAATGGATATCACGTAAATAGTTTTCTTATTTCTCGACGAATGAGTACCCACAACATATGTTTTCGTCGAGAAATAAGAAAAATAAAGATACCTTTTGGTTGATAAAAAAGAGCCTTATTAAGAGCTATGGTTCAACTGTATAACATTTGAAGGGATAGCGGGAATGTTTATAAACACAATGCTTACCTTTCCTGAGATATCAATTCCTATTTCATCTAAGACCTGTGTTACAATGGCATCTTGTTCCTCTTCATCCCCAGATTCAGTTAGAATATCATCTAAGGTATCATTTACTGAAAAAGATAAATACCAAATAATACTTCGTAAAGTGAGACACCATTTTAACTCTGGTCCTGCTAAGCCCAGATATGCCCTGCCTTTGCAAACTGTAGATCACAATCAGTTGGCTTCTGAAGAAGCCAACTGATCTACATCTACAATGTTTGTCATTCAGTATGTGACTTTATACAAACAATCTGAGTCAAGGAATCTGATTGGTTGAATCTTAATTTATTCAACATGACATAAGTAACTTAACCCTTGTCATGCTGAATAAATTAAGCTGCCCACCCACTTCTAATTGTTAGCCTGTCAGATTTCTTGATCTAGGTTGTTGATAAAAATTCACATACTGAATGACAAACAGTGCAGATTCAGATCAGTTGGATTCTACACAGTTTGCAAAGGCAAGGCAAATCACCGGCCTAAGCAGGACTGTCAAGTGAAAAGTCAGGCCGGTGAAGAATATATCTGAGATGAAAATTCTTGACATATCATGCATTTTTATACAAATTTTACCTAAATAGGATAAAAACTAATGAAGTCAAGGGTATTAAAAAACCTCAAATCATTATCAAGGATGCCACCATTTTGAATACTCAATAAGGTTCTAAACATTTCAAAATATTTCAAAACAAGAGGCCCACGGGCCACGGTTCGCTCACCTGAGTGACATAGCCACTGCAGACATGCAGATGTTATGCAACATTTTTCCAATCCTATCGTCGCAACTAATGAAAATATCATCATTTGAGCAGTTCTTAGTTTTGAAGAAGAATATATGGGCCTGACAGTCAATTAAGCATGATCATTTGAATAAACTATCAATCACATTTCAACAGAAGGATCAATGTGAAATTTGGTGGAAATTGGCTAAGTGGTTTCTGAAGAATCATGATTTTATACATGTAAACAGCACAATGGCAGGGAAATATTATAAATATAAACCTGATGATGGCCATCTTAGATTTCCAATCAGAACAATTTTAACTACTGTTGATCTACAAGTCACTTCGATACTTTCATTATAAATGTATATGGCCCATACAAATGGGGAAGCAAATTTGACCTTGGAGGTAAAAAGGTCAAATGTCAACAAAGAACCATCATTTTAGCAATTTGGGTAGATCTCCTGTCCACCATAATTTGTGCAAAGATTAGGACCCAGGGCTTATTTGGTTATGGAGAAGAAGATTTTTAAAGGTTTTACCATATATGGGCATGGCTGCCATTTTGATCAATGGACCATACCCATTTTAGCAATCTCTCATTCTCCTGCCGATGGAGGCTCCGCATGAAATTTGAGCAACACTGACCCGGAGGCTTCAGAGGAAAAGCCATTTGAAATTATCAACATTTTTTCCATACAAATGCATACAGAAGCAAATTTGACCTCGCCGTAAAACGGTTAAATGTCAATGTATGACAATTATTTTAGCAACTTTGGTAGACCGCCTGTTCCAGATGATATATGCAAAGATTCAGCCACAAGCCATCCTCGGTTTTGGAGAATAAGATTTTTAAATGTTTTTTCCCATACAAATGCATAAGGAAGCAAACTTGACCTTTCCGTAAAAAGGTCAAATGTCAATGTATGACCATTATTTTAGCAACTTTGGTAGACCCCCTGTCCCCGATGATTTATGCAAACATTCAGCCCCAAAGCATCCTCGGTTCTAGAGAAGAAGACTTTTAAAGGTTATTACCATATATGGGCATGGCGGCCATCTTGGTCAACGAACCGTGACCATTTTAGCAATCTTTTGTTCCCCCTACCTAAGGAGGCTCCATATGAAATTTGAGCAAAATTGGCCCAGAGGCTCCAGAGGAGAAGTTGTTTTAAATTCTGAACATTTTTCCCATACAAATGCATAAGGTAGCAAAATTGACCTTATCATAAAAAGGTCAAATGTCAATGTACGACCATTATTTTAGCAATTTTGGTAGCCCTCCTGTTCCCGATGATATATGCAAAGATTCAGCCATAAGGCATGCTCGGCTTTGGAGAAGAAGATTTTTAAAGGTTTTTCCCATACAAATGCATAGGGAAGCAAACTTGACCTTGCCGTAAAAAGGTCAAACGTCAACGTACGACAATTCTTTTAGCAATTTTGGTAGACCTCCCGTCCCCGATGATTCCTGCAAAGGTTCAGCCCCAAGGCATTCTCGGTTCTGGAGGAGAAGATTTTTAAAGGTTTTTACCATATATGGGCATGGCGGCCATCTTAGTCAACGGACACGACCATTTTAGCAATTTTTCTTTTCCCCACCCTAAGGAGGCTCCATATGAAATTTGAGCAAAATTGGCTCAGCAGCTTCAGAGGAGAAGTCGTTTGAAAATGTTAACGGACGGACGGACGGACGAAAAGTGATCACAATAGCTCATCCTGACCAGAGCTCAGGTGAGCTAAAAACACACAGTTTTCAGTCAGATAGATTAAATAAAATCTTTTATCTGACTGAAAACAGGGCGTTTTTTTTTACCACTATCGCAACGGTCTTACAAAGAAGCAATATGCCCATGTATAGAAGATGAATATTGTCACAAGTATTATTTATTTATGTTTTGCATATTTAATAATTATGGCTTTATGATGTCATTACGTCTCATTAAATACGTTAAAATGCCACTATTAAGACCATCTTTGGTACTGCCTAAAAGTGATCTCTTTAGCAGGGCGGTCTTAATATTGAATGTAGAACATCGCTCCAAATAAGGTGCTTTTTTTCAACAAAAAAGTACATGTACTGATATTTTTCCTATTTCTCCACAACATATGTTTTGTGGAGAAATAAGTAAAAAATATTATGCCGATACCCCCTCTTATCTGGAGCTATGTATAATAACAAGAAAACCCCATTTAGGACTGGCAAAAACTGATCTTAATAGCGGACTGGTCTTAATTTCGAGAGGTCTTAATAGCAGAATTTTAATGTATTCAAAACAGTGGTGCTCACAGAAGCAATTTTGATATCTGGCAGTCACAAATGTTGTATATCTTGAAAAAAATAGTGGAACATCTACTAAATGCACCAAGTCCCCTTAACCCATTTATGTCGAGTGGACTTCTCTACTCCAACTTTTTTTGAGAAATCTATTTCCGGTAGCAGGGTGTCTGGTTAGTTTTTATTATAACTATTCTTTACAGAAATTCCTATTCTTAATGCACCATGTAGACCCTGAACAGGCCCAACATTCCTTGGCATCTGATCTGGGTCTGCACTGTTTGCCAATTACCCCTTTGGAGGTTTCCTGATTTTTGAGATACATGTATTTATAGATTTCAAGTCATTATCATTGCAAATTCCATCCATAAAACATGCATTAAAAAAAAAAAAGAAAAGAAAAATGTAAGAAAGAAATCTTACTCATTTCTTCTGACATTCCCATTTTAGCATTTTCTCTCTCAAATTCTTGCATCATCTTTGCTGTCTTCTGTGGATCCATTACTTTATTCATCTGCTGCATGGTCTGTGACAGATAAAAGAGGAAAAATAAATGCAGTTTCTTTGATATGTGAAAAATCTGTCCCAAAGGTGAGGTAAATTGGTTAACAAGAAATTTGCCAAATGGCTATGTTGCTACTACTGGAGGTGTTCAAGAAACAGAGTTAAACGCGCAGACCAATGTTCAGCTAAATATATAAAGATTTTCTCATCAAAATACAGGTTTTTACAGGTTTTTCAGCCAAATTAAAGGATTTCAACAAAATTAAAGGTTTTTAAAGGTTCCCCAAGGGGCCCTGGACTTCATTTGATTTGGGAATGCTGATAGTATTGTGATGCATTGTGATTTGTTTGTGTTGAGGTTTTACGGCCCAGTCAACCCAATGGGGTCATGTCGAGCGCGGTCAGTTTACCTAACCACACGTTTACTGGGCAGACTTAGTTCTCTAAGCGGTTAACCAGTATTGTGCACATTCTTTCGCCAGAAACTGACAACTGCCCTTCTTGAATCAGCGGAAGGGAGAGAATGACCGTAGAAAATATTTCATGATCAATCTTCACGAAAGAATGTTGCCGACCTCGGCGGGGGTTGAACCCGCGACCTCCTGGTCTCCAGTCGGACGGCGCATCCAACTGAGCCACCGAGGCCGGCGATGCATTGTGATATTAGACCCTTGATAGTAATAGCATTGTGATAGGGGTTTCTCCGATAGTGACAGTATATTGATAGTCGTACTCTGGCACGATAGTGTGCAAACAATGCTGACCCAGATCAGACTGCTCCTTAGTCTAATCTGGGTCTACACTGTTTGCCATTCCACAATGTATTTTTTTTTAATTTTTTACTATAATGCATTATGCAGGCTGATCTTGATCTTTGTTGCCTGGATATTGCATAATGGCCCTTTTCCCATGCTGTGTAGCAGATAAAAATTCATAACGGACAATTTGATTTACGGACGGAGTAGGCAGAACAAACAGGATAGATGGCGGTAGAGATTCAAACAATGAGTATAGAAGAAAATTCTTACCTTTGTTGTTGTGCCCATAGCACCTGCCATCTTCATGTTGGAATGCATTATCTGTAACAGAAATGTTCATTTTTAAATGTTTATGTGTTATTTAGCTTAAGAATGGCAGTTTTACTCCATAAATGAGAGTTTAAGAATATTGAGGTTGAATTTCTGAAAGTGAGTGAAAAAAATTGACCACCAGGACTTCCAGATATTGGAGCTAGGAAGTCCTGGGACTTCCTGATTTTGACAGTTAGTGCAAGCACTGTAAACCCATATCCTGCTGAATAAATTAAGATGCCACTCCCATTTCTAATTTTCAGCCAATCAGATTACTTGATCCAGATTGTTGATATAAATTCACATTTTTAATGGCAAACAGTGCAGATCAAGATCAGTTAGCTTCTTCAGAAGCCAACTGATCTGGATCTACACTGTTTGCTAAGGCAAGACATATCCGGGTTCAGCAGGACTAGGGTTAATACATGTCCCTAAGTATTTGGACACCATAACTCCCTAACATATTTGTCCTAAAATTTGAGTAAGTCCACTTTACTTCCCACTGATTTTGATTTGGAGTTTTATGGCCCTGACAACACAGGTCACTTTTCCTGGGTAGGCTGTCCTCTAAGCAGTGAACCAGTACTTTGTGCACATATTTCAGTCAGTAACTAACAACTACTATTCTTGAATCAGCAGTGGGGGAGAATGACTAGAAATTATTTCAAAATCAACCTCCATGTAAGTTGAGAGTATTGATTTTTCAAGATCCCATACCACACCCTTTTAACCCTTCTCCTGCTGAATAAATTAAGATGCCCCTCCCATTTCTAATTTTCAGCCAATCAGATTACTTGATCCAGATTGTTGATATAAGTTCACATACTTAATGGCAAACAGTGCAGATCCAGATCAATTGGCTTCTGATGATGCTAACTGATCTGGATCTACACTATTTGCAATGGCAGGGCATATCCAGGTTCAGCAGGACAAGGATTAAATGAGGCTTGTTTACGCCGACATAACATGTAACATTCCTGCATATTTAACTGCTCAAAGTGACTGTTAATGACAAATTCAAATAAATAAACATAAAGTTTTAATGAGATAAAATGATAGCTTTATTCAAAATTGCAGCACAACATTCTCTCTTGTTTTTTTTTTTTTTTTCAATTTTTTTCAAGCATTTCACCTGATTCTTTGATCTGAGTACGGTAAATATCCGTTCAATGTCATACAGAGCATCAGATCATATTACTGTAACAATGTGTATATGGACCCAATTAATGTGCCTTTGAACATGTGAAAAACTAGAAATGTTGTTGTTACATAAAATGGTTCTCCAATTAAAATTGGCCATTTGACAGTGCCAGTGGTAGGGAGGCTAAAGTACAATGTAGTGATTTTCGTATCTAGCGAAAAATGTGCAGATTCAGATCATCCTGCACATGCACAAAGTATGATTCAGGCCTTTGCTCTCCAATCATACATTCTGTAGTATCCAATGATTCAGTTAGTGGACAGTGAAGACCTTGATCAGACTGTGCAGACTCCATTTACCTTCTGCTGGTTCCCGACAGCTGATATTCTTGAACCTGTGGCATAACTTCTATTCTTCTGTTTCCGTAAAGCTACCAACTGTTTAGCTAAAACAGCACATGCCTGCAGAAATAGTCATGTTTGTGTTATGTCAATATGGAAAAAATATACAGAATGAAACAATCTTCATAAAAAATAAATTGACCTATACCATACCTAAAGGTTCCTCTGGCCTGTACAGCTAATCCCATGCTTTAACTCTTACCATGCTGTGGGCAAATCCAGCAGATGACAAACTGATGACATTTTTCTTATTTTTCATAGCAAATAGGATCTGACACTTCATACAAATTGTCTCCTAAGGAGACAATTTGTATGAAGTGTCAAATCCTATTTTCTAAGAAAAATATTTCAAAATGTCGTCTGCTGGAATTTCGACCCAGCTTGCAAAGTGTAAATAAATGCCAAAGACTCCACATTATCCCATAGCTCTGGACCTTTTGCTCAGGAAGGTCAGCATAGCTCTAGATAAAGAGTGGGGATCAGGAAAATATTTTTTTTCTTATGAGGCCCTTCTAAGTTCTAATGAGCACCCACAATACATGTTTTCATGGAGAAGGTAGAAAAATATAAAACAAATTTTGGTTGAAAAAGTGCCTTCTCTGGAGTTATGCCATCCAGGCCCTGAGGTTATAAAACATTTTTCATGCTCAACTCAGCTGAGCATGAAATTTTCTCTGCTAATAAATATGAAAATGCTAACAATAGTTGGCATTTTCATATTTATTAGCAGAGAAATTTTCATGCTCAGATATGTTTAACAAGAAAAAAATTAAAATCGTTAGTAATTTGAGATTTATTAGCAGAGAAAAGTTCATGCTCAGCTGAGTTGAGCAGGAAAAATGTTTTATAACCTTGGGGCCTGGCAAAGAGATAAAACTCTGCTCAGAATGTGCTGGCTGATCTGGGACTTCCATACACCAAGCTATGGCATTTTAGGCATACAACTGTTCAAACTTGGCAGCAATACTGAATCAAAACTACCTGCTGTGAGGTTTTGTTTCCGGACGTTGAAATGCTCATAGCTTCAGACAACACAAATTTCTTCTTTCTGCAATACCATAGGGGCTTTATTCAGGTTTTATTTTCAATGACACCAAGTGCATGAACCATCTACATGTGTACATGGGATTGGCAAACAACTACTTATAATGTATGCAACTGTGATGCAATGGTGTGTTGCCGTGATGCTTCAAAAACTGCACATGGTGCATTGTATTAGAAAATCATCAGTATATAAAATGTATGAGAAAGGCACCTTGAAATTTCTGGGATATAAGAATCATGTTTTCCATTGTTGTTTCATAGGAATATGACAATAACAGTACTGAAAATATTTATTTTCACAACATTTCAAGAAATCACACGTGAAATCAAGACATCACACGGCCATGTTCCAAAGTTGCAGGCGATTTGCCAACTAAACCATGAAGTAATCATGAAATGTTTTATGTAGTCATATACAACAGTATTCATGGTCTCTGCACCCAGTGTCATTAAAAATAAATGAAAACAAGCTTAAATAAAGATCATAGTAACGACACATATGTCTTTGGTTTGCCTTTTCTGCCATTTTTCATGGACTCTGGAACACTTTTTTTTTTTTTTTCAATCCAAAAGTATTGATATTTTTCTTATTTCTCCACAAAAAAAATATGTTGTGGTACTCACTAGAAGTGCCTCACTGAGGCACTTCTAGTGAGTACCCACAACATATGTTTTTCGTGGAGAAATAAGGAAAATATTTACCTGATACCCACTCTTATCTAGACCTATGTAAAAAGACGACTCTGGAGTGTTCTGCTTTTTGACTGACCAGTGTGTTTCTGCTCTGAAGACAATTTTTCTCACAGCGCATCTCTAATCTTATACAGACACATTTTTTTCCCTATTACTCTACCTATGTTGTATGGGTACTCATTAGAAGTGCCTCAGTGAGAAATAAGAAAAAAACAACAACAAATATATCAATTTGATTTTGTTTGAAAAAAAATATGCCTTGTCTGCAGCTATGAAATTTATTGTCTATTTATAGCTAAAAATTTATTACCTGTTTGTTTCCTTGCTTGGCAGCTTTCTTAATATCCATTTCCTGTAATAGCACATAAGTAAAATTAGGCCACATAAAAAAAAATATATATATACAGTTGACTCTCGTTATCTCGACCTCGCTTATCTCGAATAACCGCTTATCTCGAAGTGAAAATCTGGTCCCTTCCTATACATGAAAACCTAACAACAGATGGAAAATATTGTAGAAAAGAGGAGAACTCTAACTTCAAAAGTCCAGTTACCTATCAGTTTGTTAAATGTGGTTAATCAAATTATTTTTTCCTCAATTCTGCAAACCTGATATGTCGAACTACGGATATCTCGAAGTATTTCAGAGAGTCCCTTGGAGTTCGAGATAACGAGAGTCGAGTGTATGTGTGTTTAGGGTAAACATGCTAGAAAAAAGTAGGTAGGGTAGGTAGGGATTATAATTTTTTTTATTATTTTTATATCAAATTACACCATAATTATCAAATATATTTAAGCTCCGCAGCATAATTAACATGAAATTTTACCAAGTCTGTTTGACTAACCTTTGTTGAGCCTAAAATCTACTGATACATGTAGAATGGCAAGCAGTGTAGACACTGATCAAACTGCTCCTACATTGTAAAAAAAAAATATTTGTCCAAATATTTAGGCTAAATTAGCATAAAAATAGTAAATTGATATTTTATCCCAGTAACACATACTTTTTCTTTTTTAGTGAAATAACACTACATGTATATAGTTCACTAAAACAACAAATCCCCTAATTTTAATCTGAGGAATACAAATCACATTTCAGAACAAAGCAAAAGCACAAGTCACTTTGTGTGTGGTGACAGGCCAATCTGCACCTTCGTTTAAGCTTTATCCCTTTCACCCCTAAGTTTCTGAAGTAGCCTCTTCTTATTTTGAATTTGGACATGTCCACTATTGCAAACAGGGGTGCCAGTCAAACACCAAAAAAACAGAATGACAAATAGATTATTAGACCCTGATAGACGGCTTGTCACAAGCCCTCTCATCTGGATCTGCTGTGTTTGCAGAGGTACTGACTTAGTCTGCAAGGTTGAAAGGGTTAGATTTCTTTTAAGTGTGATCCATCATCTCATATGTTTGACTGAGTTGTGGTTTTATAGCCTAGTCAACCCAGTAGGGTCATATCGAGCTTGTCAATTTACCTAACCACACTTTTCCTGGGCAGGCTTAGTCCTCTAAGTGGTTAACCAGTATTTGTGCACATTCTTTCACCAGAAACTGACAACTGCCTTTCTTAAATCAGCAGAAGGGAGAGAATGACCATAGAAAATATTTCATGATCAGTCTCAATTTAAGAATGTTGCCGGACCTGGCAGGGATTGAACCCACAACCTGATCACCAGTTGGACGTGCATCTGACCAAGCCATAGAGGCTGGCTGAACCATTTCAAATGACAATATTGAATATAAACCAACCAGTTTCTTTTCTTCTCTTTCCATCTTATTTCTGTCTCGTTCCAAGTCCCTTGTGGTTTTACGTAATGTTCTTTCATTTGTCTTCAGTTGCTCTGCAAAAGTTTTCAACAATTCCATCAAAGCTTCAGATAAGGTGCCTTTTTCAACAGAAAAGTACTGATACTTTTTCTTATTTCTCCACAGAAACGTTATGTTGTCGTACTCATTAGAAGTGCCTCGTCAGTTAGTATCCACAATATATGCTTTCGCTGAGAAATACGAAAACATTATGTGGATACCCCCTCTTATCTGGAGCTATGCAGTATAAAACAAATACATTGTAACTATCAGGTAGATTATGTGGTTACTTGGGTAAGAGTATCTATGTGACATTATACCAAGGGACATCTTAGGAAACTGTAACCAGGGCCCAGTTGTTCAAAGCGTCGTTAGCTTAACGAGCTCGTTAAGGGTCATTTCGTTAACTGTTTTAGCGGATTCAATATACAGTATTCTGATATTTTTTGCTGCAAAAGCAACTCACATTTTTTCAGCAAAAAATCCCAGCATATTTGCATATCACTCGATGTAAATTTCAACGAATTGTTAACTAACGACGTCATTAGCTTTGAACAACTGGGCCCTGATACATATATCACCCAACATGTGAAGCATCGTTTGATTACCATTTCCCAAAATGGTCCTGTTGACACAATATCACATGAATAAATCTGTGCTAACAGATTTATTTCATGATTTAAAATTTACCAGTAAATTTATTGAAGGCAAAATATTTGCAACAAAACTTCCCACACTGTTGCTTCTTTGGGTGTGTATTACAGTTGTACATAACATTAACTTTGCTCCATGTGATAAAAATACGGAAGATCCCATTTTTTTCTCCAAGAAACTTTGTTGGAGAAAAATCAGAGTTATGAGGGCTATCTTTAAGGAGAGGTCTTGCCTATTCTTTCTACAAAACACACACACACACACACACACACACACACACACACACACACTGTGATAGTATTAGAACTGCCTCATTGATCAATAAGATTCTAAAGATTCCACACCGTATCTTTACATTAGAAATAAGAATAATTTTTGCCATTTATTAGCTCACCTGTATGAGGTACAAGGAGAGCTATTTTAACTTGGTACATGTATTTTGAAAAAAAGGTTATTTCTGTAATTTCAAGGGTTATTTCAGTAGTTTGTTTTTCTAGTGTACAATATACAAAGTATCCAAAATATTACCATTGCTCCAGATAAGGCATTTTTTTTAAACAAAATAATACTGCTATTTTTCTTATTTCTCCAGGAAAATATATGTTATGGGCACTCATTAGAATCTATGAGACACTTCTTATGAGTACCCACAACATATGTTATGTAGAGAAATAAGAAATACATTAATATGGTGGATACGCCCTCTTATCAGGAGCTACATGTATTACTGACTGTGGTCAGGTCCACGTCTTTTTTTTTTTTTTCTTTTTCATAAGCATGCTCTGTAAAATGTAGCCCTATACAATTATGTTTTAAAACTTTCATGCATTATATGCTTTGCTATAAAGTTTCAGTGGCACAAGTTAATATTTTGGTTTGTTTGTGTTGAGGTTTTACGGCTCAGTCAACCCAATGGGTCATGTCGAGCGCGGTCAGTTTACCTAACCACACGTTTACTGGGCAGGCTTAGTCCTGTGTAACCAGTGTTAAAAATTAACTTTTTTCGCAAGTAGCAAGTAGTTGCTACCTGGTCTGAAATTAGGTAGCAAAATGCATCTACATGGCAGCAAAATGTGTTGCTCCCATGTCATGGGTTAAACCTTCAAGCGCTAAGCATATTTAGCAGATAGCATTTTCAAAGTATTTTTATTATTTCAGCAAAATGAGGCTTGACATTACATGTGATTTGTCTGCTTGGCATGAAAAGTTGTCTTATTTGCACTGAAGATATTCACAACACTTAAAGTTGATAGTTTTCGGGGCACTTTACCAGGTAGCAACTCTTTGCTACCAAAAGTTTAACCAGGTAGCAAACTGAATTTTCAGGCAGCAAATTTGCTACTTGCTACTGTTAATTTCGAACCCTGTGTAACTCAAATGGTTATTTTGGTCATTCTGGTTACAGTCTCCTGAACATACAATGTAAGTATAAAATCATCCAATAAATTATTGGCATCATTATCCCCACGCTTTTTTAAAGAAGTGATTGGGATCTTGTGAACGCCTCCACGTCCATCCTGTCTGTCCGTCACGCTATCTCCGAGAACCACTGGGCGAAATTCTACCAAACTTGCTACATCACTTCCTCTCATTGTAAGGGTGTGCAAGAGCAACATTATTTTTCTGTGCATCCATCTGTCATTCATCCATTTGTCTGTCACACTGTCTCCTCCTAAACCACTAGGCGAAATTAAACCAAACTTGCTACATCACTTCCCCTCATGCTAAGGGTGTGCGAGAGCAACATGCATCCGCCTTCCATCCATCTGTCCGTCACGCTATCTCCTCCTAAACCACTGGGCAGAATTCAACCAAACTTGCTACATCACTTCCACTCATGGTAAGGGTGTGCGAGAGCAACATTATTTTTTGTGCGTCCATTGTCCGTCCATCTGTCCGTCACACTATCTCCTCCCAAACCACTAGGTGGAATTTAATCAAACTTGCTACATCACTTTCCTTCAAGGTAGGGGTGTGCAAGAGCAACATTATTTTTCTGTGTGTCTGTCTGTCTGTGCATCCGTCATCTGTCTGTCACTCTTTCTCCTCCTAAACCACTGGGTGGAATCAAAGCAAACTTGCTACAGCACTTCCCCTCATGGAAAGGGTGTGCAAGAACAACATTATTTTTCTGTTTGTCCATCTGGCATCTGTCCATCACGCTGTCTCCTCCTAAACTACTGGGTGGAATTTAACCAAACTTGCTACATTACCTTCCCTCATGGTAAGGGTGTTAGGGTGTAGGAGAGCAAGTCCATCTGTCAGTCAGGCGATAAGTAACATTAGCAACAAGTGTGGGGATTTGTGATGGCTCTCCATCAACTGTGCATTCTAGTTTTTCTCATTTTACAGACCTTTCAAAACACTATATATATGTTACACATTAAACATCATTTTGTCCTCTCGCTCTTTAACCCAGAGTATGTTCTAGCCTCTTTCCTACTACTGGTTGGCAGAAAGTTGTTGTTTATGTTTATTGGACAGTATAATTCCGATGTTTTTTCAGAAAAAGAAAGCAGTTTCATTCATCAAAAGTTTCCTGTCTGAAGAAATTCTCATCGAGTGATCATTTAAATGTCATAAACACAAATATTAACATATACTGTATACTAGCCAGGCGTAAAAATGGTCACCATATAGCAATGTTACTGGTACACGCGTACCTGCTGATATCAGAAAAATATAATTGAAACATGTGTATTTGTCTTGGGGGGGGAAAAAAAAAAAAAAGGCTTTGAACAGACAGAGCTGGAGGAATCTGTCAATGTAAACAAAACTATTTTTCATTACTTACGTTCAACTGTGGGCTTCTTTGAAAAGAAAGACATTTCAGTTTTTGAGAGAATATAGATTCTTAAGAAATTTATTGCTGTAACTTCACTTTTACTGTGTTTTTGTATACATATATATACAGCTAACAGGAAATCCTCATATGATATTTACAAACAGGAAGTGACTTTGACTCAGCCGTAAAATAAGCGTCTAATTAGCATGATCGAGGAGGGGACGTAACTCTTAACAGCAAGAGAAAAGAAAGAAAATGGTTACAAGTGTTTCATTTATTTTTAAAGTAAACGAAAACAATTTCGAATGATTGTGTTTGTATATGAAACCAGCATAGAAAAAAAAATCTGTGGTCTTCGTTCATATTGCATGGTAAGAATACAGTGTTGTTTTTGTTTCTTTTTAGAAAACTGTCCTCACAATGTTTTCGACGGGAACCAGTAGTCGGGCATCGGATTACTTTTGAAAAGTTTTCCATCTGACATTAAAAACAGGGTCTGAAGCATTTTGAACGTACTGTGTATGAAATTTTGGCAACAAAATAATTTTTTTTTCAGGTTATAAACTTTGCAAAAGTAAATACCCATACAACCGTGTAGCCTAATGCGGCGCATCTGCCAATGCTGCTCAAATATTTTCTCCCCAAAAATCCCTAAGTATAATTTTATGGGAGTATGTGATGAAACATATCAAAAGGTACATGGCCATTATAATTTGCATGGAGAATCAGGAGTTTATTTCAAAATAATGAGGAAAATGTTGGTTTCACTAAAACAAAGGACCCTTTTCCCTGAATGTGAAATTTAAAAAGTGGTTTTCGGTTTTGGGAATATCGAAATCCAACATTTACCGGAATCTACCGGAATCCAATATTAATTACCGAAATCCAACTATATTATCAAGTTTATGATAAATTGTGTACACTGTTTGATAATATATAAACAGATAATATGGCCAAGTTTGGAAGAATTTTTTGGAATAATAACGATTTTATTAACGTTTTTTACAATTTCGGAATCTACCGAAATCCAATATTAGTTACCGAAATCCAAATATATTATCAAGTTTACCATGATTTGTGTAAATTTAGACATATACACTGTTAAATAATATATAAACAGTACTCAGCCCACTGCTCAGTACTCAACCCACTGCTCTTCATCATTGTGCTTGAAGCCTTATCACGAGAGTTCTGCTCTGGGGTCTCCTGGGAGGACCTCTATGCCAATGACCTTGTTATCATCGCTGAATCGCTTGAGGAATGTGTCAGGAAGCTCTTGACTTGGAAAGAAGCAATGGAGAAGAAAGGACTGAGAGTAAATGCAGGAAAGACAAAGATGATGATCTGCAGTACGGGACTGGACCTTCTGCAGAGTTCAGGCGAGTTTCCATGCGCTGTCTGTCGCACTGGAGTGCAATGGTTGCAAGCACTGGGTGCACAAGAAATGCAGTGGGCTCAAGCGCTTGAAAAAGGACCCTGACTATAGATGTACATGGTGCCAGGGAACTGCACGCCCCTTGGATGGCAGACCACAGAAGGAAGTCCAGGTCGGACCTGACAAGCTGGAGGTGATAGCTTCCATTTGCTACCTAGGAGACATGCTCTCAGGAGCAGGTGGCTGTGAACTTTCAACCACAACACGTGTGAAAACCGCCTGGAAGAAGTTCAAGGATCTGCTGCCAGTCCTCTCTTCACGCCACCTCTCTTTCAAAACACGTGGCCATGTGTACAGCTCTTGTGTGTGGAGCGCAATGCTCCATGCCAGCGAGACTTGGCCATTGACAAAGCCGAACCTCCAGCGTCTGCAGCGAAATGACAGGGCAATGATCAGACAGATCTGCAATGTCAGGCCGCAAAACATTGTCACCACGAGGTCCAATGAGCTACTTGTGCGGCTTGGAATTGAGGATCTGGACCTCATTCTGAAGGAGAGAAGACTTCGATGGTATGGACATGTGGAGTGCTCCAGTGGTGCAATCAAGAAAGCCTTTGACATACATGAGGCCTAAAATGACATGGAAGCAGCTGACAGAGAGGATCTGCAGAAAGTGGAAGCTCTCGGCTATCAACCCTCATGATAGATGTACCTGGAGATCTGGTGTGAGATCTGCCATGCGTGCAGCAAGCCAACTATCTGGAAGGGGGCCCACTGGTGTGGATGTTGCCCCTGTACCTGCACGTTAATCAAAAATCCAATTATGATAAACAGATAATATGGCCAAGTTTGGAAGACTTTTTTGAAATAATAACGATTTTATTTTTATAGGTGGAGATACTTCCCTTCGTAGCTTAGCTCTGTGACAGATACTACGGGGGAATACAGCAAAACATTTTTCATATTTTTCCAATTAATAAATCTTTGATTTTTTTCTGCAAATTGTCTCCACTGGAGACGATATCAAGCATGAAATGTCAAGATATAAAGCATAGTATTGGCTTTGTTTTGCATATAACTGCATGTAAATCAGTAGCCTAACAATTGTAAAAACTCTCCCACAAATACTTCATTTAAACAGATTTGTCCAAACTTAACCTTTACCACTTTCTGGGCTAATTCAGCAGATGACACAGAATACAGCATCTGATCAGTCTGATTTTTTTTTTTTTTTTTTTTTTTTTTCTTTTTTGCATTGAATTGCATACAAACTAAACTCTCCCACACCAACTAAATAGAGTTGTATAAGCTTACCCATGGCTACTTCAACAGCCGACAATTTGTTATATTTCTTATTTTTCTCAGAAAGGATGATTTGAAATTGCATGCAATTCAATGCAAAAAAAAAAAAAAAAACAGACTCTGATCAGACGCTGTATTCTGTGTCATCTGCTGAATTAGCCAAGAAAGTGGTAAAGATTAAGTTTGCTTGGACAAATCTGTTTAAACGAAGTATTTGTGGAAGAATTTTTACAATCGTTAGGCTACCGATTTACATACAGTTTACTGTTATATGCAAAACAAAACCAATACTATGCTTTAAATCTTGACATTTCATGCTTGATATCGTCACCAGTGGAGACAATTTGCAGGAAAAATCAAAGCTTTATTTATTGGAAAAATATGAAAAATGTTTTGCTGTGTTCCCCTGTATTTCTGTGTACCCGTCATAGAGCTAAGCTACGAAGGGAAGTAACTCCACCTATGAAAAATATAAAAATGTTAATAAAATCGTTATTATTCCAAAGAAATCTTCAAACTTGGCCATATTATCTGTTTATATATTATTTAACAGTGTATGTGTCTAAATTTACACAAATCATGGTAAACTTGATAATATATTTGGATTTCGGTAATTAATATTGGATTTCGGTAGATTCTGAAATTGTAAAAACATTAATAAAATCGTTATTATTCCAAAAAATTCTTCCAAACTTGGCCATATTATCTGTTTATATATTATTTAACAGTGTACATGTCTAAATTCACACAATTTATCGTAAACTTGATAATATAGTTGGATTTCGGTAATTAATATTGGATTCCGGTAGATTCCAGTAAACATTGGATTTTGGTAATCCCATATACCTGGTGGTTTTGTCAGTGTGAACAATGAAAATGGCACAGATATATTCTGAATTGATCAGTGATCATAGAAATGCATCTTTAGTCTAAAAACATTCTTTATGTTCAAGGCAACAGGCAAAATTCTAACAGGTGCGTGACATTGGCAGAGATTTTTTATGACACACAAACAAGGGGGTGATGAAGTTGAGGGATTATTATTTGCTAAATTTGAAGAAGAAATTAAATGAAAATAAACTTGTTTATTTTAAATAAATCATTCTTCGTTCTAGTACATTTAAACATTAAAACTGATCTAGCAAACATTTTTAAATTCAGCTCAAATCCTTAGGTGCGCTGAATAGGCCGACAGCAGTGTACATCTAGCCAGCTATCCCTACCCAGGGGTGCGGTCATGCATTTTTTTTCTTTTTCTTTCTCTCGATACTGCTCTCGGTCAACTATGACCATGATGGCAGGTTTTTGATGCAGCACATAAGTTATCACAAAAAGAAAAAAAGAGAGAGAGAAAAAAAGTGCATTTGTAATAAAGCCACCAGCAGATTAAAACTATTTACAAGAAGTCCACAGGGGCAAGCAATCCGTACCTAGCCCCTGTCCAACCTTAAGATATTATATTTTGGCCTTAAACCCATCCACTGTCTCCGAAGAGACAGCTTATCTATCTTCTCATAATTCATAACCCTCTTCTGAGTATTATTTACATGTAAATGTGCTGCGCATGGTGTGTTAGTAAGAGAAGAAAAAGTGAGATAGTACAGCATAAAAAGTGTAAAATTTTGGTGAGCATAGATGATAGTGTTAGGAAGAGGAGTATAAAAGCAAGATAAAAACAGTACATATATATGCCTTAAGGGAGTTTATGGTTGATGTTGCTGACTCCTGATTTGAAAGAGTCAAGATCTGAATCAAGGACGAGATCTTAGCAAGATTGTTATGGATTTAGTAGACTATAGACAGTTTTTCCTGCAGAAGTTCTTCAAGCATTTCTCCAACGTGACTTATTGCACAAGCGCCTACAGGTCCAACCAGCAGCAGTCATCTGTACTTTTTCTATTCCATTAATATGTACTTGGTGACAGGGCATCCAAACTGGCGCTGCATATTCAAGTTTGGACCGGACCAGATTTGTATGCAGCAGCCTTGGGTTCCTTCAATGCAAAAGGCAAGTTTCTATGAAGGAAACCAGCCTCCAATTCCTTGCTCAAAGGACCTTGCAGGACTTACAGGACTCTGGAATAAATCTCCCTTTCAAATCCAGTCCCTTTCCCAGAATGCCCGATATACACAGATACATTTCTAGTCAACAGAGGTGTAAAATTCCCTCAAAACTTACTCGCCCTCATGGTCTAAATGTTTCATTTAGATGCTAAAAATGAAGAAAAAGTGAAGAAAGTTCTGAAAATCACACTCGCCCTGCCTTAAAATTTACTCACACATGCGAGCGGACGAGTGGAATTTTACACCCCTGCAACTGCTGTTGATGGTATTGAAAAACTTTGAAAGGGCCTTAATCCATATAAAGCGACAGGGCCAGATCAGTTTAAGCCCATATACACATGTAATCCTTCAGACTCTTCATAAAGAGTTGGCCCCAATCCTACAGCAGATCTTCTGAAGATCACTCAACCAAGGTAAACTTCCATATATTCGGAAAGCAAATGTATCGCTCATCTTTAAAAAGGGAGACAGATCAGATCCAGCAAATTATAGACCCATTTCCCTTACCTGTGTTCTATGCAAGGTCCTAGAGCACATTGTGGCCTCCAGCCTCTCAAAAAAATTTTACTAATCAAACATCTTGTACATGCTACAGCACAGGTTCTGAGAAAAGAGTTCCTGTGAGACACAGCTGATTTTGCTTATTGACGAACTGTCTAAGAATATGCAAAACGGAAAACAGACCAGTTTAATGTTATTGGTTTTAGCAAAGCCTTTGACAAGGTTGCCCATGAAAAACTCCTCCAGAAATTACATAGCAGTGGAAGCATGATGGGCCCATAACACAGAGGTCCTAGGATCAAAACCTCACTCTGCTACCACTTGTTAAATCCAACTAAACAGTAAATACTTATTGCAGTATGTTTATTAACAGCAATGTCATACACAAAACTTGGTTATGTATAACCTTCGATAATCAGTTTTGGAGAGGGATGCCTAGTCACTCTCATAGAGACATTTGACAACATTGAATTTCATGAACCATGCCTCTTCCGAAAGTGCCAATTTATCTAAATCATCTTGGAGTATTGGTCTTCAGACCATCTAATACATGTAAATGTATTTCTGTAAAGATCAGGAATAATATGGGCCCTTGCACAGAACCAAATAACACCGGGAGAGGGTCTGAACAAACACCATCAAGAACAACTTTTTTTGTTCATCCACATAGCCAGACAGAGATCCACTGGAGAATACCATTTTGGATACCATAATAATCCAGTTTATAGATCAGTGGGGCACCTTATCGAAAGTCTTGGCAAAGTCCATAATAATGAGGTCTTTCTGTTTGTGACCCCTATTATGGGGCTCCATCTAGGTTTTCCTGTAAATCATGAATGAACTGGACCAGTTGGGTCTTGCATGACCTACCACTTCTGAAGCCATGCTGAGCCTCAGCTAAAATCTTATGATCTGAAAATTGTTGCATGACTTTCGCTCAAGTGGATGCACTCCAGAGACTTACAACAAATATAAGTCAGTGATACTGGCCTATAATTGGCACAGCAGATCAGAATTTTTACTGGTGACACATCAGATTGAGGGCTGAGCGCAAGACTGTAGTAACTCAAACATATTTTTGAAATCCTTGTTTAGGGGCAACTTTGACCCCTTTGTAAACAATGCAAATTTAGGTGCCATTGCTCATACGAGCAATGGCACCTAAATTTCCATTGTTTACAGAAATAAAAGTTGTAATCTTCATAATGCTTTCATGGTGAGGAGATTAGATTAAGTATTGGGAAAAACAACCATCTGACTTGCTACAGTCTTGCGATCAGTCCTCGAATTATTCTAATGACATTCATTCAGCAGAAGGCAGATTGGACAATGGTTGAGTTTTGATGCCTAGTTAGCTTTAATGGCCAGGCAATCATTATCAGCAGCTCTGTAATGCTCTAATTAGGACACCAATCCATCACGAAAACATGCCTATTCAAATATATTGAAAATTTTACAACCAAAAAAGGAAAATTTTCAGAAAAAAAAAAAAATCTGATATTTTTCATGTTCCTGCTTAAAACATAGATTCTGGGTACCTGTTAGAACTGCCTTGGTGAGGCGGTTCTAACAAGTATCCATAATCTGTGTTTTTTAGCAAAATAAGAAAAATATTGTACATGTATATACCTATAAACCCAAGTTTTACTGTATAAAAGTAGGGTTTAAGGGGGTCAAAATTAGAAAATATTTACACCCCCGGCATACAGTATGCTGAAGGGTATATAATTTTCGTTGTGTCCATCTGTCCATCCGTGATTCCGTCCGTTAACCCTTGCTATAACCAAGTTTTACTTCAAAGTTTTTTTATTACTTACATCTCAGCAGCCACTGATCAAAAACTTTTCAAATTTGGTATAGGGGTACCTGGAAGGGTTCTCTTCTATTCTACATCTATGAACCCCTGGGTCATGCCCTGGGGTGGGGCTAGAGGTAAAAATCTAGGATGCCTCAATAAAGTAGTATGTTGCTGTTTGTTTATGCAAACAACTTCTTAATAAAGAAAGATGCACATCAGACATTCAGTGTAATAAGGTCAAGGTCATTGTGACCTATTTTCATGCACCAGCAATTTTGCCTTATATCTTGAAGACTATTTCATGGATTAATGTGATACTTGGAATATGGGTTCTGTGTGACACCATGATTGACATCAATGTAGGTAAGAAATGTAGGTCACCTTGACCTACATGTATATTTCATGGTCCATTAATTTTGCCTTATATCTTGAATGTTATTTGAGGTATGAACATCATTATTTGGGATTATGAATCAGTATGATCCAACAGTTGACCTAAAAGTAAATGTAGATCACTGTGACCTATATTTCATGGTCCACATGTTACATCTTGAAGACAATTTGATGTATTACTATCTTAGTTTGTGATTATGTGACCTATATTTCATATAAGCCCTGTGATTTTGTCTGCTCCTATTATTTGATGCCTAAGTGTCATATTTACATGACACAGTGTTACCCAAATTTTGACCTCAGAGTAAATATACAGTAAATCAGCATGACCTATATTTTATGGTCTAGTGATTTTGCTTAATATCTTCTAGATTCTTTAATGGATTAACATCACAGTTGGTATAATGAATCAATGTGACCGTCATATTAATTTCTCAAGTATGTAGGTCAGTGACCTATATTTTATGGTCCAGCAATTTTGCTTTATGTCTTGAAGACTATTTACTCCAGAAAAGTTGTACTTGGGATGATAGATCAGTGTCACTCAGAGACTGACATTGTAAACTATATGTTGGTCAGTGACCTATATTTCATGGTCCATTAATTTTGCTTTATATCATTGTCATTGACTTTAAAGTATTTTATAATTAAGAAATGGTGCTGGCAAGGGGTATTTGTGACCCTCAGGGCACTTGCTCTAGTTCAAAATGTTGTCTGCTGAAATTTTGACCCAGCATGCAAAGTGTTAAATACATTTATGTAGTAATTTTTGTTCTGTTTTGTACAGGTTAAGAAATGGAACAAGAAATACATACAGAAGTGCCGCAGAGTATGAAAAGACTGATTCGGCTGACCACTCGGGGATTTTATGCAAGTGAACATGCTATTGTGATCGATATGCTCTGCAGAAATCCCTGTATGAAAGAGGACGACATGATAGAACTATTGAAATTCGACAGAAAGCAGCTCAGATCAGCACTTAATACGCTGAAAAATGAAAAGTTCTTGAAAGTGATAATGAGAGTTGAGACCGATGCCGAGGGTCGAACTACCAAGCATAATTACTATTATATAAATTACTTAATGTTTGTTAATGTGGTGAAGTATAAATTAGATCATGTAAGAAGAAAGATTGAGATGGAGGAAAGAGACAACACAAGTAGGGCATCATTTAAATGTGAACATTGTGAAAAGACATTTACAGATCTTGAAGCAGACCAGTTGTTTGATTTCACAGATGGAACTTTTAAGTATATATTTCCTTTGTTTTTTTAGTTATTTTGAGAGAAATGCTGATAGAAGGATAATCCCCATCACGAAAACATGCCTATATAATTTTGAACCCCTTAAATCCCACTTTTATATAGTAAAACTGGGGTTTATAGGGGTATACATTATTTTTCTTATTTCTGCTCAAAACCATAGGTTGTGGGTACTTGTTAGAACTGCCTCACTGAGGCAGTTCTAACGAGTACCCACAATCTATGTTTTGAGCAAATATGAAAAATATCAGAGTTTTTTATCTGAAAATTTTCAGTTTTTGGAGGTGAAATTTTCTATGTATTTGAATAGGTTTGTTTTCATAATGCTGCTCCGAATATCATGTAAGAAAATAAATCATTCAGCCAAAACACTGGCAAAAAAATATGAATTTTAAGTGAGAACTTTAGCAAAACCCTTGGCTAAATTACATTTTGCTGTGAGATTTTTCATCCCATTTAGCACATTTTTAATAGAGTTATGGGAGAAAAATGAGATGTTTCTCAAAATCTCGCTTTTGTATACCTTTAGTATTGGGAGAGAATGGCCTGAGCAAAGTCTGCCAACATCATAGCTGGAGGGTGTATCCACATAATATTTTTCATACTTCTCTATGAAACGTGTTGTGGGTACTCATTTGAAACGCCTCAGTGAGGCACTTCTAATGAGTACCCACAACATGTTTTCATATAGAAATAAAAATATGATATCTGGAGCTATAAAACACTGTAGACTCTGATCAGCTGTGGATTCAGACTGTGTCCTCTAATCAGAGTCTGCTTTGTTTGCCGCTCATCTGTATGAAGCAGTTTTAAGCCTTGTCCTGCTGAACCCGGATATACCCTGTATTTGCGAACAGTGTAGATCCAGATCAGTTGGCTTCTGAAGAAGCCAACTGATCTGGATCTGCACTGTTTGCCATTAAGCATGTGAATTTATAGCAATAATTCAGATTGGGTAACCTGACTGGCTGAAAAATTGAAGTGGGCTTGGCAGCTTAATTTATTCGGCAGGACAAGGGTTAAGGCATACATGTATCAACAGGTAGTAAAATGGACTTGTTCAACTTTTAGGACAGGTATGGTAAAGAGTTTAGATATTCTAATATTTATGGTAAGGAGTTTAGATATTCTAATATTTAGGGTAAAATCTTTTTACATTGTTGTAGGTAAAACACTTTTTTCAACAAAATTGTAATTTTTTTCCCCCCACATTTAAAGGGAGAATTTAAACAAACTTGCTATTTGACTACCCCACATGGCAAGGGTGTGCGAGAGCAACATTATTTTTCCATCTGTCCATCTGTCCGTCCATCACGCTATCTCCTCATAAACCACTGGGCGAGTCTAACTAAACTTGCTACATGATTCTTGGTAAGGGTGTGCGAGAGCAATATTATTTTTTGCTTCTCTCTGCTTAGTAGTGAAAGCATGGGGATTTGCGATCCCGTGCCATTGACTGTGCGATCTAGCTTTAATTGTTAAAGCCATGGCAAACATTGTGGAGCCTGTGTTCTGTGTTGTCTGTCCTGGGTATGCACTGTTTGCATATGACATTGTTTTGGCACACTACACATTAATGACATACGGGTAATGTATACACATTCAGGGAAGGCAACTCTGATAATACAGAGCTTGAAAATTCTTAGATATTTTCACTTGTCCTACTCCTACATTGTACATGACCAGAGGTATTGTGATTTCAGTTAATTACATAGGAAATGATGAAAAGTTTTACTCATGCTCCAGCAAAAAGCACTCATCATGGAAAGCAACAAGTGGAATTTTCCAGCGATGCAAAATCATTTTTGCTGCCTTTTTGCAAAGGGTCTACTCTAAAAGAAAATAATTAATTTGCTCCCCATGGGAGCAAATTCTTTCCTTTTAGAGTAGACCTTAAAAGGAAATAATAAATTTGCTCCCCATGAGAGAAAATTCTTTTTTATTTCAAAGTGGACCCTTTTGAAAGGGCTTAGTATGCAAGAATACAAATGAGAAGTCACAAAAGTTATCTTTCTTGAGCAAAAAATGACAGAAAATCATAGTTACAGATAAGAGGGTATCCACATAATATTTTTCTTATTTCTCAACGAAAACGTATGTTGTGGGTACTCATTAGAAGCGCCGGCGAGGCGATTCTAATGAGTACCCACAACATATGTTTTCATCGAGAAATAAGAAAGATATCAACATTTTTCGGATGAAAAAAGTGCCTTATCTGTTGCTATGGAAAATCTATTGTTTCCCCTCCCTTAACACTTAACATGCTTGGTAAAAGTTTCAGCAGATGTCATTTTGAAACATTTTAGTTTTTCGCAGAAAAATAGGCTTTGACATTTCATGCAAATGGTCTTTTGAGGAATTTCCATATGAGACAATTTTCTTGAAATGTTTACTTCTTCTTCTATTTTTCTGGAAAAAAATATGAAAATATCATCAGTTTGTCGTGTGCTGATTTTGTCCAGAGAGTGGTAAAGGTAAAGATTAACCTTTACCACTCTCTTGGCTAATTGAGCAGACAACAAATTGGTGATATTTTCATATTGGAGACAATTTGCATCAAATGCAAAATCCTGTTTTCTGGGAAAAATCAGAAAAAATATTTCAGTTTGTTGACTGCTGTAAATTTTACCCAGAATGCTAAGCCTAAGACTATTTCAGATGTTTTATATGTAATAATGAAGTTCAGGAGGATGAAAGTGCTGTTCAAAAGAAAGATGCACGGACACTGCTAGCAAAATTTAATGAGCAGATTCACCCGATATATGAACTACTACAGGAATGTGAAGATGTTAAATTAGCTCCAGAGCTTCTTGAACCAGATCCTGTGGATATAAAGAAAGCAAGGTTTGTGTTACTGTTTGTACAATTTATATGTTTATTCCAGCACAAAATATTAAATTTTTAAATTTAAAACAAATTACTCATCCCTTTACACACCAGACAACTGCAGCAGATAACATTCTGATTTTTTCTTTTTGGATTTTTTTTCAAAGAAAATGATATTCTAATTCATGTGCATCATCTGCCAAGCAGACAATTCACATTCTTGGCAGTTGATTCACATGAAATGTCAAGACTTACTTTCTCTGAAATCTATTTTTAAAAGATAATATCATCCGCTACAAGATTTGCTTGGCGCTCTAACTTTATGGGTTAGCCTATGTTAACTCTTGTCATGCTGAATAAATTAAGATGCCATGCCCACTTCTCATATTCAGCCAATCGGATTACTTGATCCAGATTGTTGATGCAAATTCACATACATAATGACAAACAGTGCAGATCCAGATCAGTTGGCTTCTTCAGAAGCCAATTAATCTGGATCTACACTGTTTGCAAAGGCAGCGCATATCTGGATTCAGCAGGACCAGAGTTAGATTTCATGTTACAGCAACCAACTGTTATGTTTAGTCGAAAAATTGAGCAATTCATATACACATAGGCATCAATCCTGAGCGATAAATAAAATTGAGGAATGTGGAGCAGTTTAATAATAAATGTTTTTGACTACCAAAACTGATTATTTGGCAATCTAAAATGTTTAATCTGCATTCGTCAACTGTCATTTTGGCAGTTCTAAATGCAGGATTCTAACACTTACTCTGCTATGGGCAAATTCAGCAGATGACAAACCAATGATATTTTTCTTAGAAAATAGGATCTGACTCTTTATGCACTAGAAAAATATTTCAAAATGTCATCTGCAGAAAATTTTACCCAGAGTGCGAAGTGTTAATAAAATGATCTGCGTTCGTCGACTCTCTCGTTTGTTTTCGACTGCTGATATACATGGAAAAAGGAGGCAAATACCTCTAGTTTTGGGTAATGTTGTCCCAATGATTGTTTATACTAGATCATTGGTCATTTGTTTTCTTCTTGTGACTGATGACCGGAAAGAAATTTCATAGTTGACTAATCAAAAATTTCTATTTTAAATTTGTAGTAAAAATAAATGCAAAGAAATTTGATAAAAATAGTGGGAAAAAATCATAGTTCCAGGTAAGACCTTTTCCTCAACTGAAAAGTACTGATATTTTTCTTATTTCTCTATTACCCATCTGAGGCATTTCTATAGAGTACATGTACATGCAACATATTTTTTCATGGAGAAATAAGAAAAATATTATGAGGATACCCCCTCTTACCTGGAGCTAGGAACAAGTACATGGATGAGGGCTAAAGTAAGAATGAATATATCTTCTGCAAGTCAATTATGTCAGTGATCAGTCAGTTTTATAAAACCGATGATCAACTTTTAAATTCTGACTAATTTTCAACACTAGCTTAGGATTCTTCTAATTTTAAGAGTGAGTATGTGAGTATGTACAGGTCCAGATAAGATGAAATTTTGTGATATTTTTTGCGGGTACTCATTGGAGTCACTTTGATAAGCTAATTTTAGTACATTTTAAGTAACTTTAAAGTATGTACTGGTGCAAAAATATAAAAGCAATTATCTTAATGAATAACCCCTTCATCAGGTACTTGGTAGAATTTTTTTACTGGACACATAGCTCCAGAAGGCACTTTGTTCAACTAGTGTTCATATTTTTTCTTACTTTCCCAGAAAACATATAACAAGGCAAGAACAATACTATATACACCACAACCTCTTTATAACATGGTTCGTTATAACATGGTTTTGGATATAACGGTTCAAAGATGGATCCCAAAAAATGTATAGATTATATTGAAAAATGACCATAAATGGTCATTTTTCAATATAATCTATACATTTTTGTTTGGATATAACACGGTTGTTTAACTTACACAGTTTATGCTATGGACCCCAACAATAGTGTTATAAAGAGGTTGCGGTGTACATACATGTACCTTAAATATTGGACCCCTTAATACCTCACCATACATATGTACTTATTTTGACCACATGTTGATATGTCTAAATACTGCTCAATGCAGGGAAAACAGTGTAAACCCTGATCAGATTCTGCATTTTGCAGTGTCTGATCTCTGTCTATACTGTTTGCTCAGGTCTGTCTGTCTGAATCCTTAGTGTTATTATGGTAATAATAATTACATGTGCAGTAAAATTCCACTGTTAACCCTTGTCATGCTGAATAAACTTAGATGACAAGCCAATTTCTA
Source organism: Anodontia alba (assembly GCA_964016985.1). Classification (NCBI taxonomy): domain Eukaryota; kingdom Metazoa; phylum Mollusca; class Bivalvia; order Lucinida; family Lucinidae; genus Anodontia; species Anodontia alba. The sequence goes on from OZ024824.1 coordinate 19,570,853, forward strand.
ATTTTCAGCCAGTAAGATTACCTGATCCAGATTGTTGATATAAATTCACATACTTAATGGCAAACAGTGCAGATCCAGATCAGGCAGGACATATCCTGGTTCAGCAGGACTAGGGTTAATAATGAACATAGAATACAGTTATAAGAAAGAAACCATTAAGGGTTGGCAAAAGCTGCTGTTAATATTAACCCTTCTGTTGCTAAACACGACACGCCCTGTCTTAGCAAACAGTGTAGATCCAGATCAGTTGGCTTCTGAAGAAGCCAACTGATCTGGATCTGCACTGTTTGTCATTAAATATGTGAATTTCTCTCAAAAACCTGGATCAAGTAATCTGATTGGCTGGAAATTAGAAGTAGGGATGGCATCTTAAGTTATTCAGTATGACAAGGGTTAATAGCTGAGTGGTCTTAATTTCAAGTTTCTATACTATGGAATTTTACTGTATTATTATTATAATTCTTTTGCTGATTCTAGAGAGAGAAAGGGCAACAAACCTGTAAACCCGAGTGACAAAGCCACTTGGAGCGGTGATGCCACACGTAAACAGATGTTTGGCTACACGGAGAGTTCTGTTACTATATCAGTGAACCAAGATGAGAAGATTGAGAAAGAGGCCCCTAAGGCCCAGCCAGTCTGGATGACACAGAGTACGGTGGATGGCGTAAAATCTCTTGATCATGATGTTGTATGTATAGAAGCTATTATATGTATCTTTTTTTAGATGTCTTGCTTTCAAAAGCCCTTAGCAGAATAGGTATTCCTCCAGGGGAGCTCACTCTGATGTGGAAGTATTTGTCTACTCAAAGGAGGCTTGTCTTAACCCATTGGAGTCTGGAGACCACTAAAAGGGTAATTGGTAACAGTGCAGACCCAGACCAGATACCAAGGTAGGAGAATGGGCTTAATGGTGCAAAGGAAAATAAAAATAGAAACAGCACTGTGATGAAATACAGAGTGACTTTTTCACAGCATTCAACGCTAGTGAAGTCAAGTAAAATCCACAGTGAACCTGCGTTACAATGACAGCATTTGTTCCGAAAGACATTGCCATTAAATTTGCTGTTGTACAGAATACTTAATGAGCAGATTGATATGTAAGAAAGATCTTGTTTTGTTCTTATAGAACATATGTTTTGGATATTTGTTAGAATTGTCTTAGTAAGGCAATTCTAACAAATATTCAAAACATATGTTTCTTTAAAGTATTAAATACAATATTCTTGCATAATTTGTGACTAATAATTACCACTTAAGCAAAGGTTTCATGATAGTCAAATTGTCATTATAATGAATATTGTCGTTGCATCAAGTGTCGATATAAAGAGGGTTCCCTGTATAAAGATTGCTCTTGGAAACAAAGAACACATGAAAGAATGACAATCAGTTTTCTTGAGACTTTTCATATGAGAGCAATGTAGTTAGCTGGACTGCACTTGAAGTCTTCACTTGAAGTTGTTGATACATGAATATGGTTAGTTGTAATGAAACAGGCCAGTTGACAGATTATTGCTGCTACTACTGGCCAAAGTTTAGAAATTTTGTATTAGTTTTGGTGTTGGTGCTGGCCAGGTGAGAAATAAGAAAAATATCAATAATTGTTTGGTTGAAAAAAGCACCTTATCTTCAACTGTGCAGCGGCACCATCAGGGATATACTTGACCATCTGGGCCCAGTTCAAAGCGTTGTTAGCTTAACGAGCTTATTAAGGGTCATTTCATTAACTGTTTTAGCAGATTCAATATACAATATTCTGATATTTTTTACTGAAAAAAATGCGAGTAGCTTAAAAGCTACGCACATTTTATAATTTCAGCATATTTGCGTATCACTCGCTGTAAATTTTAACGAATCGTTAACTAACGACATTGTTAGCTTTGAACAGCTGGGCCCTGGTTATTTGCTCTGGTATATTACATTGTATATATTTCATCCATTCATATTTTGTAGATGGACAGTCCAATACCAGGGACCTCCAAGCGGGAACAGTCAGGAAAAGCGGATGTGGTGAATGAAATAGAGAATCTGCTTCTTGTTCACGAGAAGAAGAGTAATGTGGCTCCCATAGCTGGTATCACTAATCCCGAGGAGAGTGAAAGCAGTGACTCGGATGCCGAGACGTCGAAACCAACAGGTGCTTCTGCAGGTGAATATGTCTTACTGTGCTGCAATCTTAACCTTTACCACTCTATGGGCTTCAGCAGACGACATATTGATGATATTTAATTTTTTTTCTTATTTTTCCCAGAAAATAGACTGACATTTCATGCAAATTGTCTCCTGAGGAGACAGTTTGCATGAACTGCCAAAGCCTGTTTTCTGGGAATTTTTTTTTTTTTTTCAAAAAACCGTCTGCTGAAATTTTTACAATGCATGTTAAGCATTAACAGAATTGTCACTGTATTTACCCTAAATGTTCAGACATCTTAACTCATTACCATAGTATGATACTTGTCCTAAAATTTGGACAAATCCATTTTACTACCTGTTGAAATATCTAAAAATTGCTAGATGAGTGGCAAACAGTGTAGACCCTAGTCAGAAGCTACATTCTGTGGCATCTTATCAAGGTCTGCACTGTTTGCTGAGGCCTGTCTCTTTGATTAATTAGGCTTAAGATGAAACTGACATACTACTAGATAAGAAGAGGACTTGGATAAATGGTTTTCCTATTTCTCGATGAAAAAATGTTTTGTATACTTGCTAAAAGTATCTAAGTGAGATGCTTCTAATGGGTATCAGTAACACGTTTTCTTGGAGAAATAAGAAAAATAATGATAATTTTTGGTTGAAAAGGCAGGGTGATTATCAGAAATATGCCTGCTCACAATATCCTTTTTACCTCATGTATTCTGACACCTATTAACCCTTGTCATGCTGAATAAATTAAGATGCCCATTTCTAATTGTCAGCCAGTCACATGCTTGATCCAGGTTGTTGATATAAATCCACATACTGAATGACAAATAGTGCAGATATAGATCATTTAGCTTCTTACATAGGCCTAGATAAGAGTGGGTATCAGGTTAATATTATTCTTATTTCTCCAAGAAAACATATGTTGTTGGTACTCATTAGAAGTGCCTCAGTGAGGCACTTCTAATGAGTACCACAACATATGTTTTTGTGGAGAAATAAGAAAAATATCAATACTTTTGGATTGAAAAAAGCGCCTTAACTAGAGCTATGTTAAATAAAATCTTAAGAGCCCACTGATCTGAATCCGCACTGTTTGCAAAGGTAGGGCATATCTGGGTTCAGCAAGGACAAGGTTTAAAACTGCTATCTACACTTACCATAAAATTTTAACAGGTCCATTTTATTACCTGATGGCTTGCCTAATGCAGCATCTATTAGGGTCTGCACTTATTGCCTAGACAGCACTTTGAATGCTTAGTATAAATATGGCCCTTGAAAGAAGGTGATGCAGTATGGAAATATTGAGATAAATTACCCACAACATTTATACTTATGAAAAAATATCATTTTTTGGGGGTTGAAAAACATCTTATCAAAATCTTGAAAACTGTCCAAACCAAACCAGGTTTGTTCTTCAGTGTCAGATTTGGGTCTGCACTGTTCACCAGTTACCATTTTTTGGGTCTCTATTTAGAGACTAAAATGTATTCTGTTACCAAGGTTTTCACTGCTTGTTCTTGAAAATTGGATTGCTGCATTTTTTAATTTTTCTATCAAATGTAAAGGCTGCAATTAAGATTTTTACAACAGCAAGAATATAAGGGTTTATTCAACCAAAAATTATTGGTATTTTGCTTATTTTGCGTTGAAAACGTATGTTGTAAGTACTCATTAGAAGCACCTCACTGAGGGGCTTCACCTCGCCGAGGCACTTTTAAAAAGTACCCACAACATGTTTTCGTGGAGAAATAAGAAAAGTATTCTCTTTTACCCTGTCTTATCTGGCTCTATGGTATTAGTTTTTTGTTTTATTTACTGTTTTGAAAATATTTGCATTAAATGCTGAAGTCCACCTATCAGTGCTCCAGATTAAGATTAAGAAAGGATACTGACATTCAATTTTTGAACTGCATTTGCATTGAGCTCCAAAATTTTGACTGGTGGCAGAGTTTCCTGCAGGGTTTGAAAAGGAGGGCCCCAAAAACTCCCTGATATGAAGAGGTACTTCAATATAGTTTTTTTTTTTTTGTTTCTTTGAAAGAGGTTAACTGTAGCCCAAATACTTTATAATGCTTATCCTTTAGGTGACAAATGGATAAAAATACAAGGCCAGAAATATATAATTTTTGGACTTATCATATATGTATATGCATCACTTAGGACCCTTGCTTCTTTTTTTTTTGAGTATTCAGACTCCAGAGTATGATTTTGAGGGTAAAATCTGCCAAAATGGGAGTTTGCGGGTGGTGTATGTGTGAGTGTGGGGGGTGGAATTCTGGACCATGTGGGTATTTGGTATAGCATGGTTGTTTACTATGGTGCTTGTTGCAATTCCAGCAATAGTATGCTGCAGTGGTTGTGATATATCTACTTCAAAGAAGTTGGAGGGACATATTGCTTTTGGGTTGTTTGTCTGTCCATTCATCTATCATTCATCCTGCTTTTCTTGTAAGATACCTTGATAACTATTTCAGCTAGGGCCTTGACAATTGGTGAGCTTACTGAGGCTAGGAAGTAGATCACTTAACTTAAAAAAAAAAAAAAAAAGAATTGGTTTAATTTTGTGAGAGTTATGTCCCTTTTTATTAACTTTTGTCATGTTGTAGGGATGAGCATATAGTTGGGGGCATAGTGATTAACAAACACATATTTCTTGAGCTATGAGTACAAGTGCACTTAATTTTGTTTGTTCTTTTAGCTGTGGAAGTGATGGAGAGTGAAGAGGAAGAGGAAGAAGTTGTCATGGCAACAGTGGGTGGAGTCAAAGTTCCCCTCAATGACGTCACAGAGGACATGGTGTCCAGAATGTCACTGGAGGAAAAGGCAGAATATATCAGACTTGGGCAGGAAATGTATCAGAGCATGTACGAATGAGGGACAGGTGATGTCATGGGTGATTGCCATTCTTAAAAGGCCTTGTCTTGCAGATAAGGTTCTTGTGATATGTGCATATCCTTCCAGATATCTTGTTAAGGAGTACAGTCGAACCTCAATGGCTCGAACATCTTTGGGACCATGGAAATTCGTTCAAGACATGGGTAGTTCGAGCAACTGAGGGTTAATCATGGCACCAGTTCAGGAAGCAAATAGCGATAATTTAGGGAAATCTTTTCGATTTTATACACAATGATTGTATGTTGAGTGTACTCATTAGAATTGCCTCGATGAGGCAATTCTAATGAGTACACACAACATACAATTACATGATAAAATAAGAAAAAAAATCCATAAGTATTTGTTTTCTTGAGCTGTTGGAAGAATTTTGTTGGGACTGAAAAAAGAGTTCGAATTATCCACGGTAACGAGCCATCCGTGTTCGAGCCATTGAGGTTATACTGTATTTGGTGAGAATTCTGGGATAATTTTCTGCAGTTCTCCATAAAAAACATATGTTGAGGGTTCTCATTATGAAGCACCTCATTGAGGTCCTTCTAAGGAGTATTCACAACATATGTTTTTATGGAGAAATTAAAAATCTTATCCCAGAATTATCGTTAAATACTCCTCCTTGAGAAGTCATATGTCCTTCAGTTGATATGGGCATCGAGATGCAAATTTCTGCCGTAATTTTCCGTGAGAATACTGAGATTGAAAATTGACCTGTTATCACAGGGAAACTGGCAGATTATGAATGAGGAATATGCAGGAACCAGTTCATAACCTGGTCTGGGATTTATCATGATTTCAAAGTGTTGTATCAAAACAAAACTGTATAGATTATATATGTTTGTGTTTACAGTAATCTATACATTCTTTTGTTTGGATATAGCAATGCATCAAGTCCCCTTAAACAGTTGCTACATACATACACTGGGACCTCCTTATAAGATGGTTCTTCTATAAGATCGTTAAAGGTGGACCTCAAAAGTGTTGTATCCAAACAAAAATGTATAGATTATATAGAAAAATGACCATTTATGGTCATTTTTCTATATAATCTATACATTTTGTTTGGATACAAAAACAAAAATGATAGATTATATAGAAAAATGGCCATTTATGGTCATTTTTTTATATATTTTTGTTTGGCTACAACATGGTTGTTTAGCCAGTGAGTTTTTGCTTCGGATTCCAGCAATAGTGCTATAAAGAGGTTGTAGTGTACAAGGTTTGCATCCTGTTTGAGATCTCTTTCAAATACACTTTTTTTTGAATGAATGAACTTGTTCAGATTCAGAGATGGAAAAGTTCATTTTGGATATTTAAGAAGGCATTGAAAAGCAGCTATCGAAACTTCTAATTTCAGTTGATCTCTTAATCATAGACATTCATAAAGAACTGGTATTTTGAAGTTTTTGTAAAACATCATTGTTATGGTCAGTAAAACTTCCATTTATGTGCTCAATTGTTTGTGTGTTTTATTGTTTTATTTTTATAGAATATCTATTACAGTGAACCCTTGTTAATATAACAACTGCATTTGTTCCCAAAGATTTTGTCATTGAAATGAATTTGCTGCTGTAAAGAATCCTTAATCAGCAGAATATGAAAGAATAGCATTGTTTAATTCTTATTTCCTGGCAGAACATATGTTTTGGATATTTGTTAGAATTGCCTCAGCTCTAACAAAAGTCCAGAATTTCTTATGGTATTGCTTACAATATTCCTGCATTATTTCTAACAATTTTCTTGCATAATTGCATATAATGTTCTTGCATAATTAACTGTCACCTCTTGCCGGCCTTGGTGGCTAAGTTGGATGCGTCTTCGACTGGTGATCAGGAGGTAGCATGTTTGATCCCTGCTGGGTCCGGCAAAATTCTGTCATGAAGATTGATCATGAAATACTTTCTGCAGTCATTCTCATCCTTCAGCTGATTCAAGAAGGGCAGTTGTCAGTTTCTGGCGAAAAAATGTGCTCAATACTGGTTAACTGCTTAGAGAACTAAGCCTGCCCAGGAAAAGTGTGGTTAGGTAAACTGACCAACTCGACATGACCCTTATGGGTTGACAGGGCTGTAAAACCTCAACTCAATCAAAAAAACTGTCACCTTTCGAGTGAAGGTTTTGTACCAGTCAGTTTATCATTATAACAAATTTTGACCTTCAGCAAGCTTGTCTGATATTGTCACTATCGTCAAGTAACTTCCATTGAGATTGATCGTGAAATAATTCCTATGGTCTTTCTCCTCCTTCCACTGATTCAAGAAGGGCAGTTGTCAGTTACTTGCAAAAATTATGTGCACAAAGTACTGGTTTGCCATTTACAGGACTAAGCCTGCCAAGAAAAAATGTGAGTTGTTTAACTGACTGGCTTTTGACATGACCATAACAGATTAACACTATTGACTGGGCAGTAAAATTCAAAAATCAAAATTGTTACTAACAAGTCCCAAACAACAGTAGTGAGAGATTAGTAACACCAAAACAAGAGCCCAGCTGTTCAAAGCATCATAAGGAAGTATTGAAGAAGAAAAATTATTAATTTGTTAATATATCTTTTGAAAAAAAAAATGTGCATAGCATTTGCAGTGCAAAAGCCACCCTAATTTTAACTTCATAATACATTAACCTATAGATAATGTGCTATTCTCTTCTGTTTTCACACCTTCCACAGACAAAAGACCTTTCAGTCTTAAACCAGAAGGTCCCTTAGGCAGTTACCTGTGTGACGTAACTCTTCCCGCTCAATTGATCACGGGTCAGTTTCTTTTCTGTGGACAAAGAAAATCAACAAGGATTATTTACCTGTGAAAGAAATTTGGATAATTTGTTTTTCTCACGGATAAATTTCTATATCCTTGTGTTTCTTTTGTTTATTTATTACTCCTTTCACTTCCTATGTTATTATTTAAAATTTTCAATTTTCCATTTCATGTAATTATTGACTGGCTTTTCTTGACATGCGTTTTAGCGACTCTCGCTATTCGGCACAACGCTCATGCGCGGTTGGTTCAGAAGTCGTGTTTATATATACAGAGTATTTTTTTTGTTCTTTTTTGTTCCAGGTTCTTCAGCGTTTATGATATGATTTTCAAGGACTTTTATTGGTTTTCTTGCAGAGATCTTCGAGTTGGCTGAAGATTCTCATGGTGGAGAAACTGATTGTAAAAAACTTGTCAACCCTTGATGGGTTATACGACAGTGCTTTACTGATGGGAGCCCTGCCCAATATGGCTATACTGCCAGGGTGACCCATCAAGGTGGCATCTTTGGGTACTTAGTATCCGATAAAGTCTGTCCACCAGTCACCAGTCAACCAGGCACCAGTCAATCAAGTTTCACCAGTCACCAGTCAACCAGGCACCGGTCAACCAGGGACCAGTCAACCAGGCACCAGTCAACTAATCTCCAGTCAGTAATTTAATTATTTTGTGGAAAGACTTAGTTTTTTGACATATTTCACCGGACAAAATAGTCACGTGTACTAACTTCCGGTCATTATGTCTAATTATTAAAAAATATTACCGGGCAAAATAGTACTGATACTTATACCCGGTCATTTTATCATTTTATCATATTATTTCTGATTTTTCACCAGGCAAGTTTTTACCAAATAGTGTCTGGTCAATTTTGCCTAATAATTATTTCTCACCGGGAAAAAGTTTCGAATATTTGTGCTCGGTCAATTTCTTATATAATCTCTCTTTTTCATCGGACTAGAGTTACGAATACTGCTATCCGATCAGTTTGTCAAATTATTAGTAACTTTTACCGGGCAACAGTTACGAATACTTGTGTCTGGTCATTATGTCGGGTAACTAGTGTCAAAATAGTAATCACTAATTCCCGAACAATCTATTATTGTTCATAGAGCTTCATACACAGTTAAGTCAATGGATATAGGTTATTAAATGAAATAAAATTAGTCTTTCCCAAATCAGACTAGAATCTTTAATATTCCATTGACTTATTATAGGAGTGTAATTCCATTAATCTCTTAAATTAACTTATGTTTTATCTATTTCATTCGCTAGAAAGAGGTTAACTTCCGACTCTAACGAAATTTTCACCAGGCAGCAGTTTTGTAGACTAGTGCCAGGTCATTCTAACGAAATTCCACCGGGCAATAGTTTCGTAGACTAGTGCTAGATCATTGTGTCTGATTACTAGTGACCGAGTAGTAGTCACTAGTCCTCGCTCAATCTCTTTTTATTCATTGAGCATTATAGACATGTCTAGTCTTGGGTTATAGGTTATAGAATGACAGCGATGGGTTCTAATACTTAGTAGCCCCTTATATTGTTGAATTCTGTCCAGTCATTTTTGAACTAGACTTAAAATTCTATATCTATATATATATTTATTCTTGAAAATCAATTTAGAATTATCGGTTATGATCAAATTCGCAATTCATTCACTAAGTGTAGAAGATACTTCCATCTATAATTATATAATTTATATCTCTTTTTATTCGCTACAAAGACTTTAACTTTTTAGATAATCACCGTCTTCGGCTCTAAGGCAAAGGTGAACTCTATAAAACTATCGTTATTTCTAAGAAGAAAAATATACACGAAATCTAAAATTTTTCTTCTTTCCTCCCCTTTTTTCTACATGCTCCCGATATGTAATCGGCATGTAATCTAGGGAATAAATTGACAAGAAAGTAGCAATCAATCCTCCCTACTTTCTATTAATATTTCATTCTTAAGGTATCGGAAATCTACACGAATCAGATAAATGAATTAAGAGTTTAATTATTTATCCGCTACCTCTCTTGATTACTATGATTAAAATTCTAGCTGAGGTACATATTTTCTTTTGCCTTTGTACATGGAAAATAGTTGATCCGTTAAGCTATTATTCTATTTTATACTATCTTTTAATTGATTATATAAGAGTCTAGGTTAGTCGTGCTCTGTCTAAACTCTGCTATAAAAATAATAAATAAGAAGAAAATCTTATATTTAGGCATATATATAATTCGATATGTTCTTTAATTACTTTGCCTCTTTTATTTTTCTTCTGGATCATTTAAGACTACAATAGCAATATACCAGATAATTTTGTCTCAGTTAGAATCTATTACGCTGAAGATTCTTCATCTGGGAATAATAATTTTATTATGATTACGATTAGAAATTATTTAGGAAGGTTTAAAACTTATAATCACTAGACCCAATTAATCTACGTATATTATAGGTCTACTTTATCCTTATTGAGGAATAGTTTTGCTTCGACTAGCTCTATACCTCTAATATTTCACTTATAATTAGAGTCCATGTCAATCAAAATTTTCTCGCACCTTTGGTATTGACAATGGATACATATTTAGTAAAGGCATTAATTATTCAGTACATGACCGATTATTATTGCCTAAATTAAATATTATATACAATACTTTCCTTTTGATTTTTTATTGGCTTTGTAACTATTCAGAAACTGCCAAAGTCAATCATTTCCTTCCTCTAAACTTACCGAAGCCTTAAATTATGTTTATATATATTTTTAAATTATGCTTAGAGGTTAATTAACAATCGTTTACCTCATAATAGCAGATACCTCATAATAGCAGATATTATCATATTCATATTAATCATCCCTTTGTTCTACCCTTTTTTATGTTTACATTCGTTAAAGGGATCATAGTTCTTCTCGCTAAGAGTTCAAGTTCAGTTTGCGAGTAATGCAAAGATTAATATCTTGATTTCCAGTTTGCATCAAAAATGGTCTATATGTATAGATAAATATCTTTTCTGAAACTGGATATTTATTCTTTCCACACAATAAGTCATTTCAAGACGTTTCGATGATTTTGAAATGCACTGCCTCAATTCATAATATAGAATTTGTTTATATAAACTTTAGAACATAGTAAGTGCCGCACCTACGTTCCTGGTCAGATCTTACTTTTACTTTTTGTGATACGTTTTCGAACATACTGAAAGTTTTCCGATAATACATTTGGTAAATAAACTTTCCAGTAGCATTTACGCTTTTAAACATTCAGATTATTTGATAATAGTTGGAGATAATATATTATACCGATATTTATATATCTACATTATTTATCTTTCTCAACTTATTTTTAAGTTAGATTGACCTTCTCGCTATGTTCCAGGTCTAAATCTAACTAACATTATGGACCAGTCACTTTTTTGTTACAGATAAAATATTTCCTAAACAATATTTTAACAGTTTTTCTCAGTATTCAGAGCATAACGACTTCATGAATACTTGGAAAAAATTTCCATTCTATGCTTGTTAAACTAAGCCTAAAACAAGCTCTAGTTTTTTGAATGGATATTATCCTTCGATTCAGTTCATGGAGATACATCCATTTAAATCCCATTATCTCTATTTCAATCATACAAAATTCTAATGACTAAGTACTCATTTTTCTACCTACGAATAAGAATAACAAGTCACCGTTGCTGCATATTGGTTAAAGATTAAATAAATTTTATCTTAAACCTATATGACGTTAAATTAATAATTACCTATATTACATTGTATTTTCTTATTTATACATGTTTTTACCCTTGCGTCAGGGATCGTGGTAATAATATTATTTTATTACTCTCTATGGTTTACGCATAGATCTCGAGAGTTTACACATATATATATATATATATATATATATATATATATATATATATATATATATACGAGTACGTAATTTGATATTTCAGGAATTACCAATTATGCAGAAATAGATTTTATACTATTAATATTCAGTTCTAAGGGGGTGGTTGGGTGGTGCGAAGGTGCTGTGTATCTTACATCACTGGGGCATCCAACTGATATTGGCTTACAGTTTGGCAAGGCCTGCTATCGTTGTAGTGGGTAAGGGTAGAGGGGGAATGTTTTTATTTCTTCTGTTTCTTCACTTTCATTCCTGTTCCTCTTTCTTCCCTGTCCCTCTCTTTCATCTTCTCTACTCTCTCTTCTATCTCTTTTCTCCCTTTCTCTGGGAGACGACACAAAATGACCCTCAAGGGTTGACGTGTCGTTAAACCCCAACACAATCAATCAATATTCAGTTCTAAAAATTTAATTGAATATTTATCTATAAAATTCCGGGCAGTAATTTTATAATAAGTTGTATGTTTAATAATTCCTTGCTTAATAAATAATTATGTCTAACTTTTTATTTATAGTAGGAATTCGTCCTGTAGTATAATTTTAGTATTCATATATTTCTTACTATTCTTTCATATGCGTATAGAATAGTAATACTTTCTTAACTTATAAATTAAGTGTTTTAGAGATTATTAATCAGTACTATTGTATAATCTTTCTTTAGAGATTATCACACTATTACATTTTCTCTGAGTCCTTCTCTTTTTCTGAACATTTTGATTCGTCATTACAAAATGGATTTTTTAACATTTTCTTGATTTCCATGATTATATACTCAGGAGTACTTTTCATGGCAATCTTCTGGCATAGAAAGATTCTATCCAGTTTATTTCTTATTGCTTAATCTTAGCAATACAGTAAGATTTAGCCAAAATATGACCGTCTTACAGTTAGCTGCGATCAACCTTATTCTTATCTCTCTTATTGTCTGTCAAACTCTACGTTATGATGTTGGCAGTCTCTTCTTTATTATTTTGTCCAGGAAATCAAACGCTTTTATATGTCCCTGACAAAAGTATTTATCAATGATTTAGGTTGCTTTTATCTCCCAGCAGTCTTACGCAACCTCTGTATTATCTTATTGCTTGACTAAAAATTTGTAATACAATTAGACTAGCAATAGTTTTAACCATTATTTTTGTGTATACCTTTTCTTCTGATGGATAACTGAGTTACAGTTAACTCCATCTACTTTTTATTATCTCCCCTTCTTTAAATTGATCAAAGGGGAATAATTATACAACATTATGGTTATTTCAAGTCTATGTCTGTTTATCGGAAATGGTCCTATCGCTCCAATTAACAGACTCTAATTAGTTTATAATTCTAATAGCTTAGACTATTACAGTTAGATAGCTCACATATCTAGAATTTTATCCAAAAAATCTACATATGTCAGTTATCTATTGCAAACTCCACCGAGTAGACATTTCCTTATTTAAATCAAGACCCTAGATAGACTATTTATGGTCTTGGCTTTTGTTTTACAAATTTTGTTTCGAAAATATTATCTCTATATTCCTAGCTTACATTGCGATGGAATATTTAGGTTATGTCTCAATGACTCCTTTTTCTTTTTGGAGCCAATTGTTGTTTTCCCCCCCCCCCCCCCAAAAAAAAGGGGGGGGGGGGGTGGGGGGGGATCCCAATGATAGGTCTCTGAGACTTAAGAACTGGCTTCCTCTAGTCTACTATTATATATAAGGCTGTTAGATTATAACACCTTAACACCTTAAAGATATGTTATATTGTGAATCTAAATCATTCTTTCTATTAAATATAGAATTAGAATGTACCTGATTCCTTTGAGTTTCCTGAGTCTTTAACCAGAAGTGGTGAGATATTATTTATTGGTGTTAGAATTAGGAGAGCACCTTCCTCCTGTTCTTCAAAGTCTAGCACATTATCTATAGGTTAATGTATTACGAAGTTAAAATGAAGTTTTTTAAAAGTAAAACGTATTTTAACAAGTAATACTTAACCTATAGATAATCAATTATCTCGCTCCTCCAACCCTCGCTTATTTCTCCTAATTGTGTCTATTGTTTTTCACATAAAAGAAATTGACACGTGATCAATTGAGCGGGAAGAGTTACGTCACACAGGTAACTGCCTAAGGGACCTTCTGGTTTAAGACTGAAAGGTCTTTTTTCTGTAGAAGGTGTGAAAACAAGAGAATAGCACATTATCTATAGGTTAAGTAGTACTTGTTAAAATACTTTTTACTTTTAAAAAACTTCATTTTTTCATAAAAAATATCAGTGTTTTTAAATTTTTTCAAAAAATATAAAACGAAATGTTGGCCAAACAACATTGTTAAGCCAAAAAATGATTTCAGAATTTGGCGCAGCACTTTAGACTAGAAGTGCCCATGAACGGATTAAACCACAACAAAAACAAATTACATGCTGTAACAGTTTATTTGTAAAGGGTAGAAAACTATTAAACACCAATAAAATAAATACAAACAAACCCCTGCAAATGAAAACTGACCTTATGATGCACAGTGTTTACCCTAAATATTGAGATGCTGTAACTATCTAGTGTACTCTACGATTTAAGATGCTATAACTCATAGCTCTATATAAGTGGGGGTATCGGATAAATATTTTTTCTTCTTTTGCCATGAAAACATACGTTGTGGGTACTCATTAGAAGTGCCTCAGTGAGGCACTCTTAATGAGTACCCACAATTTATGTTTTTTGTGGAGAAATAAGAATATCAGTACTTTTTGGTTGATAAAAAGTGCGTTTACTGGAATTATGACCGGTTATGGGTATTCATTTAAGTGCCTTGTGAGGCACTTCAAATAAGTACCCAAAACCAGGTTGGGAGAAATAAGAACACAATTAGTATTTTTTGTTGAAAAAAAAAACAACAAAAAAAACAAAAAACAAAAATAAACAAAAAACAAAAAAACAAAAAAAAAAAAAAAAAATGTAGCTTAGCTAGAGTTATGATACCTTCTAACATTATTTACCCTAAAATTTCAATAATTCTATTTAACTGCCAGGAGATTTGGCTAAAAATACTGTATGAATGGCAAACATTGCAAACCCAGATCAAACTGCTCTATATAGGAGCAGTCTGATCTGGGTCTGCATTGTTAGCTTAGGTATCTCTATCTTGACTACCTTGAATAAGTTCCATATAGACTGAGATCAGTCTGCACAACCACTAATTCTGATCAGAGTCTGAGGAAATTTGCCAACATAATTTTCAGATTTCTGATTTGTGAAAATCAACCCATGTACATTAGGCTACATTGGTTAAAAAAGGATAAGGTCTTTTTTGATTTAGAGGGGTATCAAAATAACACTAAAACAACATATTTTAAAATTTTCACCACAAATGTTTGTAACAGAATTTTCAATTTCAAAATTGTAAACTGATGAATATTTATTGACCAGTACGTCATATGGAGAATACTGAACTGTCAGTGTGAAACATGGGAATTCCACACTACATCCTGGTCAACAAACATTCATTGAATTACAGATTTAAAGTTGTGACACCACAATATCTACACAATAAATAAAATCAGCCGTAGTAAGCAAAGTGGTACCTTATTGGCCACAGATCAAGATAATGTGCTTTTCGAAAAAAAAAAAACAAAAAAAAAAAAACAACAAAAAAACAAACACAATATTCTTGTTTCTCAACAAAAATATACAAACTCCCTTTGTAAAAGAATTCTACTCTAAAAGGAAAGAATTTGCTCCCTAAATTCTGCTCCCTATGGGAGCTAATTCTTTCCTTTTAGAGTAGCCCCTTTTCAGATGGGGCTAGGTGTACTGGAAAGTAAACAGGAAGTCAAAAAAGTTCTCCTTTTAAAAAAGGGAGGTAATCTATCAAGTGTATCCAGTTTTCTTAACTCTTGTCCTGCTGAATAAATTGATGTCACTCCCATTTCTAATTTTCAGCCAATCAGATTATTTGATCCAGATTTTTGATATAAATTCACATACTTAATGGCAAACAGGGCAGATACAGATCAGTTGGCTTCTTCATGAGCCAGCTGATCTAGATCTACACTGTTTGCAGAGGCAGGGTATATCCGGGTTCAGCAGGACTAGGATTAAAAACACAGCTTTGAACATTATTTGCATAGCTGTATAAAATTAAACTCAATTTAGCAAACACATATTAACAGGAATTAACAAACTTTAAACAAACTGAACAAGTATCAAACTGCAGACTTGAACAAACATGAAAAGTTGACTTTCAATTACATAATTATATACCATCATTTCCTTATGGCTTAAAAGTTCAACATCTGTTTAGCATAACTGTTTACACATATAAAAAGAAACATCAAATTAAAAACACCAAATTAAATGTGCAGTCCTGTTCATTTTGAAAGGTAAGTCCTTCCCATCCTACAGAAAATGATATATAGCTCCAGATAAGGCCCTTTTTGTCACACCTGCTTTAGCAGGGCAACTTAGGCGTGAAAGTTTCCGTCCGTTCGTCCGTCCATCAACATTTACCCTGGGTATCTTGTGAACACAACTCCTTTTACAGTTTTGTACTGATCATTTTGAAACTTTGCATGTGTTTTCTTCATGGTATGAGGATGTGCATGTGGTTTAGATATAATTGTTAGATTATTTTTTGTCACTTTTCCACATCGTGAACTTAGGAATTTTTCAACTCAATATATAGACACTGGGTACCTCTTGTGAGCGCAGCTCCTTTACAGTATTATACCGATCGTTTTGAAACTTTGCATATGTTTTCTTTACGGTATAAGGATGTGCATGTAGTTTGAGTATAATTGTAAGAACATTTTTTTGTCACTTTATCCGCATTGTGAGGGGGTGGTCGGGTGTGGCAAAGGTGTCGTGTATCTAATGTCACCGGGGCGTCCAACTGATATTGGCTTACAGCTGGGCAAGGCTTGCTATCCTTTTAGCAGGTAAGGATAGAGGGGGAATGTTGTTTCTTTGTTTCTTCTTGCAAATCAAGTCCCCTCTAAAAATGGCGCTATTCTAAAGGGAAAATAAAAGCTCACAAAAAGAGCAAAATCCTTCCTTTTAGAATAGAACCCTTTTCAGAATAGAGCAAAACATTTTGACAGAATTGTCTCACCTAGAACTGTATCAATTCCTCTTAACCCTTGTCCTGCTGAACCCGGATAAACCCTGCCTTTGCAAACAGTGTAGATCCAGATCAGTTGGCTTCTGAAGAAGCCAACTGATCTGGATCTGCACTGTTTGCCATTAAGTATTTGAATTTATAGCAACAATCCAGATCAAGTAATCTGATTGGCTGAAAATTAGAAGGGGGTGTGGCATCTTAATTTATTCAGCAGGACAAGGGTTAAAGAAAAGAATTTACTTCCTTGAAGAATAGCCCCACAAGGAGAACCAAGGCAAATATCTCCATGTAAGTGTTATTTCCTTTAACCTATTGTTGACTGAAGGAACTCCCCCACACTGTATTTTGAAAGTCTAATTTTGATTTTAGGTATGTCAGGCTATGTGATTTAGATATCCTGAGAAAAAAATGGTGGAGGCCCTGATCTGGGGCCAGATTGTTTGCCAATTACCCTTTTAGGGGTCTTCAGACTACAGTGGCTTAAAAGGTGTAACCAGTCCCCTAAAACCCGCTTTTTTTGATGACAGTATTTATCCAAATTATTTGGACAGACAGCCCTGAGTAAACCGTGTAGACCCAGATCAGATGCCACATTATACAACATCTGATCAGAATCTTTACTATCTGCCACTCATCGAAGCTGTTTGTTGACACAAGAGCAGATGAACATGTTCAAGGACAAGTATGGTAAGGAGTTAGGGCATTCAAATATATAAAGGAAGTACAGTAGTCTTTATGGTAAATGTCCTAAAATTTTGTACACAAAAATTTCTGATTAAATGGCATATGTAAACAGTGCAGACTTAGATCAGATTAAGCAGTCTGATCAGGGTCTACACTGTTTGCCATTCAACTAAGTATTTAAAGAAACATCTGAATAGAAAACAAAATTTAAGCAATTAAGAGCTGTCGCAGGACAGTGTAGCTCTCCTGAATCGCGCTTTGTCTCTTGAAAAACTTCAACCAAAAACTTTAACAGATTTTTCTAAGTTAGTGTCTTTAACCTCAGGGTCAATCATGTGGGTGGGGATGGTATAGCACCGAACTTAGACCAGTATCTAACATCAGGGCAAGTACGTACACTTCCATCCAGAGGTTGAGGAGATATAGCCTTTTACAAACTTCAACTAGTGCAGACACAGACAGCCTGGTGACTGCTATAAGTCTATACTTTCATATTGGCAAGCTAAAAAGTATTGATTTTTCACAATTTATTCATCACATAATACTTGATGTGTTGTCTAATAAACCCCTGTCCTGCTGAACCCAGATATATCCTGCCATTGCAAACAGTGTAGATCCAGATCAGTTGGCTTCTGAAGAAGCCAACTGATCTGGATCTGCAATGTTTGCCTT
Organism: Anodontia alba; assembly: GCA_964016985.1. Lineage (NCBI taxonomy): Eukaryota > Metazoa > Mollusca > Bivalvia > Lucinida > Lucinidae > Anodontia > Anodontia alba. The sequence goes on from OZ024824.1 coordinate 19,588,974, forward strand.
TTGAGTATGTGAATTTATAGCAATAATCCAGATAAGTAATCTGATTGGCTGAAAATCAAAAGTAGACGTGGCTTATTAATTTATTCAGCAGGACAAGGGTTAAAGCCTTTATTAAGAAAGTTCTTTTCTTTCAATGCTACATTTTCTTCATATTGCTGATGTCCTCCATTTTGAATATTTTTGTATAAAACTATTCAAGATGGTGGACACCGGCAATATGTAGCATTGAAAATAAAAAGAACTTTCTTGTTAAAGGCTTTAATTAGCCCAAACGTTGAGTATTATGTGATGAAAAAACTATGAAAAATAAATATGTAACAAAGATTGTGCATTAATGAGATAAAAAGTACAGATTAAGGCATTGAAATTTTAAGGTATTTAGCATACCGACTTTTCCTGTTTCTCTGAAGAGATCTCATTAGAACTGTTCCACTGAGATAAGAGAATAGGTCTGAGATCACAGAAAATCCAAGAAAGAATTCTTATGAAATTCTTGCAAAATATACAAACTTGCTTGATGAGTGTCATACAGTGTAGATCCAGGTGCTCTGCAGCAACTGATCTGGGTTTACACCATTTGCTCAGTCCTGTCTGAAGCCAACTGATCTGGATCTACACTGTTTGCAATGGCAGGATATATCTGGGTTCAGCAGGACAAGGGTTAATTAGCCGAAACATCGAGTATTATGTGATGAATAATCTGTGAAAAATCAATACTTTTTAGCTTGCCTATATGATAGTACAGGTACACAGGGTACTGGTAAATTCATTCAAAAAGTTCTGGGCCCAGTTGTTCAAAACATCATCAGCTTAACAAGGTCCTTAATGAAACTGTCAACCATTGTAGCTAAGGTATTTTCAAATACATGTACAGATATTTTTGCTACAAAAATGTGAGTAGCTTTTGCAAAAGCTACTCACATTTTTTCAGCAAAAAATATCAATGCATTTACCATCTTTCAAGATAGAAATTATAACGTCACGTTAGCTAACAACTTAATAGTTTTGAACAAGTGGGCCCAGATTGTCTGTTGATAGTGTACTATTGCAAATCAGAGACAGAATAATTGACAGACAAGTGGACGGACAAAGTCTAGAAATGTGGTTGAATTTTCAATGAAATTTTTAAACAAAGAAGCTGAAAATGAAATAAACTCCAAAATACAGTCTACTCTCATTATCTTGAAGTCCAAGGGACTCTCTGGAATACTTCAAGATTTCCGTACCTCGACATATCCGATTTGCGGAATTGAGGAAAACAATAAATCGAACAACCACATTTAATAAATAAATATGTAATTTGACTCCTGAAGTTAAGCGATATATATTGAAAATATTGTGGAAATGAGGAGAAATTGCTCCTTAGGGGCAATTTCTCCTCTTTTCCACAGTATTTTGATACCTGTTGTTAGATTTCCATGTTAGGACAGGGACCAGATTTTCACTTTGAGATAAGCGGTTATTCGAGATAAGCAAGGTCGAGATAACGAGAGTCGACTATTTGCTGTGCCAATTAATGGTATTCATTTAATACTAGCCATACCCCTGTAAGCATATAGTCAAGCAATTTCCTTGTCTTCAGATTACGGCCTGTGTACTTTTACCAACTTCTTTATCTTTATTAAAGCATATGTTGTTGGTACTCATTTGAATTGCCTTGACAAGTTGAGATAATTCAAATGAGTACCATCAACATATTCTTTTAAAAGGAGTCAGAAAAAAAGTTGCATTAACATCATTAAATATCCCCTCTATGAAGTCCTCTGCTGATCTTTCTTTACCTCTTTCATTGCCATTGGCAATAATAATAGGCTTTTACAAACAGCACAGATCCAGATGAGACAGCTCATAATGAACCGTCTCATCAGGATCTATGCTGTTTGACATTCAGTCTTTCAACTTTACATATAAACTTCTTTCCAATCTGTAGTTTGTTAAAAAAACAAAACAAAAAAAACAACAAAAAACAAACAAAAAACAAAAAAAAACAACAAAAAACAACAAAAAAACAAAACAAAAAGAGACGATAAATGCGGTCTGAAATTTGGCGCCGAAAGAGTTAGAGTATGTCCTTATTAGGTGGATATTTACAAATTTTTCCAGTAATTTTGAAAACCTAAGCTCACAGTGTGGTAATAAGAGTACAGTATGTCCAAATGCCCCTAATTTACTACCATGAATATTTCATAATCGAATTTTTGATGTAATAATATTTCTGATGAACAATGTTTGTTTGTTTTGAGGTTTTACGGCCCAGTCAACCCAATGGGGTCATGTTGAGTGCGGTCAGTTTACCTAACCACACATTTACTGGGCAGACTTAGTCCACTAAGCTGTTAACCAGTATTGTGCACATTCTTTTGCCAGAATCTGACAACTGCCCTTCTTGAATCAGCAGAAGGGAGAGAATGACCGCAGAAAATATTTCACTCCACGAAAGAATGTTGCCGACTTCGGCAGGGGTTGAACCCACGACCTCCTGGTCTCCAGTTGGACGGTGCATCCAACTGACATAGCTCTTGACTGCTGCTTTTTTTTCAACCAAAAAGTATCCATATTTTTCTAATTTCTCAACAGAAACATGTTGTGGGTACTCATTAGAAGCGCCTCAGCGAGGCACCACTAATAAGTACCCAGTACCCACAACATATGCTTCCTTGAGAAATAAGAAAACTATTTACCTGATAACAGTTCTTTTCTAGCCCTATGAATAATATGCTTTTTGAAAAGGCATGTACATTTTACAAGAAATTGTCAATAAGCAGTACTTATTACATACCCTATGTCCAAAACGTAATGGACGGACGTGAAAACAGAATGCCTCCCACACAGTTTGCAGGGTAGAATAATTATTCATTGTGATATACATTGTATCTCTGATATTTGAAAGAACAAAAACTAAACAAGTAATGGTTACTCCTGGGCTATATCATAAGAAAACCTCCTGTACTTTGCTACATAAAATGAGTTGCATTATAATGAATAGCATTATAGTGAACTACATTATAATGAAAAGCATTATAATGCATAGAACTGCTTGTTGAAAGTACCTAATGACTGCAAATGGACGGCAAAGGCCCAGCTCAAACTGTGTGGATGTGCAGGCCGACCTGGGACTATCTGCACAGGCTGATCTGGGCCTTTGCTACCAACATACCTTGAAGACATAGTTTTGCATGGCATGGATCATTTCTATCACATTTGCTTCAGTTTTATCATACTGACCACCTATTTATCACAGAAGCTTCATAAAGCACTTATAATGGCTGATCACTTGAATCATGACAGAGAACATAGCTCCAGACCAGGGATTTTTTTTTCAGTCAAAAAGTGTTGATATTTTTTTTTTTATTTCTCCATGAAACATATTTTGTGGGTACTCATTAGAAGAGATTTTTTTAACAGGATATCCCTTTTACGTGGAGCTTTTATGTGTGACAATATGGTGACCTAAGTAAGAAGGGTATTCAGACAAATACATGTATCTTTCTGATTTCTAAAAAACAAAACACAAAAAAAACAACAAAAAAAAACCAAAACAACATGTTACCAGTCCTCACTGAAATTGCCTAAGTGAAGCCATTCTCCTGAGTACCCACAACATGTTTTCATATCTTCATGAAAATATGTTGTTGGTACTCAGTGAAGTTGCCTCGACAAAGTAAATCCAACGAGTAGTCGGAGTACCAATGTGGTCTCCATTAAAACATGTTGTTGGTACTCAGTGAAGTTGCCTCGACAAAGTAAATCCAACGAGTAGTTGGAGTACCCATAGTACCCACATGGGTACTCCGACTACTCGTTGGATTTACTTTGTCGAGGCAACTTCACTAGTACCAACAACATATTTTCATGGAAATATGAAAACAAAATCATCAAAATGTTTTACCTGAAAAAAAAATAAACAAGAGGGCCATGAAGGCCCTGTGACACTCACCTGAGCATCATAGCACTTTGAGAACCTGATCTAGAACTGATCAAGGCAAACATTCTGATCAAAATTCAAAATGATTATATTAACAAGTAAGACAATGTAGCATGTCTAATGGACTGTGAAATAAAGATCAAGGTCAAATATGGATGACTGCACTCAAGAGGCCATGCTAAGATGTATGCATGTACTAAGTATCACTGGCTGTAGGAGCAATAGTTACTGAGAAACTGACCTACACACAAACACTTCACAAGTACCAAATATCACTCTGTAGGACCAATAATTACTGAGAAACTGACCTATATGGAAAAGAAAGTCACTGGAAAGAAAAATATACATCATCTTGAAATCATCAAGACAAACATTTCGAGCAAGATTCATGATGATCACTTCAAAATTGTGACCTCTAGAGCATCAACAAGGTTTTCCTTTGATTTGGCCAGGTGACCTAGTTTCTGATATCAAGTGGCCTAGTTTTAAACTAGTTCTAGAAATCATCAAGATGAACATTTTGAGCAATATTTATGATGATTATTTAAAAAATGTGACCTCTGGAGTGTTAACAGTTTTCTGCTGATTTGGCCTGGTGACCTAGTTTTCGAGCCCCTGTGACCCAGTTTTGAATTTGACCTAGAAATCATCAAGACAAACATTCTGAGCAAGATTCATGATGATTGCTTCAAAAATGTGACCACTAGAGTGTTAACAAAATTTTCTGCTGATTTGGCCCGGTGACCTAGTTTTTGACCCCAAGTGACCCAATTTCAAACTTGACCTAGAACTCATCAAGACAAAACATTTTAAGCAAGATTCATGATGACTGCTTCAAAAATGTGACCGCTAGAGTGTTAACAAAGTTTTCCCCTGGTTTGGCCCGGTGACCTAGTTTTTGACCCCAAGTGACCCAGTTTCAAACTTGACCTAGAACTCATCAAGACAAAACATTTTAAGCAAGATTCATGATGACTGCTTCAAAAATGTGACCGCTAGAGTGTTAACAAGGTTTTAGCTGATTCGGCCAGGTGACCTAATTTTTGACCCCAAGTGACCCAGTGTTGAACTTGACCTAAAAATCATCAAGACAAACATTTTGAGCAAGATTCATGATGATTGCTTGAAAAATGTGACCGCTAGAGTGATAAGGTTTTCCGCTGATTTGGCCAGGTGAGCTAGTTTTTGACCCCAGGTAACCCAGTTTCGAACTTGACCTAGAAATCATCAAGACAAACATTTTGAGCAAGATTCATGATGATTGCTTAAACAAGTCACCCCGATGCTTCCTAGCAAGTTTGGAGTCAATTGGCCTTTCAGTTCAGGAGAAGAAGCAAAACATAGATTTTCAAGATGGCTGTCATGGCGGCCATCTTGGATTTCCGATCGGCACGATTTTAGCTATTTTTCATCTACAAGTCACCCTGATGCTTCCTAGCAAGTTTGGAGTCAATTGGCCGTTCAGTTCAGGAGAAGAAGTGAAAAATAGATTTTCAAGATGGCGGTCATGGCAGCCATCTTGGATTTCCGATCGGCACAATTTTAGCTATTTTTGATCTACAAGTCACCCTGATGCTTCCTAGCAAGTTTGGAGTCAATTGGCCTTTCAGTTCAGGAGAAGAAGCGAAAAATAGATTTTCAAGATGACTGCCATGGCGGCCATCTTGGATTTCCGATTGGAATGAATTTAGCTATTTTTGATCTACAAGTCACCCCGATGCTTCCTAGCAATTTTGAAGTCAATTGGCCTTTCGGTTCAGGAGAAGAAGCGAAAAATAGATTTTCAAGATGGTGGCCATCTTGGATTTCCGATCAGCCCGATTTTAGCTATTTTTGATCTACAAGTCATCCTGATGCTTCCTAGCAAGTTTGGAGTCAAATGGCCTTTCAGTTCAGGAGAAGAAGTGAAAAATAGATTTTCAAGATGGCGGCCATCTTGGATTTCTGATCGGCATGATTTTAGCTATTTTTGATTTACAAGTCACCCTGATGCTTCCTACCAAGTATCAAGTCAATTGGCCCAGGGGTGCAGGAGCAGTAGGCTTTTAAAGCAATCATTGACGCCGCACGACGCACGACGGACATTGACTGACCACAATACCTCACCATGAGCACTTTGTGCTCAGGTGAGCTAAAAATACACGTAATAATAAAAATAAATATACAAAATCATCTTATCTAGAGGTGTATATAAGCATAAGCAGCTTCCTGGAACCTTGGGCTTGACTTTTACTGAGCAATATATGATTCATCCTATGTTTCTTTTTTTCTCCAGTTAGATGAATTCATAGTTTTATATTGGGTTGTTAAAGTATAATAGCCACCAAAACATAAACTGACAACCTTTTACCCTATTTACAAGTTGACAGAATAAATTCTTTCAACAATACTGGTTAAATTTGTAGCTAGCCTGAAAACTGAAGCAGATTTACAATAGTCAGAAAAATATGAAATACAAGTTGTTGAATTACATTTAAAAACAAGAGGCCCGTGGGCCACAATTCGCTCATCTAAGAAAAACACTCACTGCATAGCTGCAGATGTCATTCAACATTCATCCAGTGTTGCCACTAAGACACAAATCTGACTTTGCCCTAAAAGTTTGAAGTCATCAAAGGATCATTGTTTGGTTCTGGAGGTGATTTTTAAGTGTTTTTACCATATATACATGTATGGACATGGTGACCACCTTGCTCAGTGGTGCAGAACCTTTTAAACAAATTGTCAATATCCATTTGACAGATAAGAAATCTGGTGAAAATTGGTTAAGCGGTTTTCAGAGATGAAGTTTCAAGATCACATGATATATACTGGTACATTTATATAGCACAGAAGCAATGGCAAATAACCCTGGGGAAAAAAATTTTGGTTGTAACTAAAACATTTTACTACTTTTATCATACATTGTAAGTTTCAAGCATGTCTTTAACAAATTTTGAGAAACTGATTTTTCAACATTTTTCCCATACAAATGTATGGGGACAAACTTAGACCTCGGTGTTAAAAGGTCAACCTGCAGTCATCATTTGAACAAACTTACCCAATGCTATGTACCAAGATTCAGCCTAAAAACTTTCTTGGTTCTGGAGAAGTAGACCTTTAAATATTTTTTACCATATACAGGCATGGCAGCCATCTTGTACGATGGTGCAAAGCCATTTTAACAAATTGACAATAACCCCTTGACAGAAGGCTCTGTACGAAATCTGGTGAAAATTGGTCAAGTGGTTTCAGAGAAGAAGATGTTTAAATATTACACAATTTTATACATAAATATAAACGCAAGGGCAAATAAATCCTGGGGGGAGGGGGGGGGGGGGGGGGGGGGAAATTTCAATTGTAACTAAAAGATTTACTACTTAAGTCATAATTGTAAGTCAACCATTAGTCTTTAAAACATTTTGATAAAATTATTTTTCAACATTTTCCCCATACAAATGTATAGGGACGAGCATTGAACTTACCGTAAAAAAAAAGTCAAAGGTCAATTTACAACCATCATTTACACAAACTTGGTGGACCTTGAGTCCTAAATACTATACACCAAGATTCAGCCTCAAAGCTTTTCTGGTTCTGGAGAATATTTTAAAGTGTTTTTACCATTTATGGGCATGGCGGCAATCTTACTTAATGGACAGTGACCATTTGTAAAAACTTTCAATCCCCCTTTAACAGAAGGCTGCACATATGTTTAAAGAAAAATGGCCCGGGGGGTTCAGAGGTGGTCATTCAAAGGTGTGAATGGACAACGGATGCATGACAGAAGGCAAGTGATCACAATAAAAACAAATATAGTTCTAAATCATATCTCAAAGAGTTATTCAGATATAAATATGTCTTTCTTATTTCTCCACAATAAACATATGTTGTGTCATTACAAGTATCTCTCTCGGGTGCTTCTAATAAGTGCCCCACAATATATGTTTTTGAGCAGTTATAAAATACTTTTGGCTGTAAAAGATGCCTTATCTATAGCTATGACCTGACATTTAAAAGATTAGATAGGAGAAAAATGTGAAAATAATAATGACAGAAGGGGATTTTTTCCTTCACTTGCCCAAAAAAAAGAGGAATCTGATGGCAAAGAGACACTGATAAGTTCTCACAGTACATTGTTTTGTGGAAAATTAAGACATGAGCCAGCATACGACAAAACCTACAAGATGACTTGTGCAACCAGTGAAGACTTAGATCAGCCTGGGCAGTCTGATCAGTCTTTGCTGATCGCATATGCCTTCTACAGCCTCCTGGCTATCCAAAGAGGGATAAACAAGTATCCTTGTTATACTGGTTAGATGTATAGGCTGATCTGATTCTACTTGTCACACAGGTCATTGTTTTAACCCCAAAACAGTCCTGAACAAAGAAAGTGGCAACTGATTAGGATCAACAATGTTTGCAACTTCTCAATCAGTTTTTTGACATCTCAACAGGAAGTTTAAAAGAACCTGCACAATGTGGCATGCTCAGGGTCTACACTGTTTGCCACTAACCCAGCCGTATTTCCAAAGACTGGGTAAACACTTATTTAGGGTAAATACTTACTTCCAGGGCACAGTTGTTCAAAACTTAAAGTTGTTAGCTAACATGATGTTAAAATTTCTACCTTGAAATACGACAAATACATTGATAGTTTTTGCTGAAAACATGTGAGTAGCTTTTGCATCGCAAAAGCTACTTACATTTTTGCAGCAAAAATATCAATGTATTTGAAAATACCCTTGCTACAACAGTTAATGAGTTTGTCATTAACAAGCTCTTTAAGCTAATGATGCTTTGAACAACTGGGCCTAGAAGTTTGGAAGTAGAGACAACACTGAATTGTAAATTCCAATATCATAATTACTGAAGCTACAATGACCACAAAATGAAATGCAATGTGGGAAAACATACTTTATGACAAGTGAGCCCAGTGGAAACTCAAGCAAAGTATGATCAGTCTTTGTTGTCCTCCTGAAGACATTTTCTCATCACTGGCTATCTAAAATGTGCTCAGTGAAGATTTTGATCAGAATGTTCATACAGTAAAACCTCAATGACTCAAATGTCAGCTCAAATATTTAAGGATACTTTAGGATTTTATTTCCTATTGTATCATAAAAATGTATGTTGTGTGTACTCATTAGAATTGCCTCACTGAGGCAATTCTAATGAGTACACTCACCATACCATTTTTTTATAGAAGAATAAAAAAATGAATATATTTTTCCCATCAGTCTTGTATGATTAACCCTCAGTGGCTCGAACTACCCATAACTAGAATAAATTTCCACGGTCCAAAAAATGTTTGAGGCATTGAGATTTGACTATATGCAGGCTGATCTGAATCTTTGTTGGGCGCACATGTCTGAAGGTACATTTTCTGACGTTGTAACTAAAATGTAATATGAGTGGAGACAGAGTAACAGTTAGCTGCACTATATGTGTATAAGAAGATGACTCGCTTCATCATTACGAAAACAAGCCTATTCAAATACACTGAAAATTTTACCACCAAAAACTGACAAATTTGCAGATAAAATATTCTGATATTTTTCTTATTTCTGCTCAAAACATAGATTGTGGGTACCCGTTAGAAGTGCCTCATCGAGGCAATTCTAAAGAGTACCCACAATCTATGTTTTTGAGCAGAAATAAGAAAAATAATGTATCCCCCTGTAAACCCCAATTTTACTATATAAAAGTGGGGTTTGAGGGGGTCAAAATTATATAGGCATGTTTTCGTGATGTGAAAAAAAAAATAAAAAGAAACATAACCCTTTGAGCACCATCAAAATTGTAGCAAGCAACATTCTCTAATATTTTTTTTTGTTTTTCAATTGACATAGTAACATCTGACAGCCTGTAAAAAACTCAGTTAGTCACTCAATTTTGAACAGGATCAAAACTGAAATGACTTATTATTGTATCTCTGAATTAATGTTGGCAACATTAATTCCCAACATTCACTGAGATAGGATAAAAAACTGGATCAAAAATGAAATGATTTATTATCGTATCTCTGAATTAATGTTGGCAACATTAGTTCAGAGATACGATAAAAAAATCATTTCATTTGAAGAACGATAGACTACCTGAAATTTTACAAGCTGTCAGGTGCCACATTTTATGATTGTATTAATACCATATATCAATTTATTAAACCTTTCTTGGATAATAAAATGTCTATTTTTGAGGAATATGGAGCCTTTACAGTAAAAAAAAAAACAAAAAAAACCCCGTATTTCCCATATGTATTCGGACAGACAGGCCTGAGCAAACAGTATAGACCCAGATGAGACGCCGCAGAACGCGGCGTCTCATCTGGGTCTACACTGTTTGCCACTCATCCAGCAATTTTTAGACACAACATCGGGTAGTGAATTGTACTGGTTCAAATTTTAGAACATATATGGTAAGGAGTTAAGGTGTCTGAATACTTAGGGTAAATACGGTACTCCATTTTGTGTATAATAAATTCAGCAGACTTATATACGAGACTCAAACGAATTGTGAGAAACCAAGAATTTAAGTGGATACAGCAAAATAAAAAGACTGTGGAGTTGTTAAAGAGGACCATTTCGTGACAATTCTGTAACAGTTTTTCTGATTTCTCATTAAAAAACATGTGGGTACTCATTAGAAGCACACTGCCAAGGCAATTGTCGTGAGAAGCCATAACATGCTTATATGGAGAACCAGAGAAAATATTATTCCAGAATTATTATCGAATACTTCTGAATAACTCCTCTAATATTAACCCTTTCAGCCTGGTAGACCAAAACACAATGACAAACAGTGCAGATCCAGATGAGACAGCTTGTAAAGAGCCATCTCATCAGGATCTACACTGCCTGTCATTGTGTTTTTTGATTTTAGACTGAAACCCCTTTTTGCATCAGTGGACATGTCCAAATTCAAGGATGGGAGAGTCCACATCAGGAACTCGGGGTTGAAAGGGTTAAAGAATATCATGGGTAATCTAATTTCACATATCAGCTATGACATACAGTAGAATTCCATTAAGACCATCTTTGGTACAGCCTTAATGTGGTCTTATCAGCGAGGCGGTCTTCATACTGAATGTAAAACATAGCTCCAGATAAGGTGCAATTTTCTTCACAAAAAATTTGTTGTACTCATTAGCAGCGCCTCAGCGAGGTGCTTCTAATGAGTACCCACAACATATTTTTCGTGGAGAAATAAGAAAAATATTAACCATTTTATCTGGAGCTATGAATAACAAAGAAAACCCATATGGGACTGACAAAAACTGGTCTTAACAGCGGCATGGTCTTATTTCCAAGTGGTCTTAATAGTGGACTTTTACTGTACTTATTCACAGAGCAGAAACCTTTAGCACCAGCAAAATCAGCAGATAATAAATTGATGGTATATTACTTATTTTTCCAGAAAATCTGATTTGACTTTTTTGGCAAGTTCACATGGTATTTTAAGCCATATTTCCTGAGAAAGATAATTTAACCTGTGTCATGCTGAATAAATTAAGATGCCACACCCAATTCTAGTTTTCAGTAAATCAGATTACTTGATCCATGATGTTGATACAAATTCACATACAGTATGACAAACATTGTTGATCCAGATCAGTTGGCTTCTTCAGAAGCCAACTGATCTGGACCTACAATGTTTGCAAAGATGGGGCATATTCGGGTTCAGCAGGACCAGGGTTAGATTGTCATCTGTTCCTATTGTTAACCCTTAAAGCGCCAAACACAACAATTGTTGTCTGCTTTGTCTTCTGCCGGTTACTTTAAAAGTCATTGTTGCAAACAGTGTGGACCCAGATCAGACTGCTCCTTTAGGTTTTGATTGTGTTGGGGTTTAACGACACGTCAACCCTTGAGGGTCATTTTGTGTCGTCTCCCAGAGAAAGGGAGAAAAGAGATAGAAGAGACAGTAGAAGAGATAAAAGAGAGGGACAGGGAAGAAAGAGGAACAGGAATGAAAGTGAAGAAACAGAAGATATAAAAACATTCCCCCTCTACCCTTACCCGCTACGAGGATAGCAGGCCTTGCCCAACTGTAAGCCAATATCAGCTGGACACCCCGGTGATGTAAGATACACAGCACCTTGCTCCTTTAGGAGCAGTCTGATCTGGGTCCACACTGTTTGCCAATATGCAAAATGTAAGTTTGAAAAGTTTGCAAGAAGATGCAGCAGACGACATAAGCAGACGACATTTTCAGATGCAGTTTTTCTTGGCACTTTAAGGGTTAAAAGTTAAATTTGTAACATGCTAATTTTGTTTTTATTACATGTACATTGATGAATTACAATTCATTCATGAGGGCTGGAAAGCCATAAGCTCACATTAGCATGCTTCAAGGTAGGAGGGGCCTTTCCTAATATTATCCTATATATTTTTTCCAGGGAAAAATCCCATGTGTAAATCCTTTAGAACTGCCTTACCAAGGCCATTCTGATAAAATGGACAAACGGAAGATCACTGATACTAAATGTGTAAAAATTTCATAGTGCATTAATCTTCACAAATTTTGCAGTAAATACCATACTGCAAAAACAAATAGCCTGGAAAAGTTGTTTTATTTTTAAATATCAGGGCCCAGTTGTTCAAAGCGTCGTTAGCTTAACGAGCTCGTTAGGGGTCATTTCGTTAACTGTTTTAGCGAATTCAATACACAATATTCTGATATTTTTTGCTGAAAAAATGTGAGTAGCTTTTACAGTGCAAAAGCTACTCACATTTTTTCAGCAAAAAATTTCAGCATATTTGCATATCACTCGATGTAAATTTTAATGAATCGTTAACTAATGATGTCGTTAGCTTTGAACAACTGGGCCCTGTATTATTACAAAATCAGTTAAAGTATAAAGAGAAATATCTATGACCATGACATATTTTCATCACTAAATATCAGGACATCTTAACTCATTATTGCATCTGCCTAGATTTTGAACAAGATCATACTACCACCGTTTAATGTATCTAAAAAGATGCTTGACGCTAACACTGTAGACACTGAAGTGTCCCAATACTTAATTACTATGGAGTATATAATAATTGGCAAAAGGTATCAGACATTGGTAAGACATGCCTATTGATCAAAAGGATTTCAGGTAGACTGTTGTCCCAATTGCAAATAGTTCTATTACAGTATTATATCATAGCTCAAGATAAAGTGCTTTTTTTTTTCAACTAAAAAGTACTGAAATGTTTCTTATTTCCCCATGAAAATGTATGAGTACTCATTAGAAGTGCCTTGGCAAGGCACTTCTAATGAGTTACTACATGTCTTTGTGGAGAAATTAAAAAAAAAGTTAGGTGCATATCCCCTTCTATCTAGAGCTATGTTATTTCTTTGAAAAAGATAACTTATCTGGAGCTATGTATGTATAACAAGAATAAAACCCCCATGATTTGAACTTACAATAACTCTTTAATCTAACTATAGTCTTATTCACCGTTTTTGTGCATATGCATTTTGGCTTCTAGTGCAAAAAGTGTGTGGTTCTTAATAATAAATTTACCACACTCAAACAAACAAAATATTTTGAATTTACCTCTATTTCTTCAAATTTTCCTAGCAACAGTCAGAAAATTGCCAAACTAGTTTTGAATGACATTTTCAACGTTGAAGGATCATAGGTCTAAATAAGAGTGGGTATCAGGTAAATATTTTTCTTATTTCTCCAAGAAAACGTATGTTGTGAGTACTCATTAGAAGCACCTCAGCGAGGCACTTCTAATGAGTACCACAACATATGTCTTCATGGAGAAATAAGAAAAATATCAGTACTTTTGGACTGAAAAAAGTCCAAGAGCTCTGAGGAGGCCGCTTTGTTTTTTGAATAACTTCAAGTAAGCACAATTGAAAAGTGATTTTATTCAACTACTTGAAGATAGTTGATCAATATAATACAGAAATAAATACAGAAAACAATTATTTTTTAAAGATAGCTACACCACCTATAATTTGTGTAAATAATGGCTCTGTATCAGACTATATATTTGTTAACCCTGGTCATGCTGAATAAATTAAGATGCCATGCCCACTTCCAATGTTCAGCCAATCAGATTACTTGATCCAGGCTGTTGATATAAATTCATATACTTAATGACAAACAGTGCAGATCCAGATCAGTTGGCTTCTTCAGAAGCCAACTGATCTGGATCTACAATGTTTGCAAAGACAGGGTATATCTGGGTTCAGCAGAACAGGGGTTAAATTCAGTAATAAAACTATACATTTATCTAATATTGAAATTTACATATGTTAACTGTTAAATGTTTGATGATGTATAAAAGCTGTTGAACAGCCAAACAATTAGCAAACCATGCACTTCTAACACAAGTTACTTTTGGAATGACCCTCAAATTAGGAAGCACCATTTTAATTATAAAAATACAGATACAGTATTAAGACAAACAAGCTAGGGTATAGAAAATTCTGTGTAATAACGTTATCCAGACCAGTCCATATATCCTTGCAGTTGAGTCAGGACCGTTTTCAGCACGCTGGACCTTAATATTGGCATATGATATTTAATCCAGCAGACAAGAAATAAATGATATTTATTCTTATTTTTCTCTGAAAACTGGGATTGACATTTTATGCTAATTGTCTTTGGAGACAATTTGCATAATATGCCAAACCCCATTTTTGGGAAGAATAAGAAAAAACAAATCATTTATTTTATGTCTGCTGATTGAATCAACATACTGATGTTTGAACATGACTGAGCGATCAAATATGTTGATTTATTTAAGGTAAATGAATAGACATCAAAGAGACAGCACTCCAAACTAAAAGTACTTGCCTCTCTTTCAAAAAGAGACCACTCTAGCAGAAAATTATTGCTTGTTTTGTATATGAACCCCTTCCGAAAAGATGGCTACTCTTAAATGAAAGAATTTGCTCCCAGATGGGAGCAAATTCTTTCCTTTTATATAAGAGTAACCTCCTTTGAGAGCAAAACCTTTAAGAGTAGCCCCCTTTGCGGACAAAAATCTTTCCTTTTAGAGAAGCACCCCTTTGAAAGCAAAATCTTTCCTTAAAGAGAGGTTCCTTTTGAGAAGGGGGCCAAACACTTGTAGATTGAGAGTATTCTCCCTTGGAGGTAAATAGATTCACCTAAAAGCTTGCAACAATGTTGTTCAGCAGTTGGACTAGCCTAGAACATCTAAAGCAAACAATTAGTTTGAGTTTTGGTATAGCTTTTTTGAACATCACAATTTCCTAGAATTCTAGACCATAGGTCTAGATAAGAGTCGGTATCAGGTAAATAGTTTTCTTATTTCTCGATGAAAACACATGTTGTGGATACTCATCAGAAGCATCTCAATGAGACACTTCTAATGGGTACCACAACATATGTTTTCATGGAGAAATAAGAAAAATATCAATACTTTTGGATTGAAAAAAGCACCTTAACTAGTGCTATGCAATTTCCTAGAATTCTAGACGCAGCGACTCAAATATTGAGGAGGTCTTCCATTGAACGCTGTCTAGAGAAGGCTTCAAAGCACTTATCGGCATTCATATAGTCCGTTACACTATCGTCCAGATCCTCCTGCTGTAGATCCGTCGAAAATGTTGGAACCAAGAGATTTCTACTTCGATTCTCAGCTAACCTGAAACAATGTGAATCCATTTTAGTTTTAAATGTTTTCATCTTTAAAATGCCATGTAAAATTGTAGCAGTGGACATTCAAAACTTTTGTATTTATATTATTTTTCAGAGAAAATAAGGTTCGATATTTCATGTGAATTGTCTGCTAAGCAGACGATCTTAGCAGACGATTCACATGAAATATTAAAACTTTATTTCTCTTAAAAGAAAACAAGAGGCCCACGGGCCACGGGTCGCTCACCTGAGTGACATAGCCACTGCAGATATGCAGATGTTATGCAACATTTTTCCAATCCTGTCATCGCAACTAATGAAAAGATCATCATTTAAGCAGTTCTTTATTTTGAAGAAGAAGATATATGGCATGCCAGTCAATTGAGCGTGATCATTTGAACAAACTCTAAATGGCAGCCAGCTTGGATTTACGATCGGCACGATTTTAGCTATTTTTGATCTATGAGTCACCCCAATGCTTCCTACCAAGTTTCGAGTCAACTGGCCTTTCAGTTCAGGAGAAGAGGCGAAAAATAGATTTTCAAGATGGCTGCCATGGCGGCCATCTTGGATATCCGATTGGCAAGATTTTAGCTATTTTTGATCTATAAGTCACCCTAATGTCTCCTACGAAGTTTGGAGTCAAATGGCCTTTCGGTGCAGGAGAAGAAGCTAAATATAGATTTTCAAGATGGCGGCCACCTGGGATTTCTGATCAGAACGATTTTAGCTATATTTGATCTACAAGTCACCCTGATGCTTCCTACTAAGTTTCGAGTCAAGTGACTTTTGGGTTTAGGAGAAGAAGCGAAAAATAGATTTTCAAGATAGCCGCCATAGCGGCCATCTTGGATTTACGATCGGCATGATTTTAGCTATTTTTGATCTACAAGTCACCCAAATGCTTCCTACCAAGTTTCGAGTCAACTGGCCTTTCGGTTCAGGAGAAGAAGCAAAAAATAGATTTTCAAGATGGCTGCCATGGCGCCCATCCTGGTTTTACGATCGGCATGATTTTAGCTATTTTTGATCTACAAGTTACCCCGATGCTTCCTACCAAGTTTGAAGACAACTGGCCTTTCGGTTCAGGAGTAGAAGCGAAAAATAGATTTTCAAGATGGCCGCCATGGCGGCCATCTTAGATTTCCGATAGGCACGATTTTAGCTATATTTGATCTATGTCACCCCAATGCCTCCTACCAAGTTTGGAGTCAACTGGCTTTTGGGTTTAGGAGTGAAAGTGAAAAATAGATTTTCAAGATGGCGGCCATCTTGGATTTCCGATCGGCACGATTTTAGCTATTTTTGATCTACAAGTCATCCTGATGCTTCCTAGCAAGTTTGGAGTCAATTGGCCTTTCGGTTCAGGAGAAGAAGCAAAAAATATATTTTCAAGATGGCCGCCATGGCAGCCTTCTTGGATTTCCAATCGGCACGATTTTAGCTTCTTTTGATCTACAAGTCACCCTGATGCTTCCTAGCAAGTTTGGAGTCAATTGGCCTTTCAGTTCAGGAGAAGAAGCGAAAAATAGATTTTCAAGATGGCCGCCATCTTGGATTTCCGATCCGCACGATTTTAGCTAATTTTGATCTACAAGTCACCCTGATGGTTCCTAGCAAGTTTGGAGTCACTTGGCCTTTCGGTTCAGGAGAAGAAGCGAAAAATAGATTTTCAAGATGGTGGCCATGGCGGCCATCTTGGATTTCCGATCGGCATGATTTTAGCTATTTTTGATCTACAAGTCACCCTGATGGTTCCTAGCAAGTTTGGAGTCAATTGGCCTTTCGGTTCAGAAGAAGCGAAAAATAGATTTTCAAGGTGGCGGCCATCTTGGATTTCTGATCCAAATGATTTTAGCTATTTTTGATCTACAAGTCACCCCGATGCTTCCTACCAAGTATCAAGTCAATTGGCCCAGGGGTGTAGGAGGAGTAGGCTTTTAAAGCAATTGTTGACACCGCACGACGGACGACGGACGATGGACATTGACTTCGTGCTCAGGTGGGCTAAGAAAACAAAACAACAACAAAAAAAAAACAACACACACATACACACAAAAAAACAACAACAAACAAACTGCAACAAAAGCAACAACACCAAAAAAAAAAAAAAAAAATAATACAAAGCCTCGCAGGCGATACTAGCCCCCTCACACAAGACTACTTGGTGTGGGCAAACACAGAACTGGGGAATTTCATGACATATATACATATAATAGTTATGTGAATGAAGAACAAATAGCCTGTGACCTTAATGTAAAGGTCATATATAACCTTGAGATTAAGGCACAGTACTGCAAATTCAGATTTTCAGGTTGGGAGGACATGATGGAAAATATTTCAGTAATGTCAACCTTGACCTTGAGCCCAGGACTCTGAAAGTCAAACTTGCTCAAGATATTATCATACCCACAAATGTGTGAAGATAAATCAAAATCCATTGATAAATGCAGGGGCTAGAGCGATGACAAAGTTTTTTCTTAAAATAGCCACAGTTACCTTGACTTTCAGCCCAGCAACCTGAACGTTGAACTTGCTTGAGATTTTATAATACTCAACACTTGTGTGATGATATTAGTGGTGGGACATCGGTTGGAAATCATAATCGATCATCGGTTGGCATCGGTTGCTGCTGCAGATGCGATTTTCCGATTATAATCGGTTCCTGAATAATTTGCTTTGGCGTGCATGTTCCACTGTTAATCCTTGTTCATGGTCGTGTGTTTACAAGTTCATTCAACTGTACTGCACAACAACTGAACTCTACATTTACAAAGAGTTTGTTAGTACTATTTTTCAGAGATTTGGTGGCCTATGTTAAGCATGTTATTAATAATTTAAACTTTATTTTTGTGTGTGTGTGTGTGTTTTTTTTTTTTTTTTTTTTTTTTGCAGATTCAAATAATAATAATAATAAAAATAACTTAACATAGAGAGAAAACATATCTATGATGCTTTAAAATGCTGTTTAAGACATTGTATAAGTTTCAACCCACATGTATGGTTCAGGAAGAATTAAAATTAAAATGTCCGACTATTAGTCCAGTGTCAGGTACTAGTGTGCAATTGGTAAATTTCAACGTTGCTTTATTGATTTTAAATGAAAAACTGGGTGAAAAAAACAACAACAAAAAACAACAAAAAAACAACAGATATACTAGTCTGAAGCTGTTTTACTAGTGCTATGACACTTTTAATTAATAAACTTTGAAGAATTTGTTCCATTCAGAAATTTTTAGCGGCAAAAAATACATCAAAACAGACATTTGTGCGAGTCATAGAACCAGATAGCTTAATTTTAGGGAACATGAACTATCAATACATTTGACTTTAACAGTTTACACATTATTTGAAATGCGGGGTAAGTTTCTTACACAGCAGGTTTTATTGTTTTAAGGGAGCTAACTGCAACTGACTTAAAAGGGAGTTTACTGCGATTGCTTTACGAGTCGGGTCAATGCGAAATGGAATGGGGAACAGCATTTTTTTTTTTTAAATCGCGCCAATAAAAAAGAGGGGGCATGCTTATAAAATAAGCTGTAAAACAGTACATTGCATTGAACACCCTTCCGCAAGAAACTTGTGACTGCCAATCTTGAAGCAGTGGAAGGAGCGAATGACCGTAGCAAATACATGTGTTTCATGATAAATCGCTACAATCTGTGAGGATCGAATGCGCGATCCAGACCATCGGAGACTAATGTGTACGCCTCCGAGGCATTATTCGTGTTTTTTTTTTTTTTTTTTTTTTTTTTTTCGGGACGACCTTCGTTGATCGGCAAATAAAATTAAGGCTCATAAGAAGGTACTGAAACATGCTTAATTAAAGTCGGCACTGTCAAAGTGTACTTACTGCTTTAATAAGCCGAACCGATTAATGACAATAATTATTTCTCGTGTAATCAATTTGTTTTCCATCTTTGTGTTTGACAAAGGGTTCCATGTGATTACATTCTGGGTAAATTTCCGTGATGTAGGCGATGCGACTCTGACATTAATTCCTGATTGGTAGTTTCGGCAGAGAGTCATGAATATTGCAGACGAAAGGCGTGGAAAGTGGGCGGTGCTACTGTCAAACTGCGCATCACAGCACGTGACCTTATATCACTTTCATCAAGTTTTCTGATTGATAACTGAGTTGTTAATTAGCGAATTATACAATCAAGGAAGGTGCGATAGACACGCGCGACAATTATAGGGCTCAGTAGCAGGTAATTCAGGCGATATTTTTTGTGCCAAATTTTATTTTTCTGCGCAAATGGCGACAATGGCGATCGGTAACGCGAACACTGATTTCCACCCCTCTGTTGTACAGAATGATTCTGTTATATCAAATCAACCGTGAACCAGTCGGAAGGCTTGGCGAATCAGAATGACACGTCATAACTACACACTAGCCAATAAAAGAAACTTGCTCTGCCCTGCCTTCTACTGCTTAGTTTTGTAAATCAAAAGCGGCGGCTTATTGTCACAAATCTTTATGGTCAATGAGTTGTGTAATCAGTGGCAGATGTCCTCATACACTGTGAAAACACTTCCGTGAATACTCAAGTATAGTCTCTGAGTACATCAACAGGTAACTGTTTGTTTTACCCCAAGTGGTTAATTGAAAACATGCAGTGTCAATCAGTTTGCCGATGATCGATTGTGAGAAAGTTCAATCGATTATCGGAATTAGGAGCTTCCAGCACGCCGCTAATCGATACCACCCGATCATCGGTACACCACTAGATGATATATTAAAATCCATTGATAAATGCAGGGGCTAGAGCAGTGAAATAGTTGTTGTTTTTTTTCTCTAAAAATAGCCAGAGTTACCTTGACCTTCAGCCCAGCAACCTGAAATTTGAACTTGCTCAAGATATTATCATATCCAACAGTTATGTGAAGGTATATTAAAATCCATTGATAAATGCAGGCACTATAGCGACGAAATTTTTTTTTCTAAAAATAGCCACAGTAACCTTGACCTTGAGCCCAGCAACCTGAAAGCTGAACTTGCTCGAGATATTATAATACCCAACAATTGTGTAAAGATACATCAAAATCCATTGATAAATGCAAGGGCTAGAGTGATGACAAAGTTTTTCTAAAAATAGCCAGTTACCTTGAACTTGAGCCAAGCAACCTGAACGTTGAACTTGCTCGGGATATTATCATACTAAGCATTTGTGTGAATGCAGGCACTAGTGCCATAACAAAATTTTCTAAAGGCCACAGTGACCTTGACCTTGAGCCCAGCACTCTGAAAGTAAAACTTGCTCAAGATATTTTACCCAACATTTGTAAGAAGTTATGTTAAAATCCATTGATAATGTAGGCGCAAGAACAATGACAAAGTTTTTTCTAAAAGTAGCCACAGTGACCTTGACCTTGAGCCCAGGACCCTGAAACTCTAATTTGCTTGAGATATTATCATATCCAACATTTTGTGAAGTTGTATTAAAATCTATCAATAAATGTAGGCGCTAGACTGATGGCAAAATTGAACATATGTCTGCTTGCCACTTCATTGTGCGAGGGGATAACAAGTTCAAAATATTGTCTGCTCCAGTTGTGATTGGTGCTTAAAGGAGTTAAATTGTTTTCTCCATAATTAGTATGAGTACTTTTTGCTGATACAATTTAGAGAAACCAATTTTTTGAGCTGGACCAAATTTGACTTCAAAAGAACATCTAAATGTAAAATTTGATTCACAATTAGTTTTTTTTAGGCGTCCCAGTACATTTACTTACGTCCTGCAGCTGAAAATGGCCCCTATCATAAAAGAAAAAGTGTCATATGTGTTCACCGTTATGCATATTTTTTAGACCATTATCTCGTAAATTTAACCTACTATTAATGTTGATTTGTTCGTTTGATTTGTGCTTAATGTCGCTTTCAACAATCTTTCAGTCATATCGCGACGGTGTCTGGATGTGGCAGGGAGCTCAATGCTCACTTTTAGAGTGCTGCCTCACTGAAATATCATGCCCCTGACACTTTGACATGATATTCCACCCAGTCACATTATACTGACACTGAGCTGATCAGTTCTAGCTCTACTTTCTTAATGCTGAGCACCAAGCGAAAGAGCAGCTAGTACCGTTTTTAAAGTCTTTGTATGACCTGGCAGGGGATTGAACCTGCAACCTCCCTGTCACAAAGCGGACACTCTACCACTGAGCCACAGTGCCGATTTTATTAATGTAGAATAAAAAGACTATCGCTGATTGTTTTGTTTTCAGTTATAATCCCATGATTTATCTATCACATGTTGAAAGTGTCCGAGTGAAAAAAAAAGATCACATACTGCTTTCTCACACTGTTGGTTACTAGTGCAGAAATACTAAAGTGAATCTGGGTAACAATCTACCTATTCTAAAAATTCTAGGTATATGATGATGTTCAGCATAGCTTTTCCTTGAGCATGTCAAATTTCCTTTAAAACTAATAGGGAACTTAAAACTACTTCAGGGAATACTGAAATCTTCAATGGAAATACATGTACTCTGACATGCTAATACACCACAACCACATTATAACACTACTTTTTGGGATCCATAGCATAAACCATGTTAGTTAAACAACCATGTTATATCCAAACAAAAATGTATAGATTATATAGAAAAATGGCAATTTATGGCCATTTTTCTATATAATCTATACATTTTTGGGATCCATCTTTGAACAGTGTTATATCCAAAACCGTGTTATAAAGAGGTTGTAGTGTATTTGCTTTCCTTTTCAATGGGGCCTCATTCTTTAAGGAAAATCTTTAAAAGTAGCCCCCAATCTTTAAAGCAATTTCTAGTCTGCAAGAGTTGTCTTACATTGCAAAATGGCCACAAACTTTTTCAGTATATAGATTTTACCCTTAGTATTACTCACTGTGAAAAACAGTCATCTAAATTTTCTGGGTCCTCGTCAAATGTATGCTGCAATTATAAAGAACAAGATGCTGTAGATATACAGATTTGACATAAAATCATGACAAAATCACTGGAGTGCAAAGTCTAGGTCAAGGGCTATGGGTCATTGTGTGTGCTTGAAGATGATTTCAAGGACAATAACTATGCAAGGTTTTACCATCCCAGCTATCATCACTACAGAGAAACTCACTTTAATGTTAGACTTGACGTAAAATCATAACAATCTCTCGAGCATGATATCTAGGTAAGAGCATGCTTGCAGAGTATGTCGAGGACAATTATTACACAAGGTCTAACACTCACAGCTCTCACCACTTCAAAGAAATGCACTTGAATGCTAGACTTGAGGTAAATAATGCTAGACTAGACATAAAATCAGGACTAAGTCACTCAAGCACAAAATGTAGGTCAAGGGCATCAGTCATAATGAATGCATGAAGAGCATATCGAGGACAATTACTATACAAGATTTGACATTCACAGCTATCACTGTAACAGAGAAATCCACTTAAATGCTAGACTCAACGTGAATTGTTGACAGACAGAGAGATGGACGGATGAACTGATGTACCGAAATTTGAATTATGATATCGCACCCTGCTACAAGCAGGTTGCAACAATCATGACATGGTCACTCCAGTACAAAATCAAGGTCATGAGCACTGGGCCATAGTGCATGCTTGAAGAGTAGGTTGAGGACAATAACTATGCAAGGGAAGATGTTGCAGCTATATGTATCACCACTACAGAGAAACACACTTTAAGCTAAACTCAATGTAAAATTATGACAGAGCCACTAGAGCAAGAAATCTAGGTCAAGGACACACAGTCATAAACTGTGCTTGAAGAATATGTCAAGGACAATTACTATGCAAGATTTTACACTCGCAGCTATCAACCCTTCTATGAAATGCACTGTAATGCTAGACTCCATGTAAAATCATGATAAAAAAAAAGCCAATGGAGAGTGAAATCTAGGTCAAGGGCACCGGGTCATAGTGCATGTTTGAAAAGTATGTCGAGGACAATTATCATATCACCATATCATAATCGGATTTTTGATTAACGTGCCGGTACAGAAGCAAAATCCACATCAGTGGGCCCCCTTCCAGACAGCTGGCTTGCTGCACACATGGCAGATCTCACACCAGATCTCCACATATTTCCATCATGGGTTGATAGCCGAGAGCTTCCACTATCTGCAATCCCTCTCTGTCAGCTGCTTTCATGTCAACTTGGGCCTCCAAGGCCCACGCTTTCCATCAACCTGTATGTCAAAGGCTGTCTTGACTGCACCATTGGAGCATTCCACATGTCCATACCAGTGAAGCCTTCTCTCCTTCAGAATGAGGTCCAGATCCTCAATGCCAAGCTGTGCAAGTAGCTCATTGGACCTAGTTGTGACAGTCTTGCGGCCTGACATTGCAGATCTGTTTGATCATTGCCCTGTCATTCCACTGCAGACGTTCGAGGTTTGGTTTTGTCAAAGGCCAAATCTCAGTGGCGTGGAGCATTGCGCTCGGCACACAAGAGCTGTACACACGGCCACGTGTTTTGAAAGAGAGGTGGCGTGAAGAGAGAATTGGTAGCAGCTCCTTGAACTTCTTCCAGACGGTTTTCACACGTGCTGTGGTTGGAAGTTCACAGCCACCTGCTGCTGAAAGCATGTTTCCTAGGTAGCAAAAGGAGCTACCACCTCCATCTTGTCAGGTCCGACTTGGACTTCCCTCTATGGTCTGCCATCTAAAGGGCGTGCAGTTCCCTGGCACCGTGTACATCTGTAGTCAGGGTCCTTTGTCATGTGCTTGAGCCCACAGCATTTCTTGTGCACCCAGTGCTTGCAGCCATTGCAGAAGATGCTGTTGCTGCCCACTCCAGTGCGATAGACGGCGCATGGAAGTTTGTCTGAACTCTGCAGGTGGTCAAGGCCTGTACCGCAGATCATGATCTTAGTCTTTCCTGCATTTACTCTCAGTCCTTTCTTTTCTACTGCTTCTTTCCAAGTCAAGAGCCTCCTGACATTCCTCGAGAGATTCAGCAATGATAACAAGGTCACTGGCATAGAGGTCCTCCCAGGGGACTCCAGAGCGGAACTCTCGTGATAAGGATTCAAGCACAATGATGAAGAGAAGTGGGCTGAGTACTGAGCCCTGGTGAACACCGACCTTCACTTCAAACTCTTTACTGTACCCCTCACCAACACGGACAAGGCTCCGCGCATTTGCATACATCCTCTGCACCAGTCGCACAATCCACTCCTCCACACCAATTTTTGACACTCGCAGCTATCACCACTACAGAAAACTACTTAAATGCTAGACTCGACTTAAAATCATGCCAAAGCCACTGGAGTGCAAAATCTAGGTCAAGGGCACCAGATCATAGTGCCTGTGAAGAGTATGTTGAGGACAATCACTTTGCAAGGTTTGACACTCCCAGCTATCACTACTACAGAGAAATGCACTTTAATGCTAGACTTGATGTAAATTGTTGACAGACGGATGGACAAAAAAACGGATGGACAGAAACTGGGACTCCTATGTCACACCCTGCTACAAGCAGGTGCAACAAACATTTAATGTTGCCATGGCAACCAAACAAAATGGTCACTGATCATAAAACACACAAACTGAGTAAAAATCATCAAATGATCATAGCTGCCAAATATGGTTCACATTACTTCACTGGTTATGGAGAAAATGCAATTTAACCATTATCCCATTGTAAGTCCAGGAGAGATACCAAACCATGAACAGATCACCATAGTTTTAGCCATTTTACCCCTCCCCAAAAACAACATTCCTATCTAATTAGGGACAAATCACTTCAATGGCTTTGGAGGAGATGTTGCTTGAAAGTCTTAACAGAAGATAGACAGATGAATGGATGATGGACAAATATTGATCAAAATAGCTCAGGTGAGCTAAAAACCCACAAAAAAGCAAAACAATTGTTTTCTTACCCAGCCTCCTCTGTGTTTTGGGCTGTCAGATGTCTCATCCTCTAAAGATTTACTACTTTCTGGTTTTGGAAGTCTTGGATGAGATTCTAGAAATACAAAATCATTATTTTACGTGTACTTATAAATATTCTCTGACATTTATGTTAACTAAATTTTACATTATTTTATGTATTTTTAATTTAACCCTTGTCCTGCTGAACTTGGATTTACTCTGCCTTTGAAAACAGTGTAGATCCAGATCAGTTGGCTTCTGAAGAAGCCAACTGATCTGGATCTGCATTGTTTGCAAGAAAATAAGTGAATTTGCATCAACAACCTGGATCAAGTCATCTGATTGGCTGAAAATTGGCAATGGGCCTGGGGCATCTTAATTTATTAAGCATGACAAGGGTTAAGAACTGATACCCTTTTAAGGAAGGCAACTCAGTCCAAATTCTATCACCTTCCTTCTGAAAAGGTCTACTCTAGAAGAAAAGGATTTGCTCTCACTGGGAGCATTTTTTTTTCCTTTCAGGATTGACTCCTTTTCAGAAAGCCTATTTTCTGGAAAAATAAGCAAAGCATCATCAATTGTTACATTTTTTTTCCTAGAAAATAGGCTGTAACATTTCATGTAATTTGTTTCCTAAGGAGACAATTTGCATGAAATGTCAAAGCCTATTTTCTGAAATTCTGACATAATAATAATACAAATATTTCAAAATGGGGTCTGCTGAAATTTTCCAGGCAGTATGCGAAGTATTAAACTGATTGTGTTGGGGTTTAACGACAAATCAACCTTTCTGGGTCATTTTGTGTCGTCTCCCAGAGAAAGGGAGAATAGATATAGAAGAGATAGTAGAGGAGATCAAAGAGAGGGATAGCAATGAAAGAGGGAAATGAAAGAAAGTGAAGAAACAGAGGAAATAACAACATTCCCCCTCTAACCTTAACGGCTGCAAGGATAGCAGGCCTTGCCCAACTTTAAGCCACTATCAGTTGGATGCCCTGATTAAAAAAGCTACAGGATCCCTTCCCCTCACCCAAACACCCCATCTAAGTATTAACAAGAGGCCCACTGGCCACAATTTGCTTACCTGCATATTTGCAAATGCCATGCAACAGTCTTCCAGTATGGCCATAGCAAATGGGATACAAATTTGACCATACCATAAAAAGGTCAAAGGTCATCCTAGTCTCATCATTTTAACAAACTTAGCAGACCTTGAGTCCCCGATGCTGTTTACCAAGATTCAGCCTCAAAGCTTTCTTAATACTGGAGAAGAAGATTTTTAAGTGTTTTTACCATACATGGGCATGGCAGCCATTTTGTTCAATGATGCAGAACCATTTGATCAAAGTGTCAACATCCCTTCGACAGAAGGCCCAACGTGAAACCTGGTGAAAATTGATCGAGTGGTTTCAGAGAAGAAGACGTTTAAAGATTTCATGGTTTTATACATGTATACAGCAGAGGAGCAAGGACAGATAACCCCCAGGCAAAATTTTGGTCCTAACTAAATGTTTTACTACTTTTATCATACAGTGTAAGTGTCAGCCATTAGTCTTAAATACATATTGAAAAAAAAATGGTTTTTCAAATTTGGCCTTGATGTAAAAAGGTTTAACGTCAACCTATGAGCATCATTTGAACAAACTTGGTAGAGCTTGAGTCCTCTATGCTATATACCATGATTCAGCCCCAAACCCTTCTTGGTTCTGGAGAAGAAGAATTTCAAGAGTTTTTACCATATATGAGCATGGTGGTCATCTTGTTCAATTGCATGGAACCATTTGAATAAATTGGCAATACCCTTGTGACAGAAGGCCCATGTGAAATCTGGCGAAAATTGCTCAAGCAGTTTCAGAGAAGACATTTAAAATTTACAAAATTTTATACATGTATATAGCTCAGTAGCAAGGGCAGATAACCCTCAAGGGACAATAATCAAACAGTTTAAGTTTCAGCCATTAGTCTTTAATACATTCTGAGAAAATGACTTTTCAACATTTTCCCAATAAAAATGCTAGGGGATGCATATTTGACCTTGCCATAAAAAGGTCAAAGGTCAACTAACAGTCATCGTTTGATCAAACTTGCTAGACCTTGAGTCCTTGATGCTATATACCAAGATTCAGCCCCAAAGCTTTCTTAGTTCTGGAGAAGAAGATTTTTAAGTGTTTCTACCATATATGGGCTTGGCGGCCATCTTGTTCAATTGCATGGAACCATTTGAATAAAATGGCAAAACCCCTTTTAACAGAAGCCCATGTGAAATCTAGTAAAATTGCTCAAGCAGTTTCAGAGTTTCATTTGAAAATCACATAATTTTATACATGTATAAAGCCCAGTGGCAAGGGCAGATAACTCTCAGGGGACAAAATTCTGAATATAACTAAAATGTTTCACTCCTTTCATCACACATTGTTAGTTTCAGGCATTTGTCTTTCACACATTATGAGAAAATGACTTTTTAACATCTTCCCTGTATAAATGTATAGGGATGCAAATTTGACCAAGATTCAGCCCCAAAGCTTTCTTGATTCTGGAGAAGAAGATTCTTAAGTGTATCTACCATATATGAACATGGCGGCCATCTTGTTCGATGGCACGGAACCAGTTGCCGAGTTGGACAAATTTGCAATACCCTTTTGACAGAAGACCTCATGTGAAATCTGGTGGAAATTGCTCAAGCGGTTTCAGAGAAGAAGACATTTAAAAATTACACAATTTTATACATATATATAGCCGAGGGGCAAGGGCAGAAAACCCCCAGGGGACAAAATTTTGATTACAACTAAAATGTTTTACTACTTTAATTATTCATTGTAAGTTTCAGCCATTAGTCTTTAATACATTTTGAGATAATTACTTTTCAACATTTCCCCCACACAAATGCATTGGGGACGCAAATTTGACTTTGCCATAAAAAGGTCAAAGGTCAACCTAGGGTCATCATTTGAACAAACTTGGTAGACCTTGAGTCCATGATGCTATCTACCAAGATTCAGCCTTAAGGCTTTCTTGGTTCTGGAGAAAAAAACTATGCACACCTTTTAAAACTTAAACATTGTGCTAATGCTGAAGCCAATGCCGACGCCGACGCCAACGACTGGGTGACAACATAAGCTCTCCTGGGACATAGTCCCGGCGAGGCAAAAAGCCAACGGATAGTAAAATCTAGGTCATGTATATGGACATGGCGGCCATCTTGATCAACAGACCATGACCATTTGTACAAATTTTCAACCCCTCTTTAACAGGAGGTGCCACATAAAGTTTGAAGAAAATTGGCCCAGGAGTTTCAGAGGAGAAGTGGTTCAAAGGTGTGGACGGACGATGGACCGACGACGACGGACAGCAAGTGTTCACAATAGCTCATCCTGAGCCTTGCTCAGGTATGCTAAAAATCAGAAGCCTAGCCTACCTGATATTATATGTACTTGATGAGAAGGGCTACCTCCGTTGGTTGTGGCATTACAATTGGTGTTGATATCTGTACTATTTGGCAATCGGTTATCCTTCTTCTTATCCTGAAAACAGACACAGGTCTAGATAAGGGAGGGTATCCTGTAAATATTTTTGTTATTTTTCCACGAAAACATATGTTGTGGATACTCATTAGAAGCGCCTCAGTGAGGCGCTTCTAATGAGTACCACAACATATGTTTTCGTGGAAAAATAAGAAAAATATCAATACTTTTGGATTGAAAAAAGCGCCTTAACTAGTGCTATGTCAGAGTAGTGTTTGTATGAACAGCAACTTGGCAAAAAGGACCTAATGCCACAAGGAAACTGTTGTATTTTATTTGGGTTTAATGTCACTTTCAACAATCTTTCAGTCATATTGTGATGGCATCTGGAGGTGGCGAGGGAACGGGGAGCTCTATGCTCACTTTTTTTAGAGTAGTTATGGTTGGTTGGTTTGGTGTTTAATGACCCAGGCAACACGATTAAGGTCATGTACAGCAGGTCAATTTATCTAACCACATTTTTCCTGGACAGACTTTGTCCTCTATTAAAGAGAATTATTGCATAAAAAGCAGTGTCGCACGTTATTAACAACCGTGCATTAATGGCGAAAAGCCATGTATGAACAAGGCAAATCACGCACTGTTAATGCATGGCTATGCAGCTTTCAATATATTGTACTGGGGCCACAGATTTGCTGCCGTTACGTGATGTGTACTTCCCGGCCCTAGAAGGAGCATAGTCAGTGGAAATTTCGTTAGCCAGACATCGGTGAAAAGGCAAAACAAAATAGTGCAAGAAATAACGCGAAATGTAGCAAATGTTATCAGTTTTTATGTAATAATAGCGATCGAACATGCATAAACATTCGCCAGGTCCCTGGGGAGGTGTTGAAAACCGGGGCCTCTGGCCTCGGTTTTCAACACC
This sequence comes from Anodontia alba, assembly GCA_964016985.1. Taxonomy (NCBI): domain Eukaryota; kingdom Metazoa; phylum Mollusca; class Bivalvia; order Lucinida; family Lucinidae; genus Anodontia; species Anodontia alba. The sequence goes on from OZ024824.1 coordinate 19,618,741, forward strand.
TTCCTCGGGACCTGGCGAATTTTAATGCATGAAAAACCATGATTGATCCCTACATTAACAGTACTTGTGTACATTCTTTCACCAGAAACTGATAACTGTTCTTCTTGAATAAGAGGAAATAAGAGAATAGTTGTAGAAAATATTTCATGATCAATCACAAAAGATTGACCTGCAACCTCCTAATTGAGTCACAGAGGCTGGCTTTTTAGAGTGCTGCCTCACTGAATTATCAGACCCCAGACACATGAGTATCATGTGTCTTGTCGGTATGTATCTGCGTGCCAAAAATATTCTGAGAGGTTTAAAAGTTATAGGATTTTCACAAACTGAATACAAATGGACAGGCACGCTCTACAAGACTATTTGTAAAGACATATTATATCTGACTATTTGTAAGGAAATCATAAATCTGATTACACCCTTTATCCATGTCTGTTGGTCTGAACACTCTGATTCCTCATTTGTTTACAGATTTATGAGTTTGGATTATTGCTTGGGTACGATGAACACAACTACATTAAAGAATTTCGTTGCTTAGATATTGTCAATAAATGCAGGGCTTCCATTAACTTTCAGACTCAGGAAGTCCCAGACTTCCTACACCGCAGATTTGGAAGTCCCACAGGAAAATCTAGGAAGTCCCACTTTTTCCGTGCTGCAGCAGGCTGGCCTTTGTTTCGCAAAACACAGGTTCTTATTTCAGTGTCACACAGAATCATCATGATCTATAATTCTTTCAGATGTGTCTTAAAAACGTCCTTATCGCTTAAAATTCGATCGCATCTTTTTGGAAAGCCTGAACTTGTATTTCGGACCTTAGAGAAAGCATCAACATTGGTAAAACTTCGCATTCGTTTCAAAGCCAAGAGAAGGGAAAAAATAAAATAAAATACGTGAGAGAAAAGCCCCAAAACATGTTTTCTTAAAAATAAACTACCCGGTATGCTAAAATTACTTCGCAGAAATGTTTATAATGAAATATTTGTTCGGACAGAAGCTGATCGACACGAGCGAACGTTGCGTCCTTCACAAATCTGCGGGAAAACGGCGCCGACTCTTGTGTAACAACAAACAAATAAAATGCAGCTCTTGATGAAATACCAACAGCAGTAACGTTCGTTCGCGGAGAAAAGCAAGCAAAACCATCACAAATCTCCTAAATTTAGACTTACTTTGCGTCTTTTCCGCGCTGGTAAACAGCGCAACCGGAACGAGGCTACGCATTTAGAAACGGGTTTTCCGAAAACGTTGACGAAAAATATGTTTTATTTTCATTTGAAAAGTTGCTTTTATTGTTATAGCATTGTAGGAAAGACAAGCATAAGCTTCTAAATTTGAATAGATTTCAATTTGCGTTTTGTGCATAATTATTTATTTATAGAATTTCCCTCGGTAACTCCCGGAAGTGTTGAGGTGTTTTCAGACGACACACCTTCTTAGCAAAATAATAATTTAAGATTTTAAGACCTGAATATTAAAACAATTAATGACTTCATATAATTTCATTATTTTCTTCCAAAGATCATTTGTGTCAACGCATTTTTGATGTTTATTTCTGGTTCTAAATTTATCTATTTCCAGACAAGGAAAATCCGCTCGTCTAAATTCAATTTATTAGCGCTTCTTGTCTTTGTTTAACTTGCATAATCTGTTGAACGCGTCTTCCTGCTAAACTGGTGCGCTGGAAAGATTTATTTATTTCTCATGCATTCTTTGTGTATTTGTTAGGTTTTGGAACTGATAAGGTTGCCATGAAGTTTTTTAATATAAAGCGCAACCTGGAAAATTCCTCCCGACCGAAAATTTTCGGGTTCATTGGTCAACGTTTTGAACGCGCGTGAACGAATATTTCGGGTGTCGCAGGAGAAAGTTAAATTATACAAACATCAATTAATCAACTCATCACATTGACAAATACATGCAGTGATCACACAGCTATCAAAAGAGTGCCGCGACACGTGAGACGGCTGTCAATAAAACTCCCGCAAGCGGAAAGTGGGACGTCCTTAGAAGCTCAGTGAACACAGGTAGTGAATTTCCGATAAGTAGGCGGGGCAAACATCATACAACTCGTTAATAGTGGGCGGGGTTTTTGACAGTTTTGGACGTCTCGGGTATCGATTTTGGACGGACAAAAGAAATTTCGGAAGTCCGCGGTACGTCTTTGAAGTTCAATTTGGACGTCCGGTGGCAATCTCAGGGCGTAATATACGCCGTACGTCCGCTTAACGGAAGCCCTGTTTTAAAATGTACATGTATGTATCTGCACACCAAACTTTATTGTTTCATCTCTCTTATCCAGAGCCCTAAGAACCTTCACCATGAGGAGAACTCATTAATTATACCCAGACACATGATATTCCACGGAGTCACATTATACTGACCAGTTCTGATTCCTAGCTTTATGTTCTTAACACTTAAAGTGCCAAGCAAAATTTATAGCAGACGACATTCTAAATGTTTTTTTTTTTTATTATTTTTCTGAGAAAACAAGTCTTGACATTTCATGTGAATCGTCTGCTATGATACTCTTACCTTAAGTTGAGTATTATTCTTCATTTTGTTCTGGCTATTTTCCCACTGGTCTGTAGCAAGTTTAAAAGCTTGCGATACTGACAGTGTTACAGCCTGTGCCTACAATTGTACAAAAGCAGCATTACAGTATTTACAGTAAATGTCCTAAAATTTCCAACACCAAAGTTTCCGAAAAAATGGCATATGCAAACAGTGCAGACCCAGATCAGACTGCTCCTGAAGGAGCAGTCTGATCAGGGTCTACACTGTTTGTAATTCTGCTAAGCATTAAAAAAAACCAAAGAAAAACAATTACATAAAAAGCAAAATTCAAGCCAAATAAGCGTGGAATAAAGTTTTCAAAATTTTACGGTGTCTGATCAGCACAATGCGGTGTCTGATCAGTGCCTACACTGTTTGTCACCCATGCAGCAGTTGATAGACACATTGTTTGTTTGTGTTGAGTTTTTACAGCCCAGTCAACCCAATGGGTTCATGTTGAGCGAGGTCAGTTTACCTAACCACATTTTACTGGGCAGGCTAAGTCCTCTAAGCGGTTAACCAGTATTGTGCACATTCTTTCGCCAGAAACTGACAACTGCCCTTCTTGAAATAGCAGAAGGGTACTCATTTGACGTGCTTCAGCAAGGCACTTCTAATGAGTGCCCAGAACATATTTTTGTCGAGAAATAAGAAAAAATATTAATAATTTTGGTTTAAAAAAAACTATCAGGGACAGGCAGTCCTGAGGGAACAGCAAAGACCCAGATCAGACACTGCACAATGCGGTGTCTGATCAGTGCCTACACTGTTTGTCACCCATGCAGCAGTTGTTAGACACATTGTTTGTTTGTGTTGAGGTTTTACGGCCCAGTCAACCCAATGGGGTCATGTTGAGCGCGGTCAGTTTACCTAACCACATTTTACTGGGCAGGCTAAGTCCTCTAAGCGGTTAACCAGTATTGTGCACATTCTTTCGCCAGAAACTGACAACTGCCCTTCTTGAAAGAGCAGAAGGGAGAGAATGACCATAGAAAATATTTCATGATCAATCTCCAAGGAAGAATGTTGCCGACCTCGGCGGGGGTTGAACCCGCGACCTCTTGGTCTCCAGTCGGACGGCGCATCCAACTAAGCCACCGAGGCCAGCTGTTCGACACATGAACAGGTAGTAAAATGGATTTGTAAGCAGTTAAGGTGTTCCAATATTTAGAGTAAATATGGAACTCCAGGATAGGCTTATCAATAAATGTTAAAATTTTATTGCCTCAATTTACATTTCATACTACACTAGAGGAGCTCAGGACTTCCTTTATACCTACCACTCTATGGGCAGATTCAGCAGATGACATACTGATGATATTTTCTTATTTTTCCTAAAAAAATGGATATAACACTTCATGCAAATTGTCTCCAAAGGAGACAATTTGCATGAAGTATCATATCCAATTTTCTAGGAAAAATAAGAATAATATTCTAAATGTCGTCTGCTGAAATTTTTATCCAGCATGCAAAGCATTAATGAGAGGGGTATTGTATTTGGAGGTTATTCTGGAATAATTCTATTTTGTCATAAAAACAAATGTTCTCGGTAACTATCAGAAGCACCCCAGTACACTTCTAATGAGTACATGTATCAACAACATGTTCTTATGGAGAAATACATGTACAAGTGACCCGTAAATGGGCCGATACACACTCACTTGATCAATAACATTATAGAAATGGAAGTGGACACTGCACCAGATATGGCATTTTTTTCAACCAAAAAGTACAGAATTTTTTCTAATTATTCCCTGAAAATATATACAACAATTCTGTACGCTCATGGCAGATTCTCTACGTGAATCACGTACTGTGGTACATGAATGGGAATGCTGACAATCAAAATTTGTTAACTGCTGTCACACATTGAGTTGAAAGGACTGATTTTGATCAGGTTGGTAGTTTGGTCCTGTTCAACCGAAACATGCTGAAAAGTACGACTGGCTTTAGCCACGCCCCTTTGGAAACAGTTTTCACACTTCATCGCATAAACACCATGTCGTCCCCTGTTTCAGTTGCCTGTCATAATCGCTTTGAATTTTACCTGTTTGAAAGGAATTTTATCAGGTCATTTTTACTGCGGGAATGCAGTGGATCCACCTGCATAAGCATAATATCTTCTTCCTGAATTCTTTTGAGTCTGACGAGGTTTTAAGGCCCACTCAACCCATTAGGGTCATGCTGAGCATGGTCAGTTAACCCATTCACATTGTTCCTGGACAGGCTTAGTCCTCTGAGTGGTTAACCAGTGCTTGTGCACATGCTTTAGTCAGTAACTGAAAAATGCCTTCTTGATCAGCGGAAGGGAGAGAATGGCCGTAGAAATTATTTCATGATCAATCTCCATGGAAGTTATATGGCTGAACTGGGGTTTTAACCTGTGACCAATGGATCTGCAGCCAGACGTGCCACTGACTGCGCTATGGAGCCTGGGCAGTGAAGAATTTATCTTGACATGAGCTTCTTTCCATTCTTAAATCTTGTCCTGCTGAATAAATTAGGATGTTATGCCCTTTTCAAATTTTCAGCCTATCAGATTACTTGATCCAGATTATTGATATAAATTCACATATTTAATGGCAAACAGTGCAGATCCAGATCAGTTGGCTTCTCAGAAGCCAACTGATCTGGATCTACACTGTTTGCAAAGACAGGGTAAATCTGTGTTCAGCAGGACAAGGGTTAAATTTTAACAACAGACCTAAACTTACAATTTTCTTTTTTGCACAAAAGTAGGCATGGCATTCCATGGTTTCATTAATGGTATTTCTGGCTATAAAGGCAAAAACTTTATCATGGTTCTTGTCAGCTGTGCAGAAGGAAATTCTGAAAAATAAAAATGTGAAAAGATAACACCCAGCCATTATCATGTAGAGGGCAGGTTCCTGTCAAAAATTGATGAATTTTGCCAATGAGCAATCCAAAACCAGATCTCCACAATATCAATGCACATATCATATTTGGTGAAAACCCATTGTGATTTACTCAAGTTATTGCCATGAAACTAAAATATGGACGTGTAGCGGGCAGATAACTCTGTCAAAACTTGATGAAATGTTTTATCCGAGAATAAGAAAAATATAGATACTTTTTGATTGGAAAAAAGCACCTTATCAAGAACCATGTTCTATCTTTGAACTGTATCCAGATAAATTATCTATATATATGTTCTGGGGATTGGATACAATTTCTGGGAAGGCAAGTCTATCAAAATCCCTTCTGTCTCCCTTATGAAAAAAAAGGTGAACTATAAAAGGAACTATGTCCCTTGAGAGCAAATTCTTTTCATTTCAATGAGACCCTTTTCAGACTTGGACTTAAGTGCAGAAAAAAACAACAACAGAAGACGCAAAAGCTAGAACCGTAATAACTCTAAGTATTGGGACAGATAGGCTTTACAAAAAGTGTAGACCCAGATCAGACACAGCAGAATGTGACATCCGATCAGGGTCTACACCATTTGCCATACATACAGCAATATTTTAGGTACATCAAGAGGTAGCAGAATGGATTATTTCAAATTTTAGGACAAGTATGGTAAGTAGATTAGGGTAATACAGTATCCCTTGCAGGAAATCTACAAGGGATACAGTCAACTCTCTTTATACCGACACTCGATACAATGACAAAATTCATTATAATGACAATCTGAATGTCACGAAACCTTTGCTCTAGCTCCAATATCTGGAAGTCCTGGTGATCAAATGTTTTCACTTACTTTCAGAAATTCAACCTCAGTATTCTTAAACTCTCATTTATGGATTAAAACTGCCATTGTTAAGCTAAATAACACATAAATTCATTCTAAATTTTTGTTATAAATGACTAAATATCTTTAAAAGTTGAGAGTCCCTGACTTCCTGGCATTGATTTTTGGAAGTCCCAGGGCAATTTTTGGGAGTCTCTGACTCCCAGATTTCCCTTAATGCAAGCACTGTCTTACGGCCCAGTCAACCCAATGGGGTCATGTCGAGAGCGGTCAGTTTACCTAAACACACGTTTACTGGGCAGGCTTAGTCCTCTAAGCCGTTAAACAGTATTGTGCAACTGCCATTCTTAAATCAGCGGAACGGAGAAAATGACCGTAGAAAATATTTCATGATCAATATCCACGAAAGAATGTTGCCGACCTTGGTGGGGGTTGAACCCGCGACCTCCTGGTCTCCAGTGGGACGGCGCATCCAACTGAGCCAATGTTATTTTTGTGTTATTTTTGTACAGACAGCTGGAGATATAAAAGGGAGTCTTTGGAAGATAAATTTCGCTTTTTGCACAGTAAAGTAAGTTGTGGATACTCATCAGAATTACCTCAATGAGGCAATTCTTATGAGTACTCACAGCCTGTTTTGTTGGAAAAAAAAAAAAAGAACACAACTTATTCCAAAATACATGTATTGTCATAATTACTGTAAAACACTTTTCTGTGGCATCAAAATTTGGCAGTTTGATGTGATGGGCTTGTTTGTGTATTTTTAATTTTTGAGCTCTAACTTTCTGACCTTATAGCCATAGCTCCGGTTAAGAAGGGTACGGTGTCAGAAAAAAATTAAAAAAATTTCTTGTTCGTCCATGAAAACACGTTGTGAGGCACTTCTAATGAGCACCAGAACATACGTTTTTGAGGAGAAACAAGAAAAATATGAACAATTTTTGGTTGTAAAAAGTGCCTTATCTATATATCACTATTCCACATTATATAGAATTATTGAAAACTGATTATAGGTCCAGCTGTCTAGATCGCCAATAGTGCCAAAATAAAGTGACTGCCAAATATGTTTGTTTTCCCTGTACCAGGATATATACCATAAGCTCAAGCTTGATGTGATATTTATTTTACCTGTATATTGACAAGTCTATACAAACTTCCTTTGTAGTCATGTCCTGTACTCGAATGCCATGAGGAGTCACTTTTAATGAGACTTTCTTTAACTTCTTTCCTTCTGCTTTGGCCTGAAATAGACAAAGTTACATTGGGTCATATACAATGAACCACCTTAGAATGGAAATTAAAGCACTGCATGGCATGATACCTCACCACTGAAACCCTATATCTCCAGAAGAAATGTCAGTACAGTAAATATCCTAAAAACGTTTGTTTTGTGTTGCAATTTTACTGCCCAGTCAACCCAACGGGGTCATGTCAAGCGTGGTCAGTTTACCTAACGACACTTTTATTGGACAGGCTTAGTCCTCTAAGCTGTTTACCAGTATTGTGGACATTCTTTTGCCAGAAACATTTTGAACACAAAAGTTTCTGACAAAAAAGTATATGCAAACAGTGCAGACCCAGCTCAGACTGCTCTTGAAGTATTTTAAGAAATAACTTTTGTGTTGAGGTTTTACGGCCCAGTCAACCCAATGGGGTCATGTCGAGCGCGGTCAGTTTACCTAACCACACATTTACTGGGCAGGCTTAGTCTTCTAAACGGTTAACCAGTATTGTGCACATTCTTTCGCTACAAATAAGAAATAACTGCAACAGGTGTTCGAAATTTTAGGACATTAACTTAAACAATGCTCACACTACATGATACTCTCTACAAATACATGTACATGTAATATATTTAATGCTTAGAATGTTTGGTAAAGATTTCAGCAGACAAAATTTTGTGATATTTTTCCCCCCAGAAAATAGGCTTTGACATTTCATAAAAACTTTCCATAAGAGACAACTTGCATAAAATGCCTGTCCATTCACTGGGAAAACAAGTAATATATTTCAAAATGGTGTTTGTTGAAATTTTTCAGTGTACTAAACATAAACAGTACTAACCAAAATCAGGGTGGACACAGTTTGCCATTCTGCCATCACTTAAAATATTCACTTTTCAAACACACCAGGAGGCAGTCAGTTGGAACTCATCCAAATTTAAAGATTACGATAAATGTCCTAAAACTTTGAACACTTTATTCCCTACTTTTTTGTCTAAATTTGGCTTTTTATGCTTTAGTATCCAAAATAAGTTAAGTCCACCAATCACCAGTCACTGGTCACTCATTGTCAGCTTCACCAGGCACCAGTCACCGGGCATCCAGGCATGGATAAAATCACCGGGCATTTCTTACCAGTCATCCAGTCACCGGTCATCCAGGCATGATAAAATCACCGGGCATTTATCACCGGTACTAGTGCCTGGTCATTGTGACGGATTACTAGTTACTCCATCAATTACGAGTACTAGTGTCCGGTCATTGTGTCGCATTATTAGTGACTCCTACCGGGCAACAGTTACGAGTACTAGTGTCTGGTCATTGTGTCGCATTATTAGTGACTTCACCGGGCAACAGTTACGAGTACTAGTGTCCGGTCATTGTGTCGCATTATTAGTGACTCCTACCGGGCAACAGTTACGAGTACTAGTGTCCGGTCATTGTGTCGAATTATTAGTGACTTCACTGGGCAACAGTTACGAGTACTGGTGTCCAGTCATTGTGTCGAAAAGAAACAAGTTAAATTTTTGATATAAGAAACACGAGCGTTGTGCCGATTATAGTGAGAGTCGCGAAAACGCATGTCGAAATAGCCAGTCAATAAATGCAAGAAATCGACAATCGAAAATTTTAAATAATAACATGGTTAGTGAAAGGAGTGATAAAGAAACAAAAGAAACACAAGGATACAGAAATTTATCTGTGAGGAATAGAAATAATCCAAATTTCTTTCACAGGTAAAAATCCTTGTTGAATTTCTTTGTCCACAGAAAAGAAACTGACACGTGATCAATTGAGCGGGAGGAGTTACGTCACACAGGTAACTGCCTAAGGGACCTTCTGGTTTAAGACTTTAATTAACGACTGAAAGGTCGTTTTTTCTGTGGAAGGTGTGAAAACAGAAGAGAATAGCACATTATCTATAGGTTAATGTATTATGAAGTTAAAATATGTGAATTTTGCATATGTGATACTAACATGGCTTTCAAACACATAACACTCTTTTGGAGTGCAAACGGTGTGATAATTGGACGCGTGGGTAATACGGCTTTTTTTGCATGGGCGAAAAACCCATATCACCACATTCGGAGCGCTCGGAGGTCTTACCTTTGACTCGGCATACCATATCAAATAGGCAAACTTGTCAGAAAGAAAAATGTATGATAAATAGATAATGTGATATGGCAATTTTCATATTAACCCGAGACAACCATATCAGTCAAAGAGACAACCATATCAGTCCAAGGACTTTAAGGCCTCGGGATGATATGGGGTGTGATATATAAATTGACATACATTAATCTCTATTTATTTTTACATGTACATAACATGTTGGTACTCATTAGAAGCACCTCAGTGAGATGCTTCTAATAAGTACAACAACATATTTTTCATGGAAAAATAAGAAAAACGTTTACCTGAAAGCCTTTATAACTTGATCTATGTGTATTAACAAAACTATCAGGGCCTAAATATTTAGGGTAAGTAGGATAACATATTAACCATGTCAACAATTCGCTGAACTGCCTTTGAACTTTGTCCCTCTCCATAACTCTGTCCTGTTGGTAGTTCATCTAACAGAGTAGAGCCTAGATACTTCAAATAAAATGTAACACCTTCAGTTATCGCCTCTCGGTTCTCTTCCCAGCCTTCTCCCAACTCTGCAATGATAAACATATACAATGACTTCTCCAAATTAATCCTAATGCTGTACCTCTATTTTCCCCCCAAAAGCTAACAATGACCAAAATACAAAATGTTGCATATAATATTTTTCTTTTAGAGCTATAAAAACATACATTGTAGCATGACAACTACTTATTAGAAGCACCTTGGCAAGAGACTTCTAATAATGAGTACCCACAACATACTATTTCATGAATGAATAAAAAAATATCAGTGCTTTTTGACTGAAAAAAGTGCTTTATCTATAGCTACATTGTACATGTATGTGGTAACTTCTTTGAAAAAAAAAAAAAAACAAACAAAAAATAAACAGGTTGGGTTGAAAATATTCTCCAAAATACAGTTAATTAGACTTTACAGTGCTTGCTTTAAGGGAAGTCTGGGAGTCGGAGACTCCTAAAAATTGCCCTGGGACTTCCAAAAATCAATGCCAGGAAGTCTCGGACTCCCAACTTTTAAAGATATTTAGACATTTATAATAAAAACTTAGAATGAATTTATGTGTTATTTAGCTAAAGAATGGTGGTTTTACTCCATAAATGAGAGTTTAAGAATATTGAGGTTGAATTTCTGAAAGTGAGTGAAAAAATTTGATCACCAGGACTTCCAGAAATTGGAGCTAGGAAGTCCTGGGACTTCCTGATCTTGACAGTTAGTGCAAGCACTGCACTTTAATTAAATCAAATCAAATGTGTGAAATGTTATTATTTGTGTGTTCTAAGACGGCTGCTGAGACCAATCATGGCTCTAAACTGCCTGTTGCAGATAGAACAAGAGAGGACTCAGGAAGGAAGCTCTGTTGGTGATGCCTTAGTTCTGGCTTTCTGCTGTGCATGTTTCTGCTTGGCTTCGCTGATTCTTTTTGCTTTGTATTCACCAGCACTCCTTCTTACAAGGCCTGGCCACTTTGTTCAATCCAGTGTTCCAATGACTCTTTTGGTTTGTTGAAGTCTTTAACGGAGGCTTTAAGGGTATCCTTGTATCCCTTCTTCTGACCACAATGGGAGCTTTTTCCGATTTGTAGTTCTCCATAGAGGACTTTCTCTGGCAAACGTTCATTAGGCATTCTGCATATGTGGATGCTACATGTACATGTACAATGTACATGTAGTTCCAAAATATTATTAAGATACTGTTATACAGCTATATGTGTTACTAGGGTTTTCCTAAGAGCTGTAAAATAAGCTCTCATGGACTCCTTTATGCAGAGTTATGGGGTCCTTTGATAAGATTTAGGGGTTTGTTTTTTTAAAGAGGCTAACCCTTAAAGCATTAACCATAACCACAGCAGACGACACTTTGTGACTTTGAAATGTTTTATGCTTCAGAGAAAATATGATTTGACATTTCATGTGAATCATCTACCTACATGTAGCAGTTGATTCCATGAATCATCAGATCTTATTTTCTCTGAAAAGATCACAAAATCAATTTACTCAGAATGTCATTCACTACTAATTTGCTTAGACCTTTAAGGGTTACACTAAATGTCCTAAAATTTCTAACACCAAAGTTTCTGACAAAATGGCAAATGCACACAGTGCAGACCCAGATCAGACTGCTCCTGAAAGAGCAGTCTGATCAGGGTGTACACTGTTTTCCATTCCATTAAATATTTTAATAAACAACTGCATAAAAAGCAAACTTCAGGCCAAACTAGTTTGCTAAAAAGTGTTCGAACTTATAGGACATTTACAATAACTAAACTATTGCCTGAAAAATGATAATTTTTGCCCTTTAGCTCACAAACAGATTAAAATACAAAGTCATAGATAAATAGAATTAATTTTGGATTTATCATATGTTCATTTTGTGAGTCAGGGAAAACCCTAAGTTACCTAAACTGAAAGGTATGGTCATAGGGTAAAGACTGACATTTTTAGTGATGGCACACTCCCAAGTGGTGACTATTGCTTGACAAGTTTCTTTCTCTTGATACTACCTTAACCTTAAACTGCTAATCACAGCAAATGTCGTCTGCTTTGTCATCTGCTTGTGATTTAAAAAGTCGTTTATGCAAACAGTGTGGACCCAGATCAGACTGCTCCTTTAGGAGCAGTCTGATCTGGATCCACACTGTTTGCCTGCATGCAAAAATAGGTTTGAAAAGTTTGCAAGAATATTAAGCAGAAAACGTAAACAGACATTTTCAAATGTAGGTTTTCTTGGTGTTTTAAGGGTTAATGCCCTTGTGGACATTCTAGGCAGGTGTGCGCTATCGTGCTGAAGGAAGAACTGAAAAAGTCTATAATAAGAGGGGGTAGTGAGAATGGTATGACTATGGCTCTAGAAATTTAATGACTTTCAACCCTTTAATTTTAATTCATCCTTGTTCTTGTGAATAATCTCTCTATTGTTTCAGAAGCACAACCTGACAGGGTGTAAAAGTTTCATTAAAATTATGCACCAGTCATTTGCAACCACAGGGCCTGGGCAGAGCAGATATTGACTTTTTACTCTGCAAAGCCCTAGTAGATGTCTTGCACTGTGGGGACATTTTTTATGTCAAATCCCTGGTAATGATCCCCACCCACAGGGTTTATCGCCTACCCTATCATATAAAATGAAATCCTTTTTCTTACAATATGGACTGATGCAAGAAATGAAGTTTTCAATCATTGCTGCCAGAAGGGTCCAATATTAATCTCCTTAGATGTCTAATCTTGTCGAATAAACAGGCCTTGATGCTGACAGGGCCATGACATTTTTTATACATGTATAATTTCATATATGTTTGGTAGTAATCAAATTCAAAAGCCTGGCATATCAACAGAACTGCTAGACACCTCTTAGGTAAAAGCATGCTACTTAAGCCCCGCTATCCCTGGCCCCATACCGGCTGTAGTTGCGATGACGGGTACATTACTATAAAACACTTCAGCTATATACACTTCTTGGGTGGAAGCAGACAGCCGTTACTCCTGCTGTTTAAGTAAGCGCAGTCTTTTAAGATAGGCAGTGGCAAGAGATACTGTCCCGTATCTTTGGCCTCGGAGGTTAGAGATACGGTCCCGTATCTTTAGCTGCAGAGGCTAGAGATACAGTTCTGTACATTCATTACCACTGCATTTGACTAGAGATACAGCTGAGAATTATTTTCATCCATTTCCATAACTTTAATTCATAAATATATACAGAGTAACTTTAAAATATCAATTTTCAAATTTACTCCAGCTTCAACACCATTGTTGTTGTTGCCTCTAAAACGTGGATTCCATTAAATACCTAGGAGTAACAATCAAACATGGCTTGAGAGGGAATACACATACATGTATCAGCAACATCTTACATGTGTACTAAGGCAAATAGAACTCCTGAGACGAAATCTTTATCAATGTCCTCAGGATGTTAAAGAGGCAGCATATAGGGGACTTGTTTGCCCCATTTTGGAATATGGCAGCTGTGTTTGGGATCCACAAGGTGTGGTTCTTCAACAAGTTCAGAATAGGGCTGCTAGGTTTGTTACTAGCAATTACTGTTTTGAAACTGGTAGTATGACTAGAAAATCTAAAATGGGAGTCTCTCAAGAAACGGAGGAGACAATAGACTGATTCTTTTGTACAAAGCTCTAAAGGGTGCTGCCAGCATTCCAACAGATGATCTTATCCCTCCAATTAGGTGCAGCAGAAATCATCACTCACTGACTTTTCACTCCTGCTACAAGAACTGACATTTACGTGCTCATTCTTCCCTCAAACAATCAGAGATTGGAATGCCCTTTCAGATTCTATCATTAACTCTGCTGAAGGAGCAGAGGATGGTGTGGCTAGGTTTACATGTAACTCTCTGGTGAGAGCTAGAGACTAACTTCCCATATCACAGGTCCTGGGGAATGAATGTTATAGACTTATCACCAGTAAAAATTCTGATTCTGAATTCTTATTTCATAGGCTGTAAAACACTTTGTACATAGAACTGGTGTGCCACTGTCATGCGGCAAATAATATTAGTATGCATTACAAAAACATGCCTATTCAAATATACTGAAAATTTTACCACCCAAAAACTGAAAATTTTCAGATAAAAATATCTGATATTTTTCATATTTCTGCTCAAAACATAGATTGTGGGTACTCGTCAGAACCGCCTCTGTGAGGTGGTTCTAACGAGTACCACTGTTTTAGGTGAGGCAGTTCTAACAAGTACCCACAATCTATGTTTTTGAGCAGAAATAAGAAAAATAATGTATACCCCTGTAAACCCCAGTTTTACTATATAAAAGTGGGGTTTAAGGGGGTCAAAACTATTTAGGCGTGTTTTCGTGATGCAAACGATGTGCCAGAAACTGAGTACACACACCTTAGTAAATAAATTTCAAATAAATAACATCAACTTTCATACTTACTGCTGTGTTTCGAGCTCGTGGAGCTTTTCGCGAACTGTGGACTTTTTCTTACTTTTCTGAGCAGATCCATAACACAGAACCTGTTGCAGTCGTGTAACGATGATGAAATGGGTCAAAATTAATACACGGAATATTGAAAACACACCGATGAAATACGAAATAATGAGTAATACATGCCATATAAGGGTTAATGGGCGTATAATACGAACAGGCGATTGTAAGTTTCCAATGAATGAATTCCAAAATGGGTCATATGGAATGGTTTAGACGGAAATGTTATTTTGTCGCTTTTAAATGTAATGGTCGGGTATGAAAGCCACGGCCGAGCCGAAAAAGCCGAGCCTGCTATAGTGTTTTATTGTACTTGTTCAAACGAGTTCAAGATACTTATTTCTTTTAATCTTATATTACCATATATGTTAAATGCTGTATTCACAATTAAAATTTGTACAGTCATTTGCTTATTTATGACTTTATATCCAACTTTCCATTCAAAAGGGGTATGAAAGCCACGGCCGCGAAAGGGATATATATTTTGGCCATTTTGTAAATAAATGGCAATATTTTAGCAGAGCATTTGACAGAGGCTGCAAAAAGGTATTTAAAATTATTTTGTATCATTATAATATGCAGAAACTGTTTATATTTCCCATTAGTCTTCTTTTTCATCCAAATAACGAGGATCGACAGGATCTAAATATAGAACACAGAAAACTAAATGAAAATAACCGAAACGGAAAGCAAAAACATTGTAAGGGCTTAAACTTAACAATTACATCTAATACCAGTATGATGACCGTATTAGTGGGAAAAGCTATCAAAATAGTTATATATGTGGAACTTAAATGACTGTTTTGTTAGCTTACCTGAGCCTTTACCTTTAGGCCCTTTCGGTTATTTTCGTTTAGTTTATATCTATTCTATTTTTAGAATCTGCCGATCCTCGTTATTTGGGTGAAAAAGAAGAATAGTGAGAATATAAACAGTTTCTGCATATTATAATGATTCAAAGTAATTTAGAAATATCTTTTTGCAATCTCTGTCAAATGCTCAGATTATAAAAAAATTACAATTTGTTCGCAAATTGGCCATAACATATCCCTTTCGCGGCCGTGGCTTTCATACCCCTTTTGAATGGAAAATTGGATATAAAGTCATAAATAAGCAAATGACTGTACAAATTTTAATTGTGAATACAGCATTTTACATATATGGTAATATAAGATTAAAAGAAATAAGTATCTTGAACTCGTTTGAACAAATACAAGAAAACATTATAGCAGGCTCGGCTTTTTCGGCTCGGCTCGGCAGCTCGGCCGTGGCTTTCATACCCGACCGAATGTAATCTAGATGATATCCAGTCTACGTTTCAATGAGACCGCAATGGAACGCAATGTACCGGTGAGGATAAGTAAAAACCATAAGTACATAAATATGAGCTGTTGTAAACCTTCCGAATTTCCGAAAGTCAACGAACCGTGACGAGGAAGGATGGAAGTAGCGGCGGGTGGAATGGGGGTAAGGGATGGGGGAAGGGGGAGTGTTGCAATAAGTAAGTAAGTAAGTAAGTAAGTAAGTATGTAAGTAAGTAAGTAGATAAGTAAGTAAGTAAGTAAATTCTTTATTTTACGAGGGTAGCCCAATTGGTTTTACCAATCTTCCTTGGGGCCCTCAACAAAACTACATACATACAAATACATACAACAAGTTATTTAAAACAATGATTAAAATGGAGCTGTGCACGAGATAATGGTACTTATGGTATATGCGACCAGCAAAGGCCCTGGGCTGGAATTCTTTGTTGAAGTTTGTTTAAATCTTAAATTATAATAATATTTTCAGGCTTCAGTATCCTATGGATCCAGAGAGTTCCTTGTATAAAATGAGTGCGCTAGCGCACCAAAAATATACCCTATCCGACGGGTCATTCAGAGAAATCAAGCATAATACTGTTCCATGAAACTTGTTTATTTAACAAGCGTAGTGGTGCAGTGGTTATGACTCCTGACTCTGAAGGGCTAGGCGCTACCGTCGTAGCCGGCGTGGGTTCGAAACCTCACTCAGCCCAGTGGTATTTCATATTTCTCCCTATATATATGTAGAGAGAGAGAGATATATATATATATATAATTTAAGATTTAAACAAACTTCAACAAAGAATTCCAGCCCAGGATCAATACTGATGCAAGTACTTCAGAAAAAAGTGTATAGGGAGAAATATGAAATACCACTGGGCTGAGTGAGGTTGATATTTTGTACGTCTTGTGCCGTGGACTTTTCCCCTTTTCTCTCTCTCTCTCACACACACACACACACACATACATACACACACACACACACACACATATATATATATATATATATATATATATATATATATATATATATATATATATATATATATATATATATTGTTACGGCCTAGCACTCCTACCTTCGATTATCTGCCTTGGCAGATTACGCATAGCTTCTAAGTATATATTCAATCTCTGACAACTGCGTCTTTGGCTCAGTGATTACAGCACTGGATTTTTAAACGGGAGGACCGGGTTCGATTCCCACGATCGGCGGGAATTCGTTTCAGCTATGCTTCATTCCTTTGTTACGGCTTTCATGTCGTAAGATGGGAGCTCATCCGAGATAGGACTTTACTTAGCCAAAAATGGCTTCACGTCATCATAAATGATGACTTCCTTGAAAAGGGGGAGTGTTACGGGCTAGCACTCCTACCTTCGATTATCTGCCTTGGCAGATTACGCATAGCTTCTAAGTATATATTCAATCTCTGACAACTGCGTCAGGGAGTCGACTCTTTGGTTCAGTGGTTAGAGCATTGGATTTTTAACCGGGAGGATCGGGTTCGATTCCCACGACAGGTGTGGAAATTTTTTAGCTATGCTTCATTCCTTTGTTACGACTATCATGTCGTAAGAATATATATATATATATATATGTACCCATACACACATACATATACATACACAAACATATACTTACACGTACACACATATATATAGCCTTGAGTTATAAGAGCCATGCCATGCTATGATATATTACATTCGCTTACAAATGATCCAATGGATTTCAAAATAGTATCGTCTGTAGATGCCATTAGTTTGATGAACTGCTCTTTTTTAGACTCAAATGAATGGTTATTTAGAGCAGCCATGTTTTGAAACATTTTATTTCGCAGATCTGTATACTTAGAGCAGTCACAAAAGAAATGGATCTCGTCTTCTAAAACATTACAAATATTACACAGTCTGCCTTCCAGCCTTTGCCCCGAATATCGTATGACGTCGCTGTTATTCAGTGGATAACGTCATGTTATAAAAATCGTATGATCACACGTTATATAACACTTTGGCGAGAACGTCATGACGACGTCCATGTCAACCATGCATGTTCTGTTGAACAATTGTCAACTTTAAAGGCGATAAAATCCAATTCAAAAGGATCATATGATCAACAGAATCTTATCATATGAAAATTTATGAAACTCGCCGAAGGCTCGTTTCATAAATTTCATATGAAATGACCACCCGTGTAAGATCCTCTATTTACTATATTTACTATACTATTTTTTATGGGGTGAAGGCTCCCCCTCTGTCTCTCTCTGTCTCTCTGATTATATATATATATATATATATATATATATATATATATATATATATATATATATATATATATATATATATATATATATATATATATATATATATATATATAATAGAATTTTGATGAACATTTTTTTTTGCAGAAATATATATACTTTATGGAATTTTGATGAACATTTTTGTTTGCGGAAATTATTTGACTTACTGTATTTTGTCTTCATACATTCTTACCGAGTGTAGTCCGTCAGCAATTGTTTATCTCCGCGCTATTCGAAGAATACTGTGATATATTATGATAGCCCGCGTCCGTCCGTCCGTCCGTCTGTCTGTAATGTCACACCATTGCTCCTAGACCATTTAAGCTAGAATCTCGAAACTTTCACAGGTGATAGTCCTATGGATGAGGACTGGAGGAACACATTCGGAATTTTGATATAACCCCTGTGGGCAGGGCCAGGGGGTGTGGTTCCGAAGGGTCCAAAATCCATTTTGTACAAACGTAGTCTTGTTGCGTATCAAATGAAAGGTAATGAAGAATAGAATACAGTAGTGCGCAAATTTTGCACCCCCCCCCCCGGGGACATGTCTGGGGGTCACAAGAGGTAAAAAAAGTAAGATTTTGAGTCTTCTTTTATTGTCACACAACTCCTAGGCTTTTTGAGCTAGAACCTTGAAACTGTCACAGGTAATAGCCCTATGGATGAGGGCTGGAGGAACACATCTGGAATTTTGATATGCGCGGAGATATGCGACGGCGCTGGCGCGGGGATATGCAATGGCGCGCCATAGACTTGCTCTAGTATAAATTGTGGACATGACAAAATTTGCAGAGAACTCCCTCAGCATGTATTTTAAAGAAGTACAAAGTTGTATTGTATACGAATTAATCTAACAGAAAAATCATAGGCACGAATGTCAGAAAGGTGTCTGGTAAAATTTAAAATGTGTCAAAAAAAAAAAAAAAAAAATAAATAAATAAAAATAAAAATAAAAATAAATAAATAAATAAATAAAAAAAAAATAAAATAAAAATAAAAATAAATAAAAATAAAAACATAAAATAAAATAAACAAGAGGCCCACGGGCCACTGCTCGTTCACCTGAGTGAATTAGCCACTGCAGATATGCAGATGTTATGGAACCTTTTTTCAATCCTATCATCGCAACTAATGAAAAGATAATCATTTGAGCAGTTCTTAGTTTTGAAGAAGAATATATGGACCTGACAGTCAATGGAGCGTGATTATTTGAACAAACTATCAATCACATTTCAACAGTAGGATCAAACTTGTGAAACTTGGTGGAAATTGGCTTAGTGGTTTCTGAAGAATAATGATTTTATACATGTAAACAGCACAGTGGCAGGGAAATATAATAAACATAAAGAAGATGGCAGCCATCTTAGATTTCCAATCAGAACGATTTTAGCTACTGTTAATCTACAAGTCACCTCAATACTTCCAATATAAATGTATATGGACCATACAAAGGCATTGGGAAGCAAATTTAACCTTGCCGTAAAAAGGTCAAACGTCAACATAGGACCATCATTTTAACAATTTTGGTAGATCTCCAGTCCCCCAAAAATTGTGTAAAGATTAGGGTCCAGGGCTTATTTGGTTCTGGAGAAGAAGATTTTTAAAAGTTTTTACCATATATGGGCATAGCAACCATTTTGATCAATGGGTCATGCGCATTTTAGCAATATTTCGTTCTCAAGCCCAAAGGAGGCTCCATATGAAATTTGAGCAACACTTGCCCAGAGGCTTCAGATGAGAAGCCATTTGAAATTATCAACATTTTTTCCATACAAATGTATGTGACCCATAAAAATGCATACAGAAGCAAACTTGACTTTGCCATAAAAAGGTTAAATGTCAATGTACGACCATCATTTTAGCGACTTTGGTAGACCTTTCATCCTTGATGATTTATGCAAAGATTCAGCCACAAGGCATCCTCGGTTCTGGAGAAAAAGATTTTTAAAGGTTTTTACAATATATGGGCATGGCAGCCACCTTCGTCAGTGGACGGCAACATTTTAGCAATCTTTCATTCCCCTGCCCCAGGTAGGATCCAAATGAAACTTGAGCAACATTGGCACAGAGGCTCCAGAGGAGGTTATATGAAATTCTCAACATTTTTCCTATACAATTCCATAGCGAAGCAAACTTGACCTTGCCGTAAAATGGTCAAATGTCAACATACGACCATTATTTTAACAACTTTGGTAGACCTCCCGTCCCCAATGATATATGCAAAGATTCAGCCATAAGGCATCCTCGGTTCTGAAAAAGAATATGTTTAAAGGTTTTTACCATATATGGGCATGGCGGCCATCTATTATCTATTTTGGTAGACCTTCCGTCTCTGATAATTTATGCAAAGATTAAGTCATAAGGCATCCTCGGTTCTGGAGAAGAAGATTTTTAAATGTTTTTTTTATTATATATGGGCATGGCGGCCATCTTGGTCAATGGACTGCAACCATTTTAGCAATCGTTCATTCCCCTGCCCTAGGGAGGCTCCAAATGAAATTTAAGCAACATTGGCTCAGAGGCTGCAGAGGAGAATTCGTTTGAATTTATCAACATTTTTCCCATACAAATACACAGGGAAGCAACTTTGACATCGCCGTAAAAAGGTAAAATGTTCAATGTACAATCATTATTTTAACAACTTTGGTAGAACTCTCGTTTCCAATAACATATGCAAAGATTCAGCCATAAAGCATCCTCGGTTTTGGAAAAGAACCTTTTTAAAGGTTTTTATTATATATGGACATAGCGGCCATCTTGGTCAATGGACGGCAAGCATTTTAGCAATTTTTCATTTCCCTGCCCCAGGAAGGCTCCAAATGAAATTTGAGCAACATTGGCCCAGAGGCTCCAGAGGAGAAGTAATTTGAAATTCTCAACATTTTTCCCATACAAATGCATAGAGAAGCAAACTTGACATTGTCGTAAAAAGGTCAAATGTCAATGTACGACCATTATTTTAACAATTTTGGTAGACCTCCCGACCCGAATGATATATGCAAAGATTCAGCCATAAGGCATCCTCGGTTCTGGAAAAGAATATTTTTAAAGGTTTTTACCATATATGGGCATGGCGGCCATCTTAGTCAACGGACCGCGATCATTTTAGCAATCTTTCGTTCCTCTCATCTAAGGAGGCTCCATATAAAACTTGAGCAAAATTGGCGCAGGGGCTTCAGAGGAGAAGTCGTTTGAAATGTCAACGGACGCACGGACGGACGGACGACGGACAAAAAGTGATCACTACAGCTCAACATGAGCTATAGCTCAGGTGAGCTAAAAATAAATGAATAAAATAAAATAAAATAAAGTAAAAATAAAAAAAAAAAAAACGATATTGTAAAATTTTCAAAACAAGCGTTCTCTTACAAGTTTTTCGTAGCGACCATATTGGATCAAAAATAGAACATTTTTGGCGTCAATCCGTTGCTAGGAGCATTGCTACGAACCTTTTAATAACTGACGCCGAAAAACGGTAGAAGGTGTATGTGAACTACAATTGCCGTCCGAAATTTTAAAATTGGTTTCAGGCAGTAAACCGGGTTACGCTCCCTTGAATGCAGATAACAGCCTCAGTGCCACATTTGCTTCGTAGTTGCATATGTACAAGAGAGAGAGAGAGAGAGAGAGAGAGAGAGAGAGAGAGAGAGAGAGAGAGAGAGAGAGAGGATAAAACATTCTGGTTTCTGTTTTTAACATTATGTTCTTTCTTTTCTATGATGTTAATCTGAATTCTCAAATTTTTGTACACTTAGAATTTGCAAGGTATCAATTGGGCCTCCGTAGAAACATGCCAGTTTTCGCGAAATGCAATGTATACATATCTACTCTATAGGCATGTCCAGACTGTCTTCCAATATTAAAATAAATTGTATATCTTTCCGATTGTAGGGTGAGCAATTTTCTTATATTGCCCGTACTAGTGCGGCTGGATTGAGTCTTACAATCCAATACAAAGGAAACGATTCAAGATAAGAAAAAATGACAGTGTCAGTTAGACCGGACCAGTTAGACCTAAGCTGTACTGATAGCGCGTTTGAAAGAGTGGTGGATAAAGTACAAATTACGTTTATAGTTCATATAAAGTGTTATGCCAATCTGGGTCCAGTTGTTCAAAGCATCGTTACTTTAACGAGCTCGTCAAAATGTTAACTGTTCTAATAAATACAATATCTAATTTACAAGTATGTTTGCTGAAAAAATGTTAGTAGCTTTTGCTTTTGCTGTAACGGAAATATTTTCTCTTTTCCAGGTGAGACAATGATCTACAGAAAGACGATATGGGGCAAATCTCAACACATTTGTGAATAATATCGTGTAATGTTATTTTATATACAAGTAGATTTTCAGAGATAAAAAAAGAAAAATAAATAAATAAAAAAATAAATAAAAAAGTAAACATTAAAACAAAATAAAAAAATAAAATAAAATAATAAAAAAAAAATAATAAAAAAAAGTAGAAAGAAAGAAAAGAAAAAAAAATAAGAGGAGAGGGAGCAACTACTGTTTCATGGAGGTGGGGCTGTGCTGGCACTAGGCGGCAAAGTGAGACAAAATGAATTCCTCTGCGGCCATTTAATATCTTTTTTTCAGTACGTCTGTGCTGCCACAGCCACACCCCCAGAAAAAGTAGATAGCTCAAACATACCATTTCGAAGCACGAAAATAATTAAACAAACAAATAAGCGGAATTACCGGCATTTGAAAATACATGCATACTTACTTAATCAGGTGTGTGCGTACATGCGTGCATGCATGCTGCGTGCGTGTGTGCATGTGCGCCCGCGGGCATGCATGCGCGTTTTGCGTTTCCTTCTTCACATTTTACGTTTTTCTTCCTATTTTGTGTGCAAAAAAATATAATGCTACTTAAAGCACGGTATGTAAAAAAGTGGGGTCGGAAAGGGGAGGAGGTGCCGACCCCCCCACCGACCCCCCCCCCCCAAAAAAAAAAAAAAAAACAAACAAAAAAAAAAAAAAAAAAAAACACAATATTTGTAATGGAAATGCGCCTTTTTCTGTTCATACACTCTCTGTAGAGGTTCAAAGACCTCGCCATTTAAAACTTCCAAACACTATCGCAGATATGAATTTTACGAGCGACGAAAGTTTACAATTGTTTTTACTGCAAGGGAGATAATTTCAATGTGAAGCAACTTTGAATAATTGCCATTAATTAGCCAGGCGAAACAGAAAAAAATGCTTTGCAGTGAATTTTATCGACAAACAATGGACTTTAAGATTTTGTGTTGAAAAGCATTTTCTGCCTTTGAAGTTGTGAAAAAATTTGAAAATCCTGTTTTTGATAAAAGTGCAGGTAACTCGAGACTAGAATCACTTACATGAATGATCTCTCTTAAAGACACATTTTGCATTGCATAACACCCTAATGATTCCAAGCAGATTAAGATAAGAAACCTTTGGTGACAGCTACCTTTACAGGTAGGGGCCTGATAAGGGGAAATTAGATCAAGTATCTGCAAAGTTTATGTCTTTATGATGAAGACAGGGAAACTGATAAGGTGGGTAATTTGGTGACAATTTTTGATATTTTTTCTCTTTATTCAATAAAATACATCTGGTTGTTATTCATTAGAATTGCCTTGCCAAGGCAGTTCTAATGAATACTCACAACATGTTTTATGGAGAAATACAGATACTTATGCTTATATGCTAATTTATCATCAAATCAGTGCGCTCTTTGTCTGCTTCTTTGAATCAAATACAGAAAATTAGTAGGTTAGGTAGTGTTTTATTTATTTATTTATTTATTTATTTATTTATTGAAAAAAAAAAGAAGCTTTATGGCATAAAATACCATTACGAAAACACGCCTATTCAAATATATTGAAAATTTCACCACTAAAAACTGAAAGTTTTCAGATAGAAATTTTAATATTTTTCATATTTCTGCTCAAAACATAGATTGTGGGCACTCGTTAGAACCGCCGAGGCGGTAGTACCCACAATCTATGTTTTTGAGCAGAAATAAGAAAAATAATGTATACCCCTGTAAACCCCAGTTTTACCATATTAAAGTGGGGTTTAAGGGGGTCAAAATTATATAGGCGTGTTTTCGTGATGCATTCTAAATTGTCTAAGAACTTTCTGACATATTACTTGATGTGTTGTTTTACTGAAGTGAAAATCATTGTACATGTAGCTAAAATCTTTACATTCACAGTAATACAGTTTTGTCTGCCAACAACTGATCGAAAATACAAAATACTAGTATCAATAAAATTCTAGTAGCACTATTTGAGTAGCTTGGTAAAACGATAATCACTGAAAAGGTGTACATGTAATAAATAAATCCTTTCGTCTGGAAAAAGCATTTTTGGAGCATCCCCCAGCCTGATCAGTCTGCGCTATTTGGACGAAGAATCATCAATGTTTTAGAGCGTGCGGTGAAGATTGATCAGACTGTGCAAATGTGCAGGCTCTTCTGAATATTCACTGAACATACAGATTATTTTGTAGAAATACCTGGGTTTCAGAAAATTCAGTTTGTGAGATTGCACAAAATAAACATTCAGAATTTGGATACAATTATCTTTTTTTTTTTTTTATTTATTTCCTACCTATCAAACGCTATGCTTTTGAAGAAAACTTTTTGATAATTCCAGTATGTTTAACATTCATTTATAAATATTATTTAGTATTCCTTTGTTGCTCTTTCTTAGTGAACTCTTATAATTAGTCTCAAGACAAACTAATTGCAGATTCAATTTGATTGAAGCTAAAACATTTTGTTTTGAGACAGCTATAGAATAATTCTGAAGTGTTCTTATTTACTCAAGAAAATAAATAAATAAATAAATACTTTCAATTTTATATTTCTATTTCAGTTTATTTGTATTTTTTCACAGTGCAAGAAAAAACAACGCTTTTGTGTTTTTGAAAACTATCAATAAATAAATAAATAAATAAATAAATAAAAATAAATAGATAAAGTGATACAATACAAATGAACAAATTAAATGCAAGATTTGCAAATGAATTTATTGTTTCTAACCCAGCTAGCATTCTACGTCAATCTACATCGGGCCGTCATCGGCCCGTCAGCTACCCTGACGGGCCGATGACGGCCCGATATAGATTTACGTAGAATGCTGACTGGGAAAGTAGCATATTTAATACTTCACAATTATATGAATTACCCCTTACAGAACCACACCTAGAGAGACTTAACATCCTTAAAATCACCTCATAATTGCTTAGATAAGATAAGCCTTTGATGTGCACTCTGTTATCAGGACTGTATATTGGGGCTGATCATGAGAGGGAGGTCTAGCCAAAGAAGGTAAAAATGTGTCTTTAAATCCTGCTGAGAGTAATCGTAGAAAACAATTGAATTAATTTATTGCAACCAGATTGAAGTATAAACAAAATTACTTATTAATAAAAAGTGACATGTTACTTTTGGTTTTGAGTATATAGGGGGGTACTTTTATAACTACCAACTCTCTTCTGAAGAGCAAGGGAGCAAATTCTTTTCTTGTAGAGTTTGTTTGTGTTGTTTATAATAATAATAATAACAACAATAAGAATAATAATAAATAAATAAATAAATAAATAAATAATTAATAAATAAAAACTATGATAAATCAATAAAATTATCGTCTGCTGCAGTTTTGTTTGGCGCGATCAATACGGTTACTGAGTGCGGTTAATACTTAAGTGGTTTTTTGGCCTTTCATATACTGCCCCCAAAAAGAAATGTCGTCTTGACATTCAGATTGTGCACTTGTGAAAAGTAACGATTTGCGTGGATTCATAACTAGGTCACCTCGCCCAGACACGGGATGCGTGCACGTCCAGACACGGTGCGGGCATGCCCAGACCTCGTGTTTGAGTAGTAGTCCAGCCTGTAAGATGCAGAATTTTGACTGTCGGCCGAAAAGTTTGAGCTTTTAATCTCGTACCTAATGCGTGTAAATTCCGACTGCATAATGCATTAGGTACTCAGCTCGAGTCGTGCGAAAGTTTCAGACACTAGCCACATATCGGTCGATCGGGCGCCGGAAAGGATGCAAGGTTGGTGTCTCCACCCAGGAGCAGAGAGAGTGTCCTCACTCAGGAGCCGAGAGTGTGTCCTCACCCTAGGACCTATTGGGTGTCCTCACCCAGGTCCGCGTGCCGCCAGTTGACCTACTTAGAGTAAGTCATGCCAAGGTAACTAGGCGGCACGAGCCGAAGTAGTGGTGGTCCTCCACCTTCCCCTAAGGGATCCCAACAGGATTCTTCCAGGACGTCGTACCAATATGCAGTGTTGGTCTGTTGTACTCCGGTCGCCCCAATCAGCATCTCGATGTTGCTACACCACGGGTCATCGTAGAACTTGCTTGTAGGCCCCTTGATCAGTAACCAGTGTTTGTTCTCTCTGTGGTAGACGAAGAAGGCTGGGAGATTTATATTGATTTCTTCGTCTTCTCTGGGCTGTCTTGTAGCTTTCACGATGACCTTGTAGGTGGTGACGTAGACGTCCTGGAGGTCGTACTTCTCGTGTAGAGGATATTCATTCTCCATATTGACATGGAAGTACTCTTTCGATTGTCTTGTCGTATACTTCGGCGACTTGGTCCTGGAGGCGGAGGAGAAGGAGGCGGTGTTGTTGGTCGCATTATGATCGGTGATGGTATGATCTCTGCTGTCTGTGGCTTGCGTTGATGTCTGATGGTGGAAGGTGTTGATGTCTGCAGTGTCTGGACGGCTGGTATTGATGTCTCCTTCTCCAGCGTAGGCTGTCGGCTTGCAGGCGACGATCTGATCGTTGTTGGCGGTCTTCTAGCAGCTGTGGGCTGGCGAGGTCACTCACCAGCAGAGAGTGCAGGCTGCCTCCTGCTTTCAGCCCTCTTCTTGTCGTATCTGGAAGTTGGTTGGTTCTTATGAAAGGTTAGTTCAACGCAAACTAGATCCTTTCCGTCGGATAATCTCCATAGTGGAGCTCCAACAAAGTTGAACTCTTTCAGTGCATTCAACAATACAGACGGAATCATGGTTATTCGTTAGTTATTGACCCTTCGGAGGTCGAAGGTCGAATGATAGAATGTATGATGGTATCATCATGTACGCAAATATAAAGCATTTGTTTGTTGATAATATTAAGGCAGAACTCAGAGGCAGAAGGCTAAAGACATTTTAATTCACTACAAATCCAAATGTTCGAGAAATTTATGATCGTAACAAGGCGATGTTTCTTTTTTG
Source organism: Anodontia alba (assembly GCA_964016985.1). Lineage (NCBI taxonomy): Eukaryota > Metazoa > Mollusca > Bivalvia > Lucinida > Lucinidae > Anodontia > Anodontia alba. The sequence continues at coordinate 19,646,124 of OZ024824.1, forward strand.
GTGTCAGTATACATGCATCGGGTAAAATGCATACTATTTTCCGCAGGCTGATTGTCAAACAAATTCATTGAAATTGCCTACTTGACTGATTTGTGTATGTTAAACATCTATATGACTTTCTTCAACCTTAACCACTTGTAAAATTTAGCAGACGATAAATCGATTTTTCTCATTTTTCCCAGAAAACAGGCTTCGACCTTTCATGCATATTGAAACAATTGGCATGAAATGACCAAACCTATTTTCTGGGAAAATAAGTAAAATATTTAAAAATGTCGTCTACTGATATTTTCTCATGTTTAGTGTTAATAAGACAGGCCAGTCGCTGTGTGAAGTGTTATCGCGTGTTTTCATAACCCTTAAAGCGCCAAGCAAAATTTGTAGCAGACGACAATCTAAAATTTTTATTTCCTTTTTTTTTTAAATTTTCAGAGAAAGTAAATCAGGACATTTCATGTGAATCGTCTGCTTAGCAGACGATTTACATGAAATGTCAGGACTTGTTTTCTCTGAAAAACAAAATCGTCCGCTGCAGTTTTGATTGGCGCTTTAAGGGTTAATACAACTGGTTAAATGTCAAAGGAGATTGTTTATCAGTACAAGACAATCACTATAACCAGCAGATAACCTGTCATAATGTGATATTATTATAATTTTACATAGGTAATGATAAATTACCCGGCGATACCATGCCAGTCAGGCTCAAAACACTTCATGAAATCGAAGAAGAAATTACGGAATCGGTACTACGTGAGCTTGGAGAAGCCGAGAATGTTAAGGGTGAATCTGGGAGCGAAGGTGAGGATACTCTCATCTCAAAACAAGTCCAGCTTTGTAAAAGGATTAAACGATTCCTTACACGGTTTCTGAAGGGTTTCGGGAGTGGTATGGGTGTCTATGCTGGAATAAAGATTTTCACGGCTTTGATGAGGAATCCATTCAGAGAAAGGTTTGTGGGATTGGTTTAACCAAAACGTTTTCACATGTGAACAGTTAAACAGTGGAGATCATCTAGTCAGTAACCACGTGACGTTGAAACAGCGTTCCTAACGTTGAATCTACGTTAAAATGACGTTGTTTCAATGTTCTATGCCTGCTGAATGATCATCTTGTGTATCCGCACAGTTAAAGGCTCCATATTCCTAAAAAATAGACCTTTTCTTTAATCAGAGAAAGATTTAATATATATATATATATATATGTTGCCAACATAAATTCAGAGAATACGATAACAAATCATTTTCATTTTCATTTTTTTTTATTTTAAGAACGAGAGACTATCTGAAATTTTACAGACTGTCAGGTGCCATGCTTTATGTTTGTATCAATACCATATATTGATTTATTAAATCTTTCTTGGCGAAGAAAATGTCTATTTTTGAGGAATATGGAGCCTTTAAATCAGGGCATTTGAAATGCAAAGGCAGAAAATGTACCTTCTGAAACGACCCGTGCATACAACATCACGAAAACTTACCTATACAATGTTGACCCCCTTAAACTCCACTTTTTTATAGGAAAACTGGGGTTTACAGGGGTATACATTATTTCTCTTATTTTCGCTCAAAACATAGATTGTGGGTACTCGTTAGAACCGCCTCGCCGAGGCGGTTCTAACGAGTACCAACAATCTATGTTTTGAGCAAAAGGCGAGGCGGTTCTAACGAGTACCCACAATCTATGTTTTGAGCAAATATATGAAAAAATGTCAGATTTTTTATCTGAAAATTTTCATTTTTTGGTGGTAAAAGTCTCAATGTATTTGAATAGGCGTGTTTTCGTAATGATGAAGATTCAAATCAGCCTGTGCATCAGTCTTCGTTTTCCGCATGAGGAAACTTGCATCCTTGGCTATCCAAAATGCGTCCAGTGAAGATTCGGATCAGACTGCGCGAATGCGCAGGCTGATCTGAATTTTCGCTAGGCGCACATGTCTGATGGTACGTTTTCTGACACTGAGGCTCATTCATATTTTGCATTTATAATGTGTAGTATACTTACCCAAAATATAAATAGTCAGATAACCTTATGACCCCATTTTATTAAGTTGTAGTTTATCAACGTTTAGTTATTTGAGACTAGAATTAACGCTGTTTTAGTTTTATACTCCGCCACTTCTTCAGTGGGAGGTTTAGTAAGCAGTTGCGTGCATTTTTGTGTTTTAGAGACAAATATAACACACCGGTTATCGCGATACAACGGACGCGACTGGGTATGTACAACGAACGCAGTTGAAAATGATGACGTCACAAGAATATGTTCGGTTAGAAAAATGATTTATTTTAGCCAAATTCCTAATCTTCTTGGATGGTTATTTGCATAGCTGCAGGAAAGCGGTATTACCTTTTACAGATACAGTTGCAGACTGAGGAATCTGTTCATGACAAACGAAAGTGAAAACATTTTTTCTTTTGTCAAACGTGTTTTCACCAACCCAAGCATACTTCGGTCAATATTTTCTGCTGACCGTTACACATCTTTTGTACAAATGTTTTGTAATCTATAAATTGTTGCGACTTTAAAGCGTCCATTGATGCACTTCTTTGAGCCCAAGGTAGTGTCAATGTCAACTGAATCCGAGAATGGTTCAAAGCTTGATGTTTTTTAGGGTACAACTTACCACGGGTAACGATACACCATAACGCGGTTAGTCAGCACAGTTTGGGAACAACAAACACAGATTATGGTCTTCGTGCACTGAGACAAACCTCTTTTTTATTTAATCGATTACTATTACATGTCATACAAAGCAATTTGCAAATACATTAATAATTTCTTCAGAAATACAGTATACTATCCTATAACATTGAAAGAAAATTATATTATGCTAGAAACATATTTTCACAAATAACTTTGAAAATAACTTTTCACAACATGTCACAATAACTTAGATTACTTTATGAAAAACATAGAGAGAGAGAGAGAGAGAGAGAGAGAGAGAGGGAGGCGTTGCCACCTACAATTAAACAATTAACTTTTGCTTTCTTACTGGCTTCTCAAAAAATGTTGTTTTTTTTTTTTTTTTTGTTTCTTTTTTTAAATTTCTCCATGCTCGTTCGAAATCTAAAGGTTTATCCTTTATAAGACCTATTTTTTGTTCAATGCGTATTTTATTTCTTATATATAGCTTAAAACCCTCCCATATTGGAATTGCTTTCTGATGCTTATAACTAAATATAAAGTTTTTTGCAGTAAAAATTGTAAAAGTCTTTATTATGATATCTGGATCTTATCTTTTCTGTAGTCCAAAAGTTATGTTTTCAAACGTTACGTCGAAGTATATGTTGTGTTCTTTTAGGAATTCCATTATTTGCATGCAATCTCAAAACAAATGGTTTAATGTTTCGATTTCCATATTACAAAAGTTACATAAAGATGAACTCTCTATTTTACATTTGTTTAAGAACTGGCTTGTTGGTATTTTTTTTAAATACTTATATTGAAAATCTCTAATCTTGATTTCATTTATTGTCGAAAGCGTGGTGCAGTATATGTTCTTCCAGTTTAATTCTTCGTCCAAAAAGAATTCATTCCATTTCTGTTCAGACTTTTCCCTTCAACCTCTTCAGAGTTTAGCAGTATATTGTAAACAAGTTTATTTGTTTGTAGAAGCTGGTCAAAAACGGTTGGGACCCGAAGAACATCTCTTACTGCAATTGAGCTTTCCAGTGATTTGGTAATCTCTGAACCAGGTTTATATATTTTAGAAAGTCAGTTCTTGCTAGACTCTTTAATCCGTTATGAAGTCCCGATAAATGATGCTGTTTTTAAATTCCAAACTATTTGACTGTTATATACTCTTTAATGCCTTTCTGATCCTCATTATTCTGCATGGCATTGTTTCTGAATTTAATAATCTTTGAAATACGAAGTGCTCACTTATATCCAGAATCAGAATTGTAACTGGTGACACGTCAAATGACATTCATTTACAAGGATCTGTGATGTGGGGAGTAAGTCCCTAGCACTTACCAAAGAAGTAAACTTTGCGATATATCTTTGGCTTGGCCCGCCGTGGTTCAACTATTGGTTTTCATCTACTCTGACACTCAGTAGAATTAGCCATGAGTACTTGCCTTTGTTTACCATAGTGATTAATTTGATTTTTATATTTTCGCTTTGATGCATTGACTGAGTTGGGAGCCTTTTATGCGAACCGAATTTATTATGTATTTCTGTATTAAGAGTAGCATCGGGACCACCCAGGGTCGGCCGTAAAAGTGCTTTAAACCCCCTGGTGGTTTATTCTACTGTCCGTTCTAAGGCGATGGTCCCGGTGTTAGTCTTACTCTTTGTTGCTGTGTGGTTTATTATACGAGGCGATTTATTTTAAGTCTGGACTTGTGTTATTTTGTTCTTGTATTTTTCTGTCCTTTTACCATCGCGATTACCTCGTTTGGGGAAGAGAGAGAGAGAGAGAGAGAGAGAGAGAGAGAGAGCTAATCTTAGTGCTTTTTGTACGTTTGTTCGATTTGCGTTTGTTTGGTTTTGTCTGTTTCCTCTTCCTCTTGGTGTCTGGGAAGGGCTGCGGCTTGTGATTGTGGTACTCCATGGACTTTAATTTTTTGCTTGGGTCAGAGCGATTGTTCATTGTGCGTCTGATGTATAAAGAAGTTATCTTCATGTCATAAACTATATGCTCTGGCACTCAGCTACACGAAATGTCAGCGAACATATCTTACAACCCAAAACACTTTCTAATTTTTTCGGAATGGCAAGTGCATCAGTTGACATTACGAAAACACGCCTATTCAAACATATAGCAAATTTACACCTCAAAAAATGAAAGTTTTCAATTAAAAACTCTGATATTTTTCATATTTTTGCTCAAACATAGATTGTGGATACTCGTTAGAACCGCCTCGGCGAGGCGGTTCTAACGGGTACCCACAATCTAAGTTTTTGAGCCGAAATAAGAAAAATAATGTATACCCCTGTAAACCCCAGTTTTACTATATAAAAGTGGGGTTTAAGGGGGTCTAAATTATTTAGGTATGTTTTCATGATGGATGTTACAATTTTACAACTTAAGGGGCAGGTATATGCCGGTCTTCTCGGCTAATTATTGAAAACTGGCGCTTATAATAATAATAATAATAATAATAATAATAATAATAAGCCGTCCAGATTTGGGGTTTCCATATCCGTGTTTGTTGTACCATCTGTTCCGTGTTTGGTGTACCCAGGCACAACACACGATCCGTGGTATGTTGTACCCGTGTTTCAAGAATGTGCGCTAGGAAAAATCGATACAATTCTCATTCTAAAAGTTTTTATGAATTATCAAAAATAGTATATTTACTTCGACACCTAGAGACATGAAAAGCTCTAGAATGGCTGTGTACCTGCCATTTATTTTTAACTGATTGATCCTTAAAACGAGAAGTTTTGTTTTATTTTTTTTGCCTATTGTGGCCTAATTTGTAGCTTTGCTTTTCCTTCTCTGACCGTGTCACAACATAAAATTTGGACAAAATAACAAAAACACAACCTCTTGTAATCCCATAACCATCAGAAAAAGAAACTCGTGATATTTCCGTCAAAATAAAGGAAACATTGAACTTACACATTTTTCCCGTCAACAAAATTTCAGCTGCGTTTGTTGTACCCAATCGCGTTCGTTGTACCGTAGTAACCGATGTGCATAATATATGACATAGTGTCTGAAAACCTCCCCCACCCCTTCTCAACTGCAGTTTAAATACGTATCATAACTTGTCTTTCACCAAAAATTGCTGACACATCAAGAATTATAACAAAATACCAAGAAAAGAGTCGATCAAAATTTGTTTTCTAAGGCAACTGGTTCAAACATTAAACTAATGAAAAAAAAAAAAAAAAAAAAAAAAAAAAAAAAGAAAATACCATTCATGGGTCCGGCCGGACGGACTGACGCAGGCAGACGGGCATATCAAATATAATACCCTTAATTCTTCAGACTGGAAATGTTGCATTTATTTAGAAATGCAGGCAATCCCCCCTTCCCCATTCACCCCCACCCCCACAACAACCTCCAGGGAACAGAAAAAGTAAGCCGATGGCATTTATTAAGCAGATGGTTGATTGGTTTGGAGTTAAACATTATTAAGGTTATGTTGAGCAGGTAAGTTTACCTAACCACCCAGTGGGCACACAACGTTAAAAGGACGTCGTATCAACGTCAATGCGACGTGATCACGTCGCATCGACGTTGATACGACGTCATTTTGATGTTGTGTGCCTGCTGGGCAATGTTTTCCTGGAAAGGTTTACTCCTCTAAACAGTCTTAACCAGTATTTATGCACATTTTTCTTTAGCTAAGGGTATATATGCTAACACGATACGGGCCGCGACAAGCGAAAAAGTGCCTTCGAGCATGCGCAAAATATACGGACTCACATCATCCTGTGCATGCGCAAAGTATCATCGGGGCTTTTGCTCTCCATTCATACATCCTGTAGCATCCGATGATTCTGTTAGCGGACAGGGAAGACCCTGATCAGACTGCGCGGATGCGCAGTCTGATCTGGGGCTTCGCTGTCCGCATATGTCCGTAGACATGATTTCGCATGACGCGGCACATACAGTTGATGCATTCTTATTACGAAAACATGCCTATTCAAATATACTGAAATTTTACCACCAAACAATTGAAAATTTTCAGATAAAACTGATATTTTTCACAGTTTTGCTCAAAACATAGATTGTGGGTACTCGTTAGAACCGCCTCGCCTCGGCGAGGCGGTTCTAACGAGTACCCACAATCTATGTTTGAGCAGAATCTAACGAGTACCCACAATCTATATTTTGAGCAGAAATAAAAAGTTATGTATACCCCTGTAAACCCCAGTTTTACTGTATAAAAGTGGTGTTTAAGAGGGCCAAAACTATACAGGCGTGTTTTCGTGATGGTTGAGGTTAACATCAGCATTTATCAACCCCAGAGTGATGTTCATCGAGATGAACATCACTTTCGAGGGTTAGCGAATCTGTCAACCCGAGAGTGATAATTGTCAATCCGATGTTAGTGTTCTCCGAGGCGAAGCCGAGTTAAGCATCACTTTCGAGGGTTGACAAATCACTTTCGAGGGTTGACAAATCCCTATGGTAACCTCAACAGAGTGCATCAAGTCTTTTTGTTATATGACTGTTTCGAGCATTTTTATAGGTCAACTGAACTATCTAAAGTTATCAATGTGGTGTGGCATGTATGTTAGATGTTTTCATCTGTTCTTAGCTGTCTACCTGAGGTGCCTAAGAGCAATGTTAACTTGACCTCAGAGGATAAATTTTAGCTTACAGCACCTCAATTTAGGAAAAAATCAGGATTTGTGAAAATTGGTGAGCCCCAATTCCAGCATTTGAGAAAAGGCATTTGCATGAAGTCATATACATTGAACCTTTTATGACGACAGCATTTATTCCAAAAATGTTGCCATTAAAATGAATTTGTTGTTGTAAAGAAACCTTAATGAGTAGAATGATATATAAGAAAGTCTTTGTTTTATTCTTACTTCCTCACAGAATGTATGTTTTGGATATTTGTTAGAATTGCCTGTGTTTCTTGAAGTATTGAATACAAAGTTCTTGCATACTTCCTGATTAAATGTCACGCCTTAAACGAAAGTTTTGTGCAGTGTAGTCTTCATTATAACGAATGCTGTCGTTGTATCGAATGTCGGTATTAAGGCGGCGGGTGGGCGGGGGCGGGGAGTGATGGTAACATGGTAACAATATATATTATCCTGTAGCAAATAATTTTTGGGTGTTTGAAGTAAATTTAATCTTTACCAATCTCTATGCTAACTCTGTAGACGAAAAGTGATGAAAGTTAGCTTTTCTCAGGAAAACAGGATTTGATATTTTCTGAAATGTCACAACCTGTTTTCCAGAAAAACAAGAAACCCGTACGAAATTCTTCCGATAGATCAAGAAAACAAATATTTAAGGAAGCTTTCTTATTTCATTATGAACTTGTATGTTGCGTGTACTCATAAGAACCGCCTCTTCGAGGCGATTCTAATGAGTACACTCAACATACAATTAGTGCGTAGTTCTAAGAGCGATAGATTTCCTAGAATTAGCAATATTTGCTTTCTGACCTGGCGCCATGATTAACCTTCACTGGCTCGAACTACCCATGGCTCGAACAATTGTCCATGGTCCCAAAGGTGTTCGAGCCACTGAAGTTCGACTGTATGTCATCTCCTAAAATTTTACCTAGCATGCTAGGCGTTAATATAGTATGTACCTGCAGACATGTGCAAACTAAAATCAGACTGCGTATAAGCGCAGTCTGATCAGAGTCATTGCATTACGAAAACACGCCTATTCAAATATATAGAAAATTTCACTTCCAAAAACTCTAAAAAAATCAGATAAAAAACTCTGACATTATCATATTTCTATTCAATACATGGACTGTGGGTACTCGTTAGAACCGCCTCGCTGTGGCGGTTCTAACGAGTACCCACAGTCCATGTATTGAGCAGAAATAAGAAAATTAATATATACCCCTGTAAACCCCAGTTTTACTGTATAAAAATGGGATTTAATGGGGTCAAAACTATATAGGCGTGTTTTTGTGATGCGTTTCTTGGTTATCCAATGAGTCCCCAGCGAAGAGTCTGATCAGCCTTCGCTGGGGGCACGTGTCAAAAGGCGTACTGTCTCACGCTGTGGCTCGATTTAAAGGGAATTGATATGCTTTCAAGAGAGGCAACTCTTTCAAATAAGTCGAATCTCAATAACTCGAACATCTTTAGGACCATGTAAATTTGTTCGAGGCATGCTTAGTTCGAGTCACTGATGGTTAACTATAGCGCCAGGTCGGGAGTTACTGGATGTAAAAGAGATGTTTTTTCGATCTTCCGTATAATACTGGTATGTTATGTGTACTCATTAGAATCGCCTCGATGAGGCGATTCTAATGAGTACACACATCATACTTTCCATGATAAAATAAAAAGAAATCCCTTAAATGTACATAAATATTTGTTTTCTTGGGCTATCGAGAGAAATTTCTCAAAAATGAGTTCGAATTAACCATTGTAAACGAGTCATCGGTGTTCGTCATTGAGGTTTTTCTGTAAATGTTACTTCCGTTCTGAAAAGTATTTTACTCTAAAAGGAAATAAATTGTACCCTTTGGGAGCAATTATCTGCAGCACTGTTAACCTTTACCCCTCTCTGGGTTAATTCTTCAACAGACTCCAGATTAATGATATTTTTCTTATTTTTCCAAAGCAGACAATTTGCATGAAATGCCAAATTCTATTTTTTTTTATACCCCGCTACACGATAGTGGCGGGGTATTATGGTTTCACGTTGGACGTCCGTGTGTCCGTCCGTCCGTCCATCCGTCAGTCATACGTCCGTCCGTCCGTTTTTCGTTTCCGGATGATAACTAGAGTAAACATCAACGGATTTTCACCAATCTTGGTATGTGCATTGATATTGTAGAGATCTGGTTTGGGATTGCTAATGGGCACGTTTCGTCAAATTTTGACAGTGATCTGCCCGAATTGTGGGGTATTATAGTTTAACATTTTCATTTTGTTTTATTTTTTATTTATTTTTGCTTTAGACAACTGGCATGAAATGTCAATGCCCGCTTTTTGAGAAAAAAAAAAAAAAAAAAAAAAAAAAAAAAAAAAAAAAAAATCACAATATCGTCTGTTGAAATTTGTACCCAGGGCCCAGTTGTTCAAAGCTAACGACGTCGTTAGTTAACGATTCGTTGAAATTTACATCGAGTGATACAATGAACCTGTTAGGCGATGTGATTCTAATAAGTACCCACAACATATGGTTTTATGGAGAAATAAATCATTTTTACATTTTAATACCAACGCCGGGTTTCCCTCATTTTACTATATGTTAGGTGCAAATCTGGGGTTACTTTGAACGGAGATGTTTCCGTTATGATTGAAAAGATGTGCCATCTTTCAAAGCAAAATACAATTTTTGATTTAGACCAGACCTCATACTGTCGACGCAAAATGAAATAAGATTAAGTATGCCACCTGTAATCGCAAAATGAATTTTTTTTTTTCCATTTTGATAAAACCTCATAGTATCGACACAAATTGAAATAAAAACTACATTTTATTGCATTTCGCATCGACTAAGCCAACGCAAAATGAAATAAAAAGTTCAAAATGAATAAAAACAAAACAACAAAAAAAACAACAACAACAAAAAACAAAAACAAAACAACAACAACAACAACAACAACAACAAAAAAAAACAACAAAAAAAACAAAAAAAACCAAAAAAAAACAACATTTCATTATTTCATTTTGCGTTGTATCAAATATCTTATTATCTGTGTATCTGAAGTAATTATTATTTACAATTGTGGCCTTTACGTGAACGTCCTCGTTATTTCTGACCCCACCTCCCACGCTCCCCGCACTTTATTTTTCCTTTTTACTATATGCAGTGCTGAATTAGGGATTAGCCTGAATTCTGAATAAAGGAAGCATTTCTTAAATATTCAGAAAAGATTTTTAAAACCATTTTATATGCTAAACAGCCTAATGTAAATGGACATAGCCTACCTTTCAGCAAGCACACAAGAGAGGTGCCGCAGCTGAAAGCTTAAAATTTTATCTACACACTATAAACTAAAGCAGACATTTAAAAATATTTTTCTTTCTTTTCTTCACAGAAAATTAGACATGCCATCTTGTCGAATTGTCTCCGAAGAAGAAATAAAAATGAATGAAATGTTTTATTTTCTTCGAAGAAAATTTGAATGAAACAGCAAGTCATATTAACTGTGAAAAATAAAATAATAATAATAAAATATATATATCATTTTATGTTCATTTTGTTGATTTAGTTCATAGAACAATCGATCTGTAGGTAGACTCTAAATAAGTAAGGTAAATACGATTTTCTTATTTCTTTACGTCATGTCTTTAGTCTTATTAGATTTATTTCAAAACAAGTCTTATACAATTTTGGACCTATATTTTTGTGAGAAAGAAGAATTGTTTTTTTTTTTATCATAAACAAAAATATACCTGGTGACCTAGATAATCTAAATATATACAAGAGATACAGAAGTCACATGACTGATCATGACTGATCATGTGACTTCCTACCTGCACATGTACAGAGTGTGTCTGATGTAACGACCATACAGTGTAGATGTATCTAAATGTATGCGTACAAATAAACTGCAAACAGACCATTTTTTTTTTTTTTATATTTTTTTGCTACATAAAACATAAGTATCATATCTGTATGTTGATAACACCTATGGATGCAGAAAATATTTTTTTTCAAAACAAAAAAAAAAACAACAACAACAAAACAACAACAACAACAAAAAAAAAAAAAAACAACAAAAAAAAAAACAACAAAAAACAAACACACAAGCAAAAACATTTATAAACAAAATAAAAATAAAATAAAATAAAATAAAACAACAATAACAGCAACAACAATAACAAAAACATATTATCCCCTAAAATAACATGTACACTGTCAGTGGTGACACCAGAACGGACTTTATTTTACGCCAAACCAGTAAAAATATTTGACAGATTCTCTCTAGTATCGCTCCCTAAATAGGAAATATTCTTAAAGGAGCAATTCTTTCCTTTAAGTGTAGTTCTTATTTTTAGTCCTTTAAGAGTAGTTCTTATTTTTAGTCCTTTAAGAGTAGTTCTTATTTTTAGTCCTTTTTTAAGAGTAGTTCTTATTTTGGAAGCGATAAATGTGTTCCTTTAACAGCAACCTCTATGGTAAAGTAGCTAAATAGTTTGTTAGTTGATGTCTCTTTATTGCAAATCATCACGAAAACATGCCTATATAATGTTGACCCCCTTAAACCCCACTTTTATATAGTAAAACTGTGGTTTACAAGGGTGTACATTATATTTCTTATTTCTGCTCAAAAACATAGATTGTGGGTACTCGTTAGAACCGCCTCACCGAGGCGGTTCTAACGAGTACCCACAACCTATGTTTTGAGCAGAAATATGAAAATATAACAGAGTTTTTTTTATCTAAAAAAAATTCAGTTTTTGGAGGTGAAATTGTCTATATATTTGAATAGCCGTGTTTTCGTAATGATCTGTCTTATGCTTGTTATGCAGTTTGCGCACATACGTAATGTGTGTATTAATGAGCGCTACTCATATGACTGCTGCTGTGTTACACATTTTCTCTTTTTTTTTTTTTTGCAATATGGTGGCATGGTCATGCACGTAAGTCTTTATTTTTTTTTTTTTTCTGCTGTACTAAAAAGTTTGCATCAGTTATCTATTTGAGTCGCAAGAATGCCAAGACGTTGAATCAACGTTGAATAGGCGTTGTTTAAATGTTGTTTGCCTGCTGGCTGGTCTAAACTTTAGGAATATGTCACGCCATACTGTCCGAGGTCCTTTGTTTACAAGGAGAAGACATTCGTACATTTTACAGTAGACCGCTTTTTAAAATTGGCATAGTTGTCTACCTTAAAAGTTATTTACAATACTTTAATGGTGTCTGCTTAGTAGACCTGAAAATGCACTCATTTGTTGGCAAACCTTTCTTAAAACTCCACAAAAGGGTGCCAGTTATTATTATTATTATTTTTTTGTTTTGTTTTTAAAGCAGATCAACTCTGAATGGGAACTGATACACTTTCAAGGGAGGCAACTCTGTCAAAATGAATTTGTCCCCTTCTGGAAAGGAGTCTTCTCTAAAAGGAATTTTTAGAGAAGACACCTTTTCAGGAGGGGATTGTGCATCGAAGCATACAAGACGTTACAAAAGTTGTCTCCCTTGGCGGAACCATCACGAAAACATACCTATATAATTTTGACCCCCATAAACACCACTTTTATATAGTAAAACTGGGGTTTACAGGGGTATACATTATTTTTCTTATTTCTACTAAAAACATATATTGTGGTACTCGTTAGAACCGCCTCATCGAGACGGTTCTAACGAGTACCTACAATCTATGTTTTGAGCAGAAATAAGAAAAATATCAGAATTTTTCATCTGAAAAAATTTCATTTTTTGGTGGTAAAATTCTCAACATATTTGAATAGGCGTGTTTTCGTAATGTTTGCCTTATACGGACGGATAGACGGAAGATAGTGACAAAAAGCAATATATTTCCCAGCCAAGGAGACATAATAATACGACCACATACATTGATGGATTTTTTGTTTTCTAATTTCTACATTTTGGGTCAATATTGGCATTATCGACTTAGAATAAAGCAAAATATAAAATAAATAGATTTCTACCTTTTGTGTCATTCTCAACGCAAAATGTAGATTTTTTTCTGCAGAAAATTTCTACATTTTGCGTTAGCTTCAAACAAAATGTAAGAATTTATTCATTTCTACATTTTTCGTTGTAACAGTGGGCTTAACATTACGAAAGCACGCCTATTTAAATAAATTGAAAATTTCACCTCCAAAAACTGAAAGTTTTCAGATAATTCTGATATTTTTCATATTTCTGCTCAAAATATAAATTGTGGGTACTCGTTAGAACCGCCTCACCCAGACGGTTCTTACGAGTACCAACAATCTATGTTTTTAAGCAGAAATCAGAAAAAATAATGTTTACTCCTTAAACCCCAGTTTTATTATATAAAAGTGGGGTTTTAAGGGAGTCAAAATTATATAGGCGTGTTTTTGTGACGGAGAAATTTATCTGACCGAACTGTCTCTCTTGGTTTTCAGCCTACCACGAATCCGAGCTGAGATTTTGGCTAAAGACAGCATCCGCTTTGCGGCTTTTCTCGGTCTTTATCCAAGTCTCTACGACTTGACATTGGAACTACTGGAGCACCTAAGAGGCAAACGCGTGAGTATGCCCAGAAGGTTTCGAATAATAGGATAGGTGTGGTATTAAATGTCACGGACTGCTAAAATTTAGCACGGGGTTAATTCCATACAAACTTAGTTTCCTTACAAGTTTAATTTAAAAAAAACAAACAAAAAAAAACAAAAACAAAACAACAAAAAAAAAAACAAACTTGCTTTTCAAAAAAGCTTGCCATCTATGCAGCCCTTTTTTCAATGTAGTGTTTTTTTTTTTTTTTTTTTTTTGTTGTTGTTGTTTTTGCTTGGGGCACTTTTAGCTGTCAAGCCCCACCCATTAAAATTAGTGAAATGGTATCTGATCTTCAGTCCTGTCGCTGTTAGAGGGATTTGAGGCTTAAGGTTGTCATTTTAGAATTTAAGAATGTGACCATATTTCTAATTAAGACAGATTGTTTCCATGACAGATGGTGCTAAATGGGAAACAGAAAGAAAATGAATAGTGCCAATTAAATGACACTTTTAACAATAAACTATCAAACAAACAAACAAACAATAAAATACCAAATTAACAAACTTGCTAAAAATAACACAATAACTACGGTTATTTTACGAGGGTCCTCGTAGTTTAATTTAACAATCATGTTTTAAATCATTCAAGGATGTAATACTTTAGCATATACGACAAATAGTTTGCAAAAAATAGAACCATATACAGCTGACTCTCGTTATCTCGAACTCGCTTATCTCGAATAACCGCTTAGCTCGAAGTGAAAATCTTGTCCCTGCCTAAACATGATAATCTAACAACAAGTAAAAATATTGTGGAAAAGAGAAGAAATTGCTCCTAAGGAGCAATTTCTCCTCTTTTGCACAATATTTTCGATATATCTCTAACGTCAAGAGTCCAGTTATGTATATATATATATATATATATATATATATATATATATATAGATATATATATATAGATATATATATATATATATATATATATATATATATATATATATAGTCAAACCTGTGTTAGTGGTCACCTCTATTAAGCAGCCAACCTGTATTAAGCAGCCAGAGGAAAGTTGCCCGAAAATTCATAGACTTATATATTTGAACTGTATTAAGCAGTCACCTGCCTTCAGCAGCCACATTTTAAGCTTCCCATGGGTGGCTGCTTAAAACAGGTTTGACTGTATATATATATACTTGTTAAATGTGGTTGCTCGAATTATTGTTTCCTCGATTCTGAAAATCTGATATGTCGAGCTACGGATATCTCGAAGTATTTCAGAGAGTCCCTTGGAATTCGAGATATCGAAAGTCGATTGTACTCGTAAATACCACAGTACTGAAAATCTGTACCTTGGTAATTACTGTTTGGAACGTTGTTGTATGCTTGTCATCTTTTAACATGTGCTAATATTTTCCTGCCGCAAGCCGTACGTTGTTGTATGCAAATCGTATACTGCAACAAGGTGATCTTTTATCGCAGGCTAATTTGACTCCTCCGTCAGAAGGCTATAACCACGCACATGCGTAAATCCTTAGACAAACAATATCGTGATACCTATATTTGTCAATGAAAACTGCATTCGTATCTGTATTTATCAATGAAAAAGTACATAGGTAATATTGTTTGTCTAAGCAATAACATTAACCGTTAACTGGTAAGCTAGTTTGGTTGGTCAGATTTTGGAGTCATTTACTGGTCAGGTGATTTCACGGAGGACTCAACTGATAGCAGTATGTTGTTGTGTGCTAATTATAAACTGCAGCAAGGCCTTTTATCTTGCGCTTATATTTCCTGCTGCAATATATGCGTTGTTGAATGATTTTGTTTCTGTTGAGGTTTTACGGCCCAGTCAACCCAATGAGGTCATGTCAAGCGCGGTCAGTGTACCTAACCACACATTTATGGGCAGGCTTAGTCCTATAAGCGGTTAACCAGTATTGTGCACATTCTCTCGCCAGAAAATAACTGCCCTTCTTGAATCAGCGGAAGGGAGAGAATGACCGTAGAAAATATTTCATGATCAATCTCCACGAAAGAATGTTGCCGACCTCGGCGGGGGTTGAGCCCGCGACCTCCTGGTCTCCAGTCGGACGGCACATCCAACTGAGCCACCGAGGCCGGCATTGTTGAATGATAATCATGTATTACAGCAAGGTAATCTTTATCGTGTGTTACTATTTCTCTGCTGAAAGCCATACGCAGATCCCCACCTTGAAGGAACTTCTACCATAACTCTTTAGACAGGTCCATTTCCTATATAAGGGGCGTCTGGTTAGATTTTATTATTATCGTGTTTAGTAGAAATTTCTGAACTTAATACAAACAGAGTAGACCCTGATCAGACGCCGCGTTCTGCGGCGTCTGATCTGGGTCTACGCTGTTTAAAATGTCCATCTTATGGGATATTGCAAATAGCGTAGACCCAGCATAAGCTAACGTGTATTTCAGGATGACTGGAACAGCGCCTTCGCGGGCGGAGTAGCAGGCCTCGCATTAACAGTAGAAGATCGAACTCGAAGACGTGTCTATTGTCTTTTCGCGATAGCACGGAGCATCGGGGCCCTGGTATCAACGCTCGTGAAACGGAAACTCTTACCAGCTATACCTTACAGTGAAACATTCCTTTTCAGCAGCTGCACGGCATTTCTTGTTTATTGTAATGCCCTAAAACCGCAATATTTATTCGCCGGATATTATCGGTCGGTACTTAAATGGTCACGTGATTACACGGATCAAAAACTGACAACACTATTCAGGGAGCCAAACACCAAGTTTCTCACATGTGCGGACGTTGGATTGCACTCAAACAGTTGTGAAAAGCATGCGGCAGTTGATTTTCTGCAGAGTCTGCCAGGCTTCGCCAAGCTTTATTTGCCAATTCATGCCGCCCCTTTTGTCTTCTTCCGCTTCCAAGCTTTCTTTAAAAGGTAACGCTTTCATACACAGGTGCCGGAGGTGTGTTCAAAAAAGTGAGCGCTCATTCGAGTGATCGACTCCTATAAATTGTGTTGTTGAACGAGAGTGCATGGGTTCTCGGTAAATATTTATTTATTTATTTATTTGTTAATTTTCATTGATTATTTAAATTGTAAATATTACAAAAATACATCTTTCGGACTTATTTCAATTAAATGCAACAACCAAAATTCATTTCAAAAGAAATTGAAAGGAAAAAGCTGCGCCTTATAGCTAGCCGATCAGTGCTGTATTGGAAAACCAATAGTATACACGTCTCAGCCTGTTTTGCAAGCATTGCAGGCGCTCTTTGGAGCGTTCACGTTCAGAAATACAGCAACCGGTCGCTCGGTTAGCGCTCGCATTGTTGAACACACATCAGATTTCAAATATCAAATTTTATTTTCATAAACGTTTTATAAATATAAAAAAGCATGATGAGCTTGTCTTATATTTAACCATTCTCTTGCTGAACACAGCATGCCCTGTCTTAGCAAACAGTGTAGATGCAGATCAGTTGGCTTCTGAAGCCAACTGATCTGGATCTGCACTGGTTTGTCATTAAATATGTGAATTTCTATCAAAAACCCGGATCAAGTTATCTGATTTGCTGGAAATTAGAAGTGGGCGTGGCATCTTAATTTATTCAACAAGGCAAGAGTTAAAGACAAGTGTCTGATTTTTCACTTGAATGGAAATTGTTATATTTACAGGGGATGCACCTCTTAGAAAATTATTTTGTCTCCATCTGAAAAAAAATCTACTCAGAAAAGAAAGAATTTGCTCCCCTTAGGAGCAAATTCTTTCCTATTAGATTAGACCCTTTTTAATATTGGAAAACCAGCGCGATGTCAAAGAGTGGTCACTCCATCCGTCGTCCGTCCTTCCATCTGTGGTTCCTCCACATATTCTAACATCTCCTTTGAAGCCACTGAGCAATGCTTATCAAATATTCTTACAGAGGCTCCTTGGTTTAGAGGACGACAATTTTCTAAAATGGTAACGGCCCATCGATCAGGATGATCGTCATGCCCGTGTACGGTAAAACATATTTAAAACCTTCCCTGTCAGAAACAAGAATGGGTTTCATGCTGAGTCTTTGCATATAGCACCCTAAATGTGAGGTCTACCTAGTTTGATTTAAACAATATTTTATTTCAATGTGTCGAAACATTAACATTTAAGTACATAGAATACAATGGCACAATCATACAGGATTTGAAAACAGGCACATCATGCTTCTTTGAATCATCTCCTGCAATAAAGTTACACTTTGAATGGAGTATGTCTAACTTATACTACATATGTAAACATTTTTCATGAATATTTCATTGTTCAATTCAATAATAATGAAAGCAAGATAGGAAGAAAGAGACAGAAAAGAAGAAGAATAAAAAAAAGAAAGAAAAGAAAGAGGAAAAGAAAGGAAGAAAAGAAAAGAAGTCTGCGCGTCGATAATTAATAATAATGGTAACAATCGTGATCAGTGTCGTGGAACATCAGTAGGTACGCTTATTGATTACTGTAACATACCATTTCCAGGTTAAAAATAATATAGCGTTGCATACTTTCTGGGCCCAGTTCAAAACTAACGATGCCGTTAGTTAACATATCGTTAAAACTTTGATCATTAAATACGGCATATATGATTATATTTTTTTGCAGAAAAAATGTGAGTAGCTTTTGCATTTGCAAAAGCAAATGCAAAAGCTACTCACATTTTTTTCAACAAAAATACCTGTGAATTAGATATTGTATTTTCTAGAACAGTTAACATTTTGACCACTAACGAGCTCGTTAAGCTAACTATACTTTGAACAAATGGGCCGTGATGATCTGCCACCTCTTCAGCAAATGTTTCGTGCCAGTCAAATGACAATTATAACGAATGTTTTCATTGTATCGAGTGTCGATATAAAAAGGTTGACTGTATCGAATAGGAACAGCAACACCCAGAACGTATGCAGTAAACTCTCGTTATAACGACAGCATTTGTTTACACTAGTTGCCATGAATTTGCTATTGTAAAGAATCCTTAATGTGAAGAATGATATGTAGAAAAGGCCTTGGTTTATTCTTATTTCCTCATAGAACTTTATTTGTTAGAATAGCCTAATTGAGACCCGCATACGTTTTGCACAAGAAGATGACATGCATGTCCACAGAAACGGTTGAACTGACTATAGACAGTTTTACAATCATAAGGTATTAGTCTGCATGTTTTTACATTTTGGTAGTGTTGCGTTTCCTTTTTGAGTCAGTACAATTTGAAATATCCATTGATTCTGTAAGCGGACAAGGAAGACCTTGACCACACTGCGAATTTGTGCAGTCTGGTCAGGGCATTCGTTGCTCGAATATACGATAATGGCCTCCTAAAAACATACATTGCGTCACAAATGTTTTTTCCCTGTATTTTCAGACCAAAGCGTATTATAAAGTCCTTGATACGTAATGTCGTTTGGTCAACTGCATTTCTTGCTACCATGGTGATGTTAGCCAAATATGGCATATGTTTTCTACGTAACCTCCAGCACCAACCTCCTCCGTTGTCTCCATGGATACCGGCAGCAGCAGGTTTCGTGGCGGGACTTGGTGTGCTATTCGAACGCGCCAACAGACGAAAGGAGCTGGCGCTTTTCCTGATTCCACACACACTGTATGCAGTTTACCTCTGGGCAAAGGAAACCAGGATTATCAATCACATTCCGTATAGTTCCATAGTTCTGTTCGCCATTGCAATGGTTCCCGTCATGCATGCGTATGAAAGAGAACCAGAATCACTGTCACTTTTGATACACAGTGCTTTGAAATTCTTCGTCGGCAGGCGACACAGTACAATTGAAAGGAAGCGGTTACGGAGGGTCAGCGAAATGAGCACATGAAGCATAATTTGATGACAGTAAACTACAACGCGAGAATATGTAGCATATGGCATATTCCCCCAGCGAAGATCCAGACCATACTACGCGCCTGCGCAGTCTGATCAGAGTATTTGCTGGGCGCGCTGTAGTAAGTTCCCTGGTGTCTTCGCTGGGTACTCGTCATAAGGTACTCGTCTGCTTTTTTTTTTTTTTTTTTTAGCAAACTATCGCTTGGAAGGAAATTTATATGTAAAGTTGAAAGGCTGAATGTCAAACAGCGTATATCCAGATGAGACGGCTCATTATGAGCCGTCTCATCTGGATCTCTGCTGTTTGCAAAAGCCTATTATTATCATCTCTGGCAGTGAAAGAGTTAAGCTGAGGCTCATCAACGCTTTGCTGGAGAAAAAAAATCAGCATACGACATGTTGAAATATTTTTCTTATTTTTTTTTTTTTTTTTTTTTTTAAGAAAATGGAATTTGACATTTCATGCAAATTGTGCATGGAATGCCAAATCCTATTTTTTTTGGGAAAGATAAGAAATATCTCAACGATTTGTCGTGTACTGAATTGAATCTGCCCGTGGCATGGTAAGTGTTATTGGGCACGTTAACCCGTGTCATGCTGAATAAATTAAGATGCCACGCACACTTCTAATTGTCAGCCAATCAGATTCCTTGATCCAGATTGTTGATAGAAATTTACATACAGAATAGCAAACAGTGCAGATCCAGATTAGTTGGCTTCTTCAGAAGCCAACTGATCTGGATCTACACTGTTTTCAAATGCAGGGTATATCTGGGTTCAGCAGGACAAGGGTTAAAAGACGACAGAGCGAAAGCGTCAATCACGAATGCAGCAGAAAACATTCTGAAATATTTCTTATTATCTTTTTGAAAAAAAAAAGGCTTGACATAGAATGTTAATGATCTAGCAGACGATTCGCATGAAATATCAATCCTTATTTTTCTCTGAATAATAATAATAAGCTTGACATAGAATGTTAATGATCTAGCAGACGATTCGCATGAAATATCAATCCTTATTTTTCTCTGAATAATAATAATAATAATAATCAGTAGACACCATTTTAATGTTTAAAAATATGTATATAATTATTATTTTTCAGACAAATCAGTTTTGACATTTCAGGTCAGCCTTATTCCCTCTGAAAATGATAATGATAAAAATAGATTGACGTCTGCTACGAATTTTGCTTTGCGCTGTTAGGGTTGAATTATTTTTTCTTAGAAAACAGGTTTTGTCATTTCACGCAAACCGTCTCCTTGCTACCTTATTTTCTAAATAAGAGTGGGTATAAATATTTTTTTCTGATTTCTCCACGAAAACTTATTTTGTGGGTACTCATTAGAAGTACCAGAACATACGTTTTCGTGGAGATATAAGAAAAATATCAATACTTTTGGATTGAAAACCCTATCTTATCAAGAGCTGAGAGAGAGAGAGAGAGAGAGAGAGAGAGAGAGAGAGAGAGAGAGAGAGAGAGAGAGAATAAATGTATGATGCAAATATTTAGTGTTCATGCTTTGGCAATTAAAAGTGTTTTTCCATATCTGTTACAACACTGTGACATACATGTTCAACAAATACAGAGAATTAAACAAGTCAGTTGACTTTCATCTGGATCCCTTTTGAAAGACAGCATAGATGTATGTTCTGTTTTGTATTTCTTTGTAATTAGTTATGTACAAATGAAATATGGTTTAAGCTAACAAAACGCCGGCCTTGATGGCTCAGTCGGATTCACGTCCGTCTGGTGATCGGGAGGTCGCAGGTTCGATCCCGGCTGGGTCCGGCAACATTCTTTCGTGGAGATTGATCAAGAAATATTTTCTACAGTTATTCTCTCCGTTTCGCTGATTCAAGAAGGGCAGTTGTCGTTTTCTAGCGAAAGAATGTGCACGAGTACTGATTAGCTGCTTAGAGAACTAAGCCTGCCCAGGAAAAAGAGTGGTGAAGTAAACTGCCTACTCGCCATGACCCAAATGGTTTGACTGGGCCGTAAAACCTCAACCCAAACAGACAAACCAACAAAACAATAGCGAATAGCTGTGACTATTTTGTTTCCTCGACAGAATTAATTTTACTCACGTGCGCATATATACTATATACACGCTTGCAAGGGCTATGTGTGTGTGTGTGTATGTGAGAGAGAGAGAGAGAGAGAGAGAGAGAGAGAGCACTGGGACCATTTTGCTGAGTGATTTTGCTAATACAAGCATTTTTTTTTGTTGATAGCGGGATCTTGAGCCATACATGTGTTCTTTAGCTGCATATGCTTACACAAGGGAAATCATGCAGTAACTCGAAATTTACCTTTATTGAATTTGGGGTTTCCCGTCTCATCACGAAAACATGCCTATGTTGTATTGACCCCCTGAAATCCCACTTTTATATAGTAAAACTGGGGTTTACAGGGGTATACATTATTTTTCTTATTTCTGCTCAGAAACATAGATTGTGGGTACTCGTTAGAACCGCCTCGGCGAGGCGGTTCTAACGAGTACCCACAATCTATGTTTTGAGCAGAAATGTGAAAAAAATCAGAGCTTTTTATCTGAAAATTTTCAGTTTTTGGAGGTGAAATTTTCTATATATTTGAATAGGCGTGTTTTCGTAATGTATATAGATCAACAGTCTAACTATTCACATGGTCGTCGTATACGTCCAATTTAGGGGCTTTGGTGATCAAAGAAATAAATACATCAATAATTAAACTGTGCAGAGATACATGTCTTAAGAAAAATATCATCAATTTGTCATCTGCTAAACATTCTCAGAGAGTGGTTAAGGTTAAAGAAACAATGCTGCTATTATAGATAGATAGGCTTTTAAATAAAAAGAAAATTATTTGCCCCTTCTTCCTAAAACACATATAAACGCAACCGTTTACCCATAGGGGTATTTAACAATGTGGGGCAAATATTTACCCCTAGGGGTAAATATACCCCTAGGGGTAAACTTAATGCATATAAACGGAGCTTTAACGAATCAGGGGCGGATCCAGGATGACTTCTGAAGGGGTTGGAGTTGATCACATTACCGTACTTACTGTACATGTGCGGGCAGACAGGTCTGAGCAAAACCTCTAGACCCAGATCAGACGCCACAAAGCATTGTTTGTCATTCATCCAGCAATTTTAAACACATTCACAGGTACGGTCGACTCTCGTTATCTCGAAATCCAAGGGACTATGAAACACTTCGAGATATCCATACTTTGCCATATCAAATTTGCGGAACTGAAGAAAATAATTAATCGAACAACCACCTTTAACGGAATGAACATGTAATATTACTCCTAAGTTAGAAATATATTGAAAATATTGTGGAAAAGAGGAGAAATTGCTCCTAAGGATCAATTTCTCCTCTTTTCCACAATATTTTGTTGCCTGTTGGTAGAGCTCTGTGTTGAAACAGGAACCAGATTTTCACTTCGAGATAAGCGGTTATTCGAGATAAGCGAGGTCGAGATAACGAGAGTACACTGTATTACAATTACCTTGCTGAAGAGAAGCATAAGATAAAGATTAAGGGGTGTAAATATTTAGGGTAAAGACGGTATCCAATTATTTCTCATGAAATGAAATTTTGAGTCAAAAGGTGTTCTACTGAACCACACGAACCCCCTTTGAATCCTCCCCTGTGAATAATATTTACTTAACCCATTTATTCACCATCCTCCCGACAAAGGAGCATGACAAATAGTGCAGACCCAGATGAAATGCCACAGAAAAGAGCATTTAATCAGGTCCCTCCTGTCTGACATATCTTATTAGCAGTGTTTATCACCCCATTAAATAGATTAAAAAAAAAAAAAAAAAAAAAAAAAAAAAAAAACAGGAAAGTTCCGACACCCATGATTTCATTTCTAGAGGAGGTAACTCTTATCAAAACTGATATGTATTCCTTAAAATGGGAAAGAGTTTGCTACCAGTGGGAGCATCTGCTTCTTTTAAAGGAGACCAATTTTCGGATATATTCTATAATATCTAATTAGTCTGTAAATGGTCAGTGAAGGCCTCGATGTTTGGGTGAAAAATGACAGCCATATTCCAGAGTAAACACAACATTAATAAACATGTACGACGAAAAGAAATCTTATGGAATAAAAAGCTGAAAGATTGCTTTTGGAAACAAAGAAAACACAAAAGAACAAAAATCGGAGACTCTGTTTTATTAAGTCTCTTCATGTTAGTCTGCGAGGCTGTAAGCGCCCACCAGCACCGACTGAAACAGTATTCGATTTTCAAAGTAACCGGAATGGGCTCAATGATCCCAAAGGAAATAAAAATATAATCTGCACTATACACTAATTCTCAAGAAAGTGGGACTTTTGGGTGGTGAAAGAAAATGAAAAACTGACCAAGCCTCACAAAGATCGTTTGCTTTTAGTTTACATCTGTGGTATCTTCCGCATTACGAAAAACACGCCTATTCAAATATATTGAAAATTTCACCACCAAAAAGACCGGAAAGTTTTCAGATTAAATATTCTGATATTTTTCATGTTTCTGCATAAAACATAGATTGTTGGTACTCGTTCGAGCCGCCTCGCCGAGGCGGTTCTAACGAGTACCCACAATCTATATTTTTTTTGAGCAGAAATAAGAAAAATAATCTATACCCCTGTAAACTCCAGTTTTACTATAATAAAGTGGGGTTTAAGGGGATCAAAATTATATAGGCATTTTTTCGTGATGGTGACGTTGTATAAAGATTTGCACAATATATACAGTCGAACCTCAATGGCTCGAACAGCCTTGGGACCATGAAAATTAGTTCGAGATATGGGTTGTTCGAGCCACTGAGGGTTAATCATAGCGCCAGGTCAGAAAGCAAATGGCGATAGTTTAGGGAAATCTTTTCGATTTTCTACACAATAATTGTATGTTGAGTCATAAGAATCGCCTCGATGAGGCGATTCTAATGAGTACACACAACATACAATTTCATAATAAAATAAGAAAATTTCCCTTAGTATTTGTTTTCTTGAGCTATCGGAAGAATTTCGTAGGGACTCAAAAACGAGTTCCAATTAACCATGGTAAACGAGCCATCTGTGTTCGAGCTATTGAGGTTCGACTGTATGTCTTAGTTTCACGCCATATGGGACGAACAACGAAGAAATGCCAGACATTGTTTTATTTACCCAATCTATTATCACAAATTTTAAATTAAAAAGAAAATAATATGAACATCTCAGATACCTTATAAATTCTATCACCTTTTTAGTGAAATTTCATGTTTCAAAATGGATTTAAAGAAGTCATCACGAAAACATGCCTATATAATTTTGACCCCCTTAAACCCCACTTTTATATAGTAAAACTGGGGTTTACAGGGGTATGCATTATTTTTCTTATTTCTGCTCAAAAACATAGATTGTGGGTACTCGATAGAACCGCCTCGCCGAGGCGGTTCTAACGAGTACCCACAATCTATG
Organism: Anodontia alba; assembly: GCA_964016985.1. Taxonomy (NCBI): domain Eukaryota; kingdom Metazoa; phylum Mollusca; class Bivalvia; order Lucinida; family Lucinidae; genus Anodontia; species Anodontia alba. The sequence continues at coordinate 19,671,180 of OZ024824.1, forward strand.
TTTTGAGCAGAAATATGAAAAAATATCAGAGTTTTTTATCTGAAAATTTTCAGTTTTTGGAGGTGAACTTTTCTATGTATTTGAATAGGCGTGTTTTCGTAATGTAAGTTTCACTGGATAATGAAAGCAAAAAAGTATATTCCTAAAAGTTCTTGCACAGTTATGATAGACTGTGAGTAATAGTGGATTAAATGTTCAATTTCTGATTAAAAACAATAGATAGATAGATAGATAGATAGATAGATAGATAGATAGATAGATAGACAGATAGATAGATAGATAGATAGATAGATAGATAGATAGAAATAAATTAATAAAAAAACATATCTAAATGATTTTAAATGAATTAAATTACACTAGTTTATGAAACGTTTTAATTTTCAAATTCTATACTTGATCAAAATGGTTTCAAATGGATAAATGAATAAAAACCTTGTTTTATACTTCTAGCCATTTACCTTCTGCCCAAAACTGATTTCCCCATATGTGGCCTCTACCTGTTTGAGAGGCATAGGTCACCACAGATGTATGATCTGTTATCTGCATAGTTCACTAATAGGGTCATTATATTCTTACTACATGGAATATGTGTCTTTAAGAAACGCGTTTTCTATTGAGAATTGCAAACATTATCATTCGTTCAGGCTTTGAAGTTTCAAGAAACACCATCTATGATTCATTTTAAACACAAATGTTAACCACTTGATCAACAGAAATACTCTTATTATTGAAGAACAATTATCTGTAAAGGTATTTTACGGGACTAATGCATATATAATACGGGGCATTTAAAATATCGAGTAGCTATCTTGGCAATATAATATGTCATCACTGTTTTTGTTAAGTACATGCAACTGACATAATTTCATACGCACGTAGCCCCATAGAAGGTTACGTGTAAATTTCAGTTTTGAGTAAAAGCATACTTTGTTATAAAAAGAAATCCTAAGTTAGGAAAACTTAAAATGGAAAGTTTTTTCACAAGCGTTATCAACCATTTTCAGCTTCAAAATTGTAATTCTTGTGCAGATTATGAGATTGGCATGGAAGCAACATGCTTATTGAATCCCTTTCTATTTTGTTTTATTTATTTGCGTTACATGGATATGTTTTTACTTCCTCAAATTATAGCAGTGACTCTCGTCCTTTTTCATCCATAATGGAGGAATAATCCTAAGAAACAAATCTGGGTGCTTTTGCCTGGGGTCGAACCCATGTTTGCAGGAAACATTTCTGAGTGCTTTTGCCTGAGGTCGAACCCATGCCCTGCAAGCTCCATGTAACGCAAATAAATAATTTTAGACAGTCTCAGTGTGAGGGCTTCAACTTAGCAAATTCTTACAACATATACGTCATGTGGACGACGTTGTGACTTTTACTTTGAAAAGAGGCTGTGTGGACTTATACGTAATGCGGTTACATATCTTCAAGACAACTCGCTGTCTCCTGTAAGAGAGGTAACTTTCGAATCACTACAGAAGATATCCAGAAATTCCAATATGCGAGAGCTTCTGTAAAAGTTCTTTATGCCAGATTCTGTCAAACGTTTTGCTTATATCACAGAAGACTACTCTGACTACTTTTCCACTGATGCCACGCCCACTTCTAATTTCCAGCCAATCAGATTACTTGTTCCGGGGTTTTGATAGAAATTCACATATTTAATGACAAACAGTGCAGATCCAGATCAGTTGTCTTCTTTAGAAGCCAACTGATCTGGATCTGCACTGTTTGATCCAGATCAGTTGTCTTCTTTAGAAGCCAACTGATCTGGATCTGCACTGTTTGCTAAGACAGGGCATGACGTGTTTAGCAAGAGAAGGGTTAAATAAAAGTATGATAGGTATGTAATAATTGGTAAGTAGTAGAATCACCAGCAACAAAACCAGCGGAAGCTTTTGTTCGACTATGTACAGTCGACTCTCGTTATCTCGAATTCCAAGGGACTCTCTGAAATACTTCGAGATATCCGTGCCTCGACATATCAGATTTGCAAAATTGAGGAAAAATAATTCGAAAAACCACATTTAACAAATTTATATGTAATTGGACTCTTGAATTTAGAGATATATCGAACATATTGTGGAAAAGAGGAGAAATTGCTCCTTAGGAGCAATTTCTCCTCTTTTCCACAATATATTTTTTACCTGTTGTAAGATTTTCATGTTTAGTCAGAGACAAAATGTTCACTTCGAGATAAGCGGTTATTCGAGAGTCAATTGTAGTTATAAAGATGTTGTGCGGCACACAACGTTCCATAGTTTTTCCTATGGGACTGAGGAGGGAGATAGGTCTGTAATTTTGGGGAAGAGACTTGTCTTCCTTTTTGTGAATTGGGGTAACTTTAGCTTCTTTCCAAGAGGATGGGAAGTCACCTTGGCCCAGTGATCTGTTAAAAACAATGGAGAGCGGCTCGAGAGAGTAGATGCCCCTTCCTTTAGAAGGCGACGACTAATATACACGTTTGCCTCTCAACATGCCGAGTATACATTTCAGCAAACCACGCCCCGTTGTGCCCCCCTCCCCCCCAACCCCTCACTACACGCATCCCACCCGAAACAGGGTCCGACACACAGCACAGATCGTCTCTCTAGAAGACGATCCGCGTGGGGTGCCGAATCCTTCCTTCGGGACAATAAGAACATCGCATGTTCGTTGAACGCTGAAACCTCTCCAGCTAGCATTCTACATAAATCTGCAGCGGGCCATTAGCGGCCCGTCAGCTACCCTGACGGGCCGCTAACGGCCCGCTGTAGATTTATGTAGAATGCTTACTGGGTGAAGAGGCTGAATCCACCCGAAGTGCCGAAATTTAGAGTAAATTGTTTTACTAACACTTCATGGATTGATTTGTGACACTGTAGTTGTTTACTGTTATATTTACAAATCTACGCATTCCACGGCACATGGGGAATCCCTGAAATTCAATGAATAATATGGGAATCTGTTTACAATATAGAATCTCCGCCCGGCGACCTGGCCACCGGCTCCCAGCTCTATTACATCAAATAGAAACTCGTAACCAGAAGTCACAGGCCACCAGACAAGGGCCGTATTCTACATATACCGAAGATACTCCAATTATTCAGTTAACTGACCCACACCGTAATTATTTCATAAGTCCAAATAGTTCCTAACTACTTGGGCAGAAAGTACTAGAACGGCTGCGTGAGTGAAAACCCGATCAAATTGCTACATGCAGCAGATCGATCTCGGTCTGCACCGGTTTTACTTACATGTCCGATCACCCAGGTAAATAGGGCAATCTGTAATTGGATGAAAAAACGCAATACACGCGCAATGGACCGTGTACACAACATTTTACAATGGAATATAGCCCAGTAAGCACACAACATTGAAACAACGTCGATTCAACGTTGATTCAACGTCAAGTGAATCAACGTTGAATCAAGGTTGTTTCGACGTTGTGCCAGCTGGGAGGTAAAGAATGGTTTGAAGCGTATACTGTTTATGAAAAGTGATTCATCGCTTGTAAGCACATGGTGAGTATCCTTACACAGACTGACGATGGGATCCATCACTGGCGAATGACGCAGAGGGGGAGGGGGGGGGGGGTGCGTTTTGCCTTTTCTTGATCTGTCTTGTCTCCTCAGGTCCACCAAACTTACAGAATGCCTCAGGCGTACCTATTTAATTTTGTCGCTTGCTGGCCTCGCCCAGAACGACCAAGCGTATACGCAACGTTGAGACAACATCGTACCAACGTCGATGCAACGTCACGACGTTGCATCGACGTTGATGCGACGTTGTAACAACGTCATGTATGCGCGGGGAAAGATCTTACTATCCGATGAGTAAGATGTAAATAGCTTCTTTACACGGACAAGTCTCCTAGCATCAAAGAGTAACTTGGAGCGAGTACGCATAAGGTCCTCATTTATGAATACTCCACTCAGGCTTTCAGAATCTCTGATTCTTTACGTTGTCGGTACAATTTCTATCAAGCATTATAAGACGTGAACTATATATATATATATATATATATATATATATATATATATATATATATATATATATATATATATATATATATATATATATATATATATATATATATATCGCGGTGTTTTCGTATTGTATCCGTGACCCTCCCTACCCAATGAATTCTCTATCAATATCGGAAGAATTTGAACGTAGATCATTTGCTTGTTCGAGCACAATTTCATTTTATAACACTAAGGGTATAATATATTACAAGTCAACAAATTTTCAAAATTGAGAGTAGTTTTAATATTTGGAAATAGTTGTTTTCTAAACAAATGACTCCCAAAAACATGTCTCCCAAAAGACTCCTAAAAGAAACTCTCTAAAAACTCCCCCCAAAAAAAACTCTCTCCAAAACTCTCTCTAAAACTCTAGCTAAAACTCTCCCCCAAAAAGCCTAGGGCAACCTGTTTATATACTGTCTAAATGACACAAGGTCAGTCACCTACTGACTGAAAAACCCACTATGCAAATTAGTTTCTAGAACATTCTGAAGAGTGATTTTGCATATATTTCAATTATACACAAATTAAAGTTAATTAAAACACACCCAAAGTTAATTACGGTGAAATTAAATCACACCCTTTTCATTAAATATTGTTTGATGTTAATCTAGTTATTTGATAAAACTTGACTTTTGTATAAACAAGATAATTATTTAATTTACTTTTAATTCAGAAACGTGACTAAATAGTAAACAACTTAATTAGTTCTGATAACAACTTAATTAGTTCTTGATAACAACTTAATTAGTTCTGATAACAACTTAATTAGTTCTTGATAAACAAATTAATTTATTTATTGGAAACGTGACTTGGAAGTAAACAAAGTATTGACTTACATTTCCTAATCAGGTTGTTTATTAAAAGTACAAGTTGCCCTAGTTTTCTAAAATGTTGGACTTTATGCTGCTCAGGTTTTGCTACACTTTGTAACCCCGACCGACTGTTCTGGTATACCAGAGATGCGTAATGAGTTAGGTAGACTAGCTCCTAGACCTTGATGTCATGTTTTATCACTCCTAACTATAAGCTGATTCAAATTTATGTATGACATCTTGTATAGCCAGTCTCTAATAGTTGGTCTCTGACATCAACTCCAAGATTAGTTGCTGCTATCAAAGAGGTGAGGCAAGCAGTAAGTAGTCGATGGCCCTTAGTTAATTAAGTAAATTAATAATTATAATTGATTGATTAAAAATAATATTGATATCCGACTAGTAGCTAGTCTATGAGTTAGGTCGACTGTATTGTTCAAGTGCATCTTTGTCGGCTTCAATTTGAACAACTCTCTTCTCAAGATGAGTCTAGGCCTTCTTCAGTTGGTCAATTTTAATTGGTTACCTATTCCATAAAACTAAAAAACTGAACGTTTTATGCTACAGTGGTGATAACGTTTTTCTTGTCCGTTTATGCGTTTGGGTGCGTTTTAAAACCGTGGCATAACGTTTGCGTTTCGACAACGTTTCTAGCGTTTCATATCGTTTCGGCCAATCAAATTACAGAGCAAAGCGTTTCACTCAAACGCTTAATTTGCATATGCGCACTAAAGAGATATAAACGTTTTCTCGAAACGCTTTTCACCGTTTCGGCCAATCAGCTTGCCTTATCGAAACGCTGTTTTCCGTTTCGACCAATCATTAGACCGTTTCGCACCGTTTGTATGTTAGACCAATCGAATCATAAATACCTGTTGGACGGTACTAAACCATGTTTTTTTACAACTAAAGTAATATGTATCTACGTATTAAAATTGTATTTGTATTTATTTTATTTTATTTTATTTTATTTATTTATATTTTCTTTATAAAATATATTTTGGTATTGTCGAAAGAATTAACATGATTAATTATTATACTTCGTGAAGCCTATTATTCTTACACTGCAATCATGACAATCAACTTATATTGACAATTAAATGTTTTAGCACATAGTATTCGGTATAAAATATTTAGCAGATGACATTTTGAAGTTTTTCTTGTTTTATATATGTATTCCCTGAAACAGATTTTGGCATTTCATACAAATTGTCTGCAAATGATTTGACATTCCATGCAAATTGTCTCCACTGGAGACAATTTGCATGAAATGTCAAACCTGTTTTATGGGAAAAAATAATTAAAAAAAATGCCATTAATTTGTCATCTGCTGAATTAACTCAGAGAGTGGCAAAGGTTCGAATGATAGTATTACGTTTACAAATATCGGAACTTTGTTGCAATTTCAATATCAGAATGCCTTAACCAAGAAAATATTTATTTATTTTGTTTTATTTTATTTTATTTTATTTTATTTTATTGTTATTATTATCATTATTATTATTATTATTATTATTATTATTATTATTATTATTATTATTGCATAATTTTAGATGTATGTAAATGGCTACGATTTGCCATTTAAATCGGCAGGCTTTTCTCACTTATTTTGTTTTCAAGGTGTGCGGTAAAAATGCCAGAGCTAAAAATGCCATATGCAAAAAATGTCAGAGGAAAAATGCAACATGTAAAAATGCCAGAGGCTACCTTGTAAAATGTCATAGGAAATAATCCCATAAGTAAAAATGCCAGAGATAAAACTTTTTATACAAGTTTAGTTCTTTATTTGTCTCTCATGTAGCACAATTTGACAGCATCATGGGAAAAGGTGAAAAGATGCAACAAGAGTACAATATATGTCCAAATAAACTCCCCCACACTCTATATTGGAAGAGTCTAATTCAATGTTAGGCATGTCAGATTATGTGATTTAGATAATCCTAGAGAAAAATGACTGAACTTTGCAAACAATGGCTACACTGATCAAATGCCACATTTTGCAGTGTCTGATCTGGATCTGCACTGTTTTCCAATAGCCTGTTTGGGGTCTCCGAATTAAAGTGAGTTAAACTCTTTTCACATCAAAAACAATATCATCTGCTTATATCTAAACAAAGCAGGTTTAAATGTTAACCTTTGCCACTCTGTTTATTCAGCAGACAACAAAGTGATGACATTTTTTTGTCTTTTTTTTCCAGAAAACAGGATTTGACATTTCATGGCAGTTGTCTCTGTTCAAGACAATTTGCATGAAATGTACAGAATTTTCAGCTGATGACATGTTGAAGTATTTTTCTTATGTTATCCTAAAAACAGGTGTCGGCATTTCATACATATTATCTCCACAGGACTTCACTTTCCCTGCAATTTGTCTTCCGTGGAGATAATTTGCGTGAAATGTCAAACCTGTTTTACGGGAAAAAATAAGAAAAGAGATCATGAATTTGCCATCTGCTGAGTTAGCCCAGAGAATGATAAAGGTTCAACTGAACAATGAATCGTTGACATAATCCATTCTGTTGGTGATATGTGTAGACCACGATCAGACTGCGCGGAAATGTCCGTTCACCTTGGTCTAAGCTGGTCTCAAATACCATAAGGTCGTTTCTTATTTCTATTCGAAGGGGCTAATATATATTCAACCAGTGCCGACAAAACCAGATCAGCTTGCGTAGCGGGATCAAGATCACAGATTTTCTACACCAGTCTGAACTACATCGAACCTGTGAATTGCCATTATTGTTTTGAGTAATATTTCCCCCCTCCCCCTCACGCCCCTCCCCCTCACGCCCCATCCTTTTTTAAAATGAAATGTACACTGTGGTTTAAATAAATGGTGCTGGAACAGATTATCTTCTTTCCTGAAATTTATTGTTAGAATTATGTGTCATCAATACTAATCCTTTCATTAGATCCTTATCCAGTGAAAACGTCCCTCTGAGCACAGGTGTTACTCAGATTAAAGTGAGTGGATCAGTCTAGTGCATAATGGTGTCTACTCAGTTCACTGATCAGGTCATAAGTATAAAATACTGTAATACATAAATCGCTCAGTATCCATCTAATACACAGACTGATCAGATTTGTAAAATATGAATAGGTTCATTTTTACTTGTTTGGGCCATTATTTTTCAAATACGATGCACTTTGCACATCATGGCAATTATGTGAACAGTCGGCAAATATCTTGCTGGAGGGCTTTCATGAAAGTGTATATTCTCACTATGAAAACATTTTTGGCCTGTATATGCAAAGCTGTTAACCTTTAGAACGCTATATTTTAATATTAGAAGACGATGTGCTGGATAAACAGATCAAATGTATGGACGAGCACCAATGACCCAGAGCAGAGAGCGCGGATGCACATTCTAATTATGTATTTTGCATATTGCAACCGATACTTAAATATTAGAAGACGATGCACTGGAGAAACAGCAGATCCTTTCGAATAATAATAATAATAATAATAATGTACAGACGAACTGCAATGAATCAGATCAAAATGCACGGATGAACATACTAATCAATGTTGCATTTATAGCACATTGTAGTCTAGATACCCCTAAAACGGTAACTGGCAAACAGTGGAGGCCCAGATCAAATGCCACAGAACGTGGCGTCTGATTAGGGTATTCACTATTTGCAAATAATTCAACCATTTGTTTCTCTACATAACATAGCCTGGCATACCTAAAATCGAAATTAGAATCTTCCAGTATATAGGGTGGGTGGGTTCATTCAATATACAATAGGTTAGATATTAAAAGATGATGTGCAAGACTAATGGCAAATCGTATTGAACAAGACAATATACAGATGAGCAGCTACGAAGCAAATCAGAGTGCGCGGATGCCCTATTTTTATCACATATTTTCATGTATTCTTTTTTTTTTTTATTGGTAAAATTACTTTGTATCTACATGTATTGGATAGTTTAAAATGAAAATGACTTTATATCAAAGATGAATGGATGAAATTGAAATGTTCTTTGTTTTTTTAATTGTTCAAAACTGACATAGCAGTTTTTTAAGTAAGTTTTCTTCGATATATATTTTTTACATTACGTCTGGTGTTGTCTTAATTTCAAATATACTAGCAATATATCCTTTTAAGGCATTATCTGTTTATGCATGATGTTTCTTTTTTCTCATCCAAACAGATTTGGAAGTGCACCTGCATATCATAAAACTTCCAATAAACAATACATGGAATGAGTATTTCCTATACCTCACCCTCTTTAAGCATCACACAGGCTAATATTATGTAACCTTTGAAAGATAAAAAAGGAGATAGTATAAATAAAAAAAAATAATTAAATAAATAAAAATTGGAAAATATCATGATATTATATACATTAATTGCACGGTACTCCACATTCATGTAGCATAGAGTATTTGAAAATACTTGATGTGTGTCTTCATTTTTCCTCTAAAATAATTTTGTTGTGTATATTTATTAGAATCACCTCACAGAGGTAATTTTAATGAGTACCAACCATACATCTTCTGGAGGAGAAACATAAAAATACAAGATTGATCATAATCATAAATCGATTATAAAGTTTCTCAAATGAACCCCATTTATTGATTGATTTATTTATTTATTTACTTATTTTTAAAGTAAATAAGAACATTTCACAAACTGGATCCTAATTCTACTGATGGAGAACTGTATAATGAGTCTGATAGAAAATTAAAAAAAAAGTAATTGTATCCTAAAATGTGAATATTTATTTTCTGCAATTGCGCAAACTGAATTTTTCTGAAACAGTTATTTCTACAAACTAGTCTGAATGTTTAATGAAGATTCAGATCAGCTTGTACGTCTGCACAGTCTCATCAGTCTTCGCCACACGCTCTATAAGTTATACTGCTTCTTCGTCCAGATAGCACTGACTGATCAGATTGTGGGATGCGCAGACTGATCCACATATTCACTGAAAATACATTCTTTTTTGCAGGAATTAATGTGATTCTGCCAAAAACTGTTAAATTCCTTTTCCGTTGTATATTGCATTTTTAAGACACAACGTGTTTTCCAGTACTTTCCAAAATCAATAATCAATCATTCTTAACTGGAAGTTGAAAGGCATTCCTATCATTACACTTTGAACTGCTGGGAATGAAAGAAAAATAAAGATTTTGTTCTTATATTTCCCATAAAATGGCATTTGACATTTCAAATCCTATTTTTCAGGAAAATAAAAACAAAATCTTATTAATTTCTTGTCTGCTGAAACTGCCCATAGCGTGGTAAATGATAATTCTCAAACGTCTTTGCGAAAAAAAAAGTGCTCCAAAATTATGCTTTTCCTGAACAATGGATTTATTTATTATATCCTTTTTAGTGATTATCTTTTAGTTTGACGAAGCTTTGAAATTGTGCTAGTGGGAATTTATGCAGATAAGAACCAGATAAAGAGGGAATTTGATGATAAACTAGCCTATTAAGACATAAGTGTTTGTATTTATCCATAAAATATGTTGTGGGTGTTCATTAGAACTGCCTTTGCGAGGCGATTGTATTAAAAACAACAAGCTATATTTTAATGAATAAAAAGAAAAAAAATGCATACCAACCTTTCGCCAAATTACCGATCTTATGTTTCTATGTCTTAATCATAAACTTTACTTATGTCAATAATTTCCCCTTATTAGGCCCCTACCTATAAGGGTGGCCAAAGCCACCAAGAATTTCTTATTTTTATCTGCTTATAGTCGTTCGGGTGTTATGCAATCCAAACTGTGTCTTTAATAGCTAATTGCCACCATCTAACATCCTAAATCATCGCGGAAGGAAAATACATGTATTTACTCTAGATTTTTTCCTTCCGCTACTTAGCCGCAATCTTGGACATTGAACTTCCGTATACGCTGATATAGTGAAATGTTAATCTGCAAAATCGTGACTTGAAAATATATGTTTAGTTATTATTATTGTTATTATTATTATTATTACTACAAATATTACATTCATTGACGTGAGTCTAATCATTACATTCAATATAAGTCATAATCGAAATATTTATGTACCCAGAGTTTGTCTCAGGTGAGAAAATAGTGTGCAACAAACAACTATTACCTGACTGCACCGGCATGCATCGAACCCGCGACTCCTGATCACCAGTCAGAAGCGCATCAGAGCACAGAGTCCGGCCACATTCACTGTCTGTCAAAACACATTTCCTGTTTATTGCATCAGACACCCGTCTCCATAAAATTATTTCACTATTATTTTTATTAATTTTATAACTATTATAATTAAGTGAAACTGGGAGAAAAAAAAAAAAAAAGATCTAAAATAAATTGAGTCCGCGGGATTTTGATTGGCTAACTCTGCAAACGCTAAAACGTTTGAAACCAGACATGGTTTCCATGACAGCGTTTTCCGAACGCTAATGTGATTGGTTAATACTTGAAACGCTTGAAACGTTTCAGAAACGATGATCTGATTGGCTAAAACTGTAAACGATCGTTTAAGCGTGGTCGAAACGCTGCGTTTCCAAACCGTTAACAAGCGTTTTGCATGCGTTTCCGTGGACATAAAAAACGCTGTCGCTACTGTATGACACCATTTGTCCCACTTTCTTGAGAATCAGTGTAATATGGAAGACTATTGCAGGAGCCAGCTAGTTTATATTACGGTACCAACCGTCTTGCCATATTGCGCAGTCTGGTCTGAGCCGTAGCTATCCACATGTCCCGAAGGCTCCATTACGAAAACATGCCTATTCAAATATACTGAAAATCTGACCACCAAAAAATGAAAATTTTCCGATGAAAAATACAGATATTTTTCATATTTTTGTTCAAAACATAGATTATGGGTACTCGTTAGAACCGCCTCGCCGAGGCGGTTCTAACGAGTACCCACAATCTATGTTTTTGAGCAGAAATAAGAAAAATAATGTATACCCTTGTAAACCCCAGTTTTACTATATAAAAGTGAGGTTTAAGGGGGTCAGAATTATATAGGTATGTTTTCGTGAAGTCACTTTCACTTGGCGCGACTTAGTTGTATGAAAAGATAAAACGGAGATCGCAGAAAATCAGTCTTACGTGACTATACACGAATATAAGAAACAACAACAACAGCAAAACAAGACAAACAAACAAACAAACAAAACAATAACATTAACTTTCAACTGCGCTTCTGACTTCCTGTTTGCTTTTCTGCATACCAAGCCCCTTCCAAAAATGGTTCTACTCTCAAAGGGACGGATTTTCTCCCCTTGGGGAGCAAATTCTTCCCTTTTAGAGTAGACCGCTTTTAAGAAGGGAGGTAAAAACGTTATTGACAGAGTTGCCTCCCCTGAAAGTATATCAGTTTCCCTTTAATAGGCGATTTCGTATACGCTTGTAATATAACTTTTCGTCTGATACAATGAAACTTCTCACAACAACAGCATTTGTTTCCTTTAACCCTTGTCGTGCTGAATAAATTAAGATACCACACGCTTTTATATTTTCAGGCAATCAGATTACTTGATCCAGGTTGTTGATACAAATTCACATAGTGAATGACAAAGAGTGCAGAACCAGACCAGTTGGATTCTTTGGAAGCCAACTGATCTGGATCTACACTGTTTGCAAGGGCATGGTATATCCGGGCTCAGCAAGTCAAGGGTAAAAATAAATTGAGGCCTATTTAGCTGAATTATATGTAAGAAAGGCCTTGTTATTTCTCTTATTTTCTTATAGACCATACAGTTGACTCTCGATATCTCGACCTCGCTTATCTCGAATAACCGCTTATCTCGATGTGAAAATCTGGTCCCTGCCTATACATGAAAACCTAACAACATATGGAAAATATTGTAGAAAAGAGGAGAAATTGCTCCTAAGGAGCAATTTCTCCTCTTTTCCACAATATTTTCAATATATCTCTAACTTTAAAAGTCCAATTACCTATCAGTTTGTTAAATGTGGTTAATCAAATTATTTTTTCCTCAATTCTGCAAACCTGATATGTCGAACTACGGATATCTCGAAGTATTTCAGAGAGTCCCTTGGAATTCGAGATAACGAGAGTCGACTGTATATTGACAGTCGAACCTCAATGGGTTGAACATCTTTTTGGACGATGGAATTCTGCAAACCTGATATGTCGAACTACGGATATCTCGAAGTATTTCAGAGAGTCCCTTGGAATTCGAGATAACGAGAGTCGACTGTATATTGACAGTCGAACCTCAATGGGTTGAACATCTTTTTGGACGATGGAATTCTGCAAACCTGATATGTCGAACTACGGATATCTCGAAGTATTTCAGAGAGTCCCTTGGAATTCGAGATAACGAGAGTCGACTGTATGTTCTGGATATTTGTTAGAATCGCCTCAGTAACACACTTAATGTGAATCGTCTGCCTTTTTCTCTCTGAAAAATAATAAGAAAAATATTTCAAAACATCGTCTGCTGCAATTGTGCCTATCACATTAAGGGTTAACACGGATGTGTTGGTATATTTAGACTTCCTATTCACTTCTTTGACATGACATGTGAACCGAAACACTTTGTATTAAGACCTAGTTTAAAACCATAAATGTTGTGTACGCCACGGACGAAATTGCGAGTTGCTTTATATACACTATTAAGGTATGTTAACTGTTTAATTTAGTATTAACGTGGGTGTGCTGGGTAAAAAATCAGTTTTTTTTTTTAGAAAAATAGGGTTTGACATTTCAGGCACAATTCTCGAGACATAGCAAACCCCATTTTCTTGTTTGAATCTCATAAATTTGCCGTCTGCTGAATTTGCCCAGAGAGTGATGAAGACTAACCCTTATATTGAATATAAAGCGCCACTAACAGTTTCAGTGGACGACGTTTTTGTATTAGTTTATATTTTTTAGAAAAAAAAAAAAAATGTTTGACATTTCATGCGAATCGACTGAAAATCGTCTCAATGAAAAAAGTAGAATGTCGTCTGCTGCAATTTTCCTTGGCGTTTTAACGCTTAGCACTCTAGGTAAACATTTTAGCTAACGGTATTTTGAAATATTTTTCTTTTTCCAAGAAAACAGGATTTGACAATTATTCATGCAAAAAGTACATTAATGATTTTTATAGTCCGATTTTCAACGTATCTTACACTCTATATTGGACAGACAGTCCTGAGAAAATAGAGTAGATACAGATCACATCTGAGCAGGGTCTGCGCTGTGTACCAGTCAGTTAACACTTTGTACACACTTTACCACCTGCTTACTGTCCGTTCGACATCACTCGGAAAGACCCGTACTTTTACTTGGCGTTTTATTTTTAAGTGAAACTATTTGTTCTGATTGACCATATCTTATCAGAAACCATCTGTCTTTTCTGTTTCTGTGTTTTGTTGTCAACTATTTACTCTTAATTTATTAAATGTATTACAAAAAAAAAAAAAAAAAAAAAAAAAAAAAAAATAGGTCCAGCATTTTCTATAGTAAAGTGATTTTTTTTTTTAAATTTTTACCTAAGAATTTATTTCTACTTACGCCTGCGGACTTTAATTAGTGATGTTTGACGGCAATATTAGGAAAATTTCAGCAAACTTGAACAAGTACCCAGTGGGCACACAACGTTAAAATGACGTCGTATCAACGTCGATTCGACGTGATCACGTCGCATCGACGTTGATACGACGTCATTTTGATGTTGTGTGCCTGCTGAGATAGAACTTGTTGAAAACCTGCCTTAAATATACCTACCCTGTAGTTTGTCCTCAAATATATATAATGTTATGTGTAATGTCATGTGTACTCATTAGGATTAGAATACACATAAAAATGGCTAAATTCAAAAGAAATAAAAACAGTGATAAAGATTAAATTGACGTTCATGGCAAATCCACATGCACATGTTCAGACCGTGTGAAAAGGGCCTGCAATGTTTCAGATTGATCGGTATAAAACTGTAGGAGGAGTTGCGCGCACAAGGTACCCACAGTAATTCACTTTAATAGTATTTAAAGCCGGCCTCGGTGGCTCAGTTGGATGCGCCGTCCGACTGGAGACCAGGAGGTCGCGGGTTCAACCCCCGCCGAGGTCGGCAACATTGTTTCGTGGAGATTGATCATGAAATATTTTCTACGGTCATTCTCCCCCTTCCGCTGATACAAGAAGGGCAGTTGTCAGTTTCTGGCGAAAGAATGTGCACAATACTGGTTAACCGCTTAGAGGACTAAGCCTGCCCAGTAAACGTGTGATTAGGTAAACTGACCGCGCTCGACATGACCCCATTGGGTTGACTGGGCCGTAAAACCTCAACACAAACAAATAATAGTATTTAAACCCCCAAAATGGGCAAAGTTCAAAAGTCGACAAAAGTGACAAAATAAATTGACGATCATGTCAAAACCGCACGCACATCTACAGACCATATTAACAAAAGAGCCAGCAAAGTAACAAATTGATCGGTATTCAACTATATGAGGAGCTGCGCACACGAGGTACCCACCATCTTTCTTCAAATGTTAGTCGAAAAAGGGGAATAAATCAGCATGAAGAATCCCGACAGGGGAAAAATATGGATCCGCTTTTTTTCATGCTGATGCTATGCAGTCGAACCTCGTTATCTCGAACTCGCTTATTTCGAATTACCGCTTATCTCAAAGTGAAAATCTGGTCCCTGTTTTAACATGAAACTATGACAACAGGTAACAAAATAATGTGGAAAAGAGGAAAAATTGCTCCTAAGGAGCAATTTCTCCTCTTTTCCACATTATTATTATTATATATATATATATATTTCTAACTTCAGGAGTCAAATTACATATTCATTTGTTAAATGTGGATGTTCAATTTATTGACTTCCTCACTCTCTCAACTCTGATGTCGAGGTACGAATATCTCGAAGTGTTTCAGTGAGTCCCTTGGAATTCGAGATAAAGAGAGTCGACTGTATATAAAATTTCAGGATCTTAGCTGTAACCATTCCTGACCATATGAAAAGCATAACGGATGGACGATCAGAAATGACTAAGTTCAAAAGTCGAAAAAAGTGATAAATATTAAATTGACGATAATGCCAAAACCATTGAACATAAATAGATCATGAAAAAAAGGGCTGCAAAGTATAAAACTGATCGCTATAAAACTGTAGGAGGAGTTGTGAACACAATGTACCATCTGTAATGCACTTTAAAAGCATTTATACCCCCAAAATGACTAGCTTCAACAGTAAAAAATCAAACTGATCGGTATTAGACTGTATGAGGAGTTGCCCTCACAAGGTACCACCGCCTGTCGTCAAATGCCTATGTCGAAAAAGGGAAGTAATCTGCAAGAAGAGCCCCGCCGAAAAAAAAAAAAAAAAAAAAAAAAAAAAAAAAAAAAAATGAAAAAATGAAAAAAATATGGATCCGCATATTGTTCATGCTGAAGCTATATATAAAATTTCAGGATCTTAGCTCTAACAATTCCTGTCCGTATACAAGTGTAACAGAAAGACAAACGGACGGACAGGCCAAATCATTAGCCCCGCCACCCTCCCCTCAACTTCTTCGAAGCTGGGGACATAACATTGTCATCTAAATATTGATTCCAAATAGTTGGCAAAATATCAGGATCCTACACTAAGTGGTTCTCTAGATAAAATATTGACAAGATTTTCCAGCTGCTATAAATTTGCAAAGTTCGAAAAATGGCATAACTCGGTCAATATTTTTATTGAATTTGCCAAAAAGTGAATCAGGTCATCCAAACATTGATCTTTAACTATGTGAAAAATATCAGAATCGGGCACATGACGTTTATACAACGTCGCCTCAACGTCGATGCAACGTCATGAAGTTGCATCGAAATTGAGACGATGTTGTATAGACGTCATGTGTCTGCTGGGCTAGCTTAAGCAGTTTTCTAGATATCGTGTTGACAATGTTATTCCATTGCAATACATTTGAAGTCGAAAGGGGCATAGCACTGCCATTTTTTTTTTTATAATGAATTCGGTCAAAAGTTAACCAGGTCATCTAAACATTGATTCCGAACTGTGTGCAAAATATCAACTCTCAGCTCAAGCGGTTTTCTAGACATCGTGTTGACAAGGTTTTCCCCACTGTAATGAAAGAATGTCGAAAGGGGCTCAACAGAATTAGCTCAAAAGTTAATCATCAGGGTCCAGTTGTTCAAAACTAACGATGTCATTAGTTAACGTATCATTAAAATTTTGATCATTTAATATGGCGTATACCCTAATATTGTCGCTGACTCATATTTTTTCTGCAAAAATACCTGTGAATAAGATATAGTACTTACTAGAACAGTTAACATTTTGACCACTAACGAGCTCGTTAAGCTAACGATGCTTTAAACAACTGGGGCCTGGTCATCTAAACATTAACCCAAAGTAGTTGGCAAAATGTCAGGAGTCTACTTTTAGAAGTTCTCAAGATATTGTGTTGAAAAGGTTTCCAACTGTTATAATGGCAAAATCCGAAATAAGGGGCATAACTGAGTCAATATTCTACGGAATTCGCTCAAAAGTTTATCAGTTTGTCTACACTGATCCTAAACTGTATACCAAATATAAGAATCTTAGCTTAAGCGGTTCTGTAGATATCGTGTTGACAACTTTTTACCATTGTCATACAGGCAAAATCGAAAGGGGCATAACTCTGTCGATTTTTTTTTTCAACAAATTTAGCCCAAAACATAATCAGGTTATCTAAACATTGATCCTTAATAGTATGCAAAATATAAGGATCCTAGCTCAAGCGTTCTCTAGATATCGCGTTGACAAGGTTTTCCAATTGTTATAATAGCTAAGTCTAAAATGTAGCATAATACCGTCAATATTTTATGGAATAAAATTAATCAGATCATCTACAATCTGTTTCTTAACTGTATGCCAAATATCAGAATTTTAGCTCGTGCGGTCTTCTAGATATTGCGGTGATAAAGTTTTTGCCATCGTAATACAGGCAAAGTCGAAAGGGGAATAATTCTATCAGTTTTTACGAATTTTGCTCAATAAGTAATCAAGTCACCTAAACATTGACCATAAACAAAACACAAAATATCAGGATCCTAGCTGAAGTGGTTCTCTATATATCGTGTTGACAAGGTTTTCCTATTGTTATAGCAGCAGAGTCCGCATAACTCTATCAATATTATCAAAATTACAGAGTTCACTCTAAAGTTTACCAGGTAGTCCACACCTTGATCCTTAACTGTATGCCAAATATCAGAATCCTAGTTAGTGCAGTTTTCTAGATATCATGGTGACAAAGTTTTCCCTTTGTTATATAGGCAGAGTCGAAAGGGGCATAACTCTGCCACTTCTTTTACGAATATCGCTCAAAAGTTAATCAGGTCATCTAAGCATTGACCCTAAACAGTATGCAAAATATCAGGATTCTAGCTAAAGCAGTTCTCTAGATATTATGTTGACAAGGTTTTCCTATTGCCATAATAGCAAAGCCCGAAAAGGGGCATAACTCCCTCATTATTTTACGGAGTTCACTCAAATGTTAATCAGGGCACAGTTGTTCAAAGCGTCGTTAGCTCAATGAGTTCGTTAAGGGTCATTTCGTTAACTGTTTTAGCGGATTCAATATACAATATTCTGATATTTTTTGCTGAATAAATGTGAGTAGCTTTTGCACTGCAAAAGCTACTCACATTTTTTCAGCAACAATTTCAGCATATTTGCGTATCACTCGATGTAAATTATAACGAATCATTAACTAACGATGTCGTTAGTTTTGAACAACTGGGCCCAGATTGTCTACACACTGATACTAAACTGTATGCAAAATATAAAAAAATAAAAATATCCTAGCTCAAGTGGTTCTCTAGATATCACGTTGGCAACGTTTTTCCATTGTATTACAGGCAAAGTCGAAAGGGGCATAAATCTGGCAATGTTTTACATCTTTCGCCCAAAACTTAATCAGCTCCTTTAAACATTTATCCTAAACAGAATGCAAGATCAGGATCCTACCTCAAGCGGTTCCTTAGATATAGTGTTGATATTTCCTATTGTTATAATAATCAAGTCCGCATAACTCCTTCAATATTTTACGGAGTTCACTCAACAGTTAATCAGGTTGTCTACACACTGATATTAAACTGTATGCCAAATATCAGAATCCTAGTTTAAGTGGTTCTTTAGATATCATGTTGACAACGTTTTCCTATTGTAATACAATCAAAGTCGAAAGGGGCATAACTTTGTCATTTCTTTCATAAAAATTTCGCTCAAAACATAATCAGGTCATTGAAACATTTATTATAAAGAGTATGCAAAATATCAGTCCTAGCTCAATAGTGGATGAGCTGATTGAGATGCCGGTACCATCCGAGCAGAACAGATCCCCCTAGGTTTTTCGATAAGAGGAATATGTGAAGTCTCGGAAAAAATCGGGGGGGGGGGGGGGGGGGGGGGGGTGGACGTGTCTGAGTGGTAGCTTTATGGTCTAAATCCTAGTGTTAACTACGATACCCCAGAAAATTAAAATAATTCACAAAACTTTCATGGAACTGAAATGAATATAAAAACTATAAATATGTAAATAAATAATAGTGTTAATATAAGAAATAATTATATAGAAGACATTTTCACAACTGTTAGATTTTTTAAAAAGGGCTGAATGTTGTTTACGTTACATTTTAAAAAGCACCCCAAAAATTGGTTAAATCTTTTGGAATTATTTAGCCTTGTAAATGCATAATGGAAAGAAATCAATTTCTTTTATATTGGTTGGGTAGCAAATTTAATTTACTTTCCAAATTTGTCATGGGATTTACTTTATCTAATATACTTTTTGATTTATGACCATTTGAAAAGCCCTACCCCTATACAAAAAGTTCTCGTAAACAAGGATGTTCATTAACTATAACCCACTCATCAGTGCAGTAGTGATCAAATGAGGAGGCTTATATCACTTTATTTGATGAAACTAGGCTGCGAGACATATAATAAAAGTAAATGTTAAACAAAAAAAAAAAAAACAAAAAAAAAAAAAAAAAAACAAAAAAAAAAAAAAAAAAAAAACAACAAAAAAAACAACAACAAAAAACATACACCCATTACTAATGCTAATGGTAACGTATATAACATATATGAAATTATAGATATAGGCTTCAGTTTTCCCTTTACTACCGTCTTTTTATTGTCAACTGGCTTGAATATTTGCAAACTACACGTACATAGAACTGAAGGACAAACTATTGAAAATATATCACAATAGCATAATTTGCGACCTATTTTTAAATCAAATATAAGGCAGTAATTGAATATATGTGTCTGTTGTTTTTAACAAAGAAACTACTCTTAAAAGAATGTCACATAGTTTGCATTCATAAAAAGAAGTTCCTTGTGATACGAAAGTAAATCAATAATTGCCTTTTGATTGAAGACCACTGTCTTATGAGCCTAAGGTAACGTATGTAACATAAAGTTAAACATATATAAATACATGAAATTAAGACACTCTGAAAAAAAAAAAAAAAAAAAAAAAAATGAAGTCATAATTCAGCTCATTCAGCTGGGTCTTAATCGAAAAATGAGGCACTGATGTGAAAAAGACATTCTGCTTGCATCTAATTAGGGTTGCTTAAACAATCACTACCACCGACTGGGAGATGTAAAGAATACTCATTTCTTTAATTTCATGCATTATCGCCGCCGTCGTAATCACTTTCATCTTCATCAGCTGTATCGTCACCATTCTCTTCAAAGTTGTCGTCAATCATGTTGTAACAAAACTGATTCTTACATGCTGGCGAACATTTCAGTGCATTTGCAACACACTGGCATTCAGGTGTTTTGCAATCTCTACTGCATTTACATGCAATCAGCTCAATCACGTCTTGCGGGGCAGGCAAACCCTGCATCCAGTCAATTACTAGCTGTCCGTCTTCTATCATCCACCCATGTCCCTCTGGGCTTGGTGTGTCTGTTTCTTGCTCTAAACATCTTTTCCATATTAACCAGCATAGCATGAAGCATGAGGGTATCTCAAACAAAGCAGAGTATGCCTTTGATTCTATGTTTGCATATTCGCTGCTGTCTGTGCTTCGACAGCTTCTCTCTGTCCGAGGCATATCTACAATTGTCTCTGTGAATGTGTATTTTTTTATTACATGATATGTGGTAGTGTGCCTCAGCGGCAACTAATTCCCTTGATGCAATAGCCATGATTTTTGTGTCCCCCTTCTTTGTGGCCGCTTCCCGTATAGTATTTAGAGGATCTTACACGAGTGGTTATTTCATATGAAATTTATGAAACGAGCTTTCGGCGGGTTTCATAAATTTCATATTAAATGACCACGAGTGTAAGATTCTGTTTATCATATGACCCTTTTAAATTGGATTTTATCGCCTTTAAAGTTGACAATTGTTCAACAGAAAATGCATGGTTGACATGGACGTCGTCAAGACGTTACTTGTTCCCGCCAAAGTGTTATATAACGTGTGGTTATACGATTTTTATAACATGACATTATCCACTGAATAACAGCGACGTCATATGATAATGCCTGCTCTTAAATCAACGGCCTGTGTTAATTTTTCTCTGTTTTTGGTTCCTTTCTGATATTTTGTTTTTCTGTCGCAAAATATACAAACTTCAGCATATACGCTGCCTGAAGATTCTGGCTTTTCTCTGCTTGGCCTTTGAGCAGTCTCGATATTTTTATCATTCAAACAAGAAAAGCTCTGTTCTTTCTTAATTTTTGTGAGCGCGTTCTTGTGACAAAATGTCTTTCTGCTATCTGGATGATAATAAATATCTGGAACACAAACTAGGGTGTTCTTTATATCGAAGAAGCTTTTCAAACTGGCGCAAACTGGTCGCCTCGAGGAGCTTTGTCCATGACTCTTGATTCTTCGGCTGGCAAAACTGTTCCTTTAAACCATGTTCACCACAAATGATACATTCGTTTGTAAACATCTCCGTTCTTTGTCGTTTTCTGGGGATTTCTATGTCAGAATCAGAGTCCATTTCCATAATTCTGCAATCAACAGGCCGGCTATTCTAGGAAATGCTATACAGTTTATATTCGTTCGTACCAGACAAACAGAATGAAACAAAAAAATAAAAAAATAAAATAAAAAATAAAAATAAAAACAAAAATAAACAAGAAACACAAAGTGAAGAATGGCTATGGAAATGTCTCGGGTAAGAAAGAAAGAAGAAGAGATATTTAGTCGTACTAGACAAACAGAATGAAACAAAAGAATAACCAAGAATTACAAAGTGAAGAATGATTAAAGAAATGTCTCGGGTAAGAAAGAAAGAAGAAAAGAATGATTACAGCATATGAAACGATATTTTTCTTTATAAACACTTCTGAAAATTTGACTGTTTTGCTGTATGGAAAACTTCCAAACGACAAGCAACGATGACGTATCGCAGTGGCGTAATTATTGTATTTTTATCAATTTGTAGCGCTGTATTTTCAAGCAAACGTACGTATGAGTTTTTCAAAAGACAATTTTAAGACAGTGCTTTACATGGCTGGGATCAATCAATTATTATATGAGCCACATCATTAGAAAACATATCTTATGCAAAGCTTAAAAAAGGCGCAGATCAGCCTGCGTTTTGTGCCGTCCACATACCACACCTTTGTCGTTCGGTATCAAAATACATGTAGCATTTTGCCATCATTTTCTATATCGGAATAGTCAGGACTGGCTGTTCTTCGAAACTGAGCAGACCTGTTTATGTCTAACCTGTTCGGAAACCATGTCTGACACAGAGCCTCGTCACAAGAATACCTGGTTCGGGATTTCCGATCAAGTACCACTCGGAATATGATGACCAGGTACAGAAACTAGCCAGAGGCTCTTTATATTAGACTGAAACTATTGGATAAGCAAACAGGTATTATACATTCCTATCATTGAACAAGTAAGGCTATGATTAGACAGCGCGGAATGTTAGAGTGCCTGGAATGGAGGGAGGGAGGACTGAAAGCTGTTCGATTGATTGTGTATGATTTACAAGACATGCTTTAAATCTCGGGGGAAATATAATATTAGACATTTGAAGAAAATGCTATCGAAATAAATTCGTTTCTATTCATACTTTGAGTCAGACACAATTTACAAGTAACGTACGTTACATTATAAGTATGTGTTCAATTTGAATAGCAGCAAAAGCGTATTGTTAACATGAACAGTCCGTGTGCTGATTTTCCAGCTGAAATTCAGTTTTAATCCTGTTGAAAAGTCACCAAGACGACGTGGTTTGTCCACTTAACAAAAGAATTGAAAATTATTACATGCGTAACCAAAACTGAACTTTTAGGAAGCAGTTCAGAAAAATTTTGCTTAATATATTTGTGTGACAGTTAGAATGTCTGAAAACCTTAGCTATTGTTCGCATTTAAACGTTTTGATGGATCTGCAGTCGAATTTGAAGTTTATGTGATTTTCCTAAAACAACGTAACAAAGGGGCAGTATGTAATTGGCCCTATAGCTCGCAACTAGTGTCAAATAACTTTGTTTTTCATATTGTAATGCATATTTTTCATCCCATTTGACAGTTAAAATGTGTTTTGAAGAGACAGAAAAAGTAAAGATATACTTCAAGAAGAACAAACATAGACGTATTATCACAAAGTCTCAAGATAGTCTAAAATTGTCACGTAGGTAACGAACTGGTGGTCTAAACGGTCTCTAAATATATTGTAAAGTAAAGAAAGGAGACTAAACAAGTAGAAAGTGCAAAGTTATTCGTACCAAATCAAGTTTTAATTATTTTTGTAGATTGTTCGTATTTAATATGTTGTATTCTAAATTTTGGGGGTAACGTAATAAACGTGCAGTTTTCACCCATAAAGCTACCACCAGTACGTGTCCCCCTAATTTTTTACAAGTCTACACATGTAGTCCCGCATGAAAATCATAGGGGGAATTGTTCAGGTCTGATGGTACCGACTTTCAAAATTTTGGGTATTGGCTCATCACCTACAAGCGATTCTCTAGATATCGTGTGCATAAGTTTTCCTATTGTTATAATAGCAAAGACCGCATAACTTCGTCAATAGTTCATGAAATTCACTCAAAAGTTAATCATATCGTCTATACACTGATCCTTGACTGTATGTCAAATATCCGAATCTTAGCTTGTGTGGTTTTCTAGATATCGTATTGAAAACGCTTTTCCCGTTATATTACAAAGTCAAAGGGAGAATAAGTCTGCCATTTGTTACAGATTTCGCTCCAAATTTAATTAGGTCATTTAAACGTTGACCCGAAATAGTACGCAAAATATCAGGATCATAGCTCAAGTGTTTTTCTAGATATCGTGTTGACATGTTACATTATGGGCATAACTCTGTAAATGTGCTATGGAATTTGCTAAAAACTTAATCAGGTCGTCTACACTCTGGTTCTAAACCGTATGCCAAATATAAGAATCCTAGCTCAAGCGGTTCTCTAGATATCGTTTCTAAAAGGTTTTGCTATTGCTTAATGACAATATTTAGAATAGGATAGAGTAGAAAAAAAAGGGCATAACATTTGCATAATAGGTTCGATGGAAAAAAAATAAAGTACTGGTTCGCTTATTTTTTGTGCACATGCAATGTATAAAATTTCAAGTTCCTAGCATAAGCCATTTTCTAGTTTCACAAGCACCTAAAAGCAGTAACGCGCAGACGGAAGAACGGACAAGGCCATACCAATAAGCCCCGCGACTGTTCAAAGTTATGGACATAATAATATATGATCATAAATAAAGGTGGTAAATCTACCAAGAGAAATACAGTTGACTCCCGTTATCTCGATCTCGCTTATCTCGAATAACCGCTTATCTCGAAGTGAAAGTCTGGTCCCTGCCTTAACATGAAAATCTAACAACGTAAAAAATATTGTGGAAAAGGGGAGAAATTGCTCCTAAGGAGCAATTTCTCCTCTTTTCCACAATATTTTCAATATATCTGTAACTTCAAGAGTCCAATTACACATATATTTGTTAAATATGGTTAATCGATTTAGTTGTTTCCTCAATTCTGCAAATCTGATATGACGAAGTACGGATATCTCGAAGTATTTTAGATAGTCCTTTGGAATTCGAGATAATGAGAGTCGACTGTACTGTCAAAGCAGTCGAAACAGTACTGGCGGTATCATAACAGTATTAATAAAACATGGAACGATAATACTCCGCCATTATCATGTCGCAGCCAGATAACTCTGTCAGAAACTGACGAGCTTTGCTAATGCAGATCTCCACAATATCAATGCACATGTAAAATTTGGTCAAAATCCATTGAGGTTAACTCAAAATTTATTGTCCTGAAAGTAAAATACGGCTGTACTGCAGGCGGATAACTCTGACAAAAATGGACCAAATTTGCCCATTAGCAATCCCAAAGCAGACGTCCACAATGTCAATACACACACCAAGTTTGGTGAAAATCCATTGGTATTTAATAAAGTCATCGTCCAGAAATGAAAACTTGATACGGACGTGTCGCTGGCAGATAACGCTGTCAAAAATTATCGAAATTTGCCCATCAACAATCCCAAACCAGATTTCCACAATATGAATACGCGCAACAAATGTGGTAAAAATCAATCCATATTTACTAAAGATATCAATCGGAAGTGAAAATAAGGACCTGCCACGGCAGGCAATTCTGTCAAAATTGACAAATTTTGCTCATTTACAATCCAAAGCCAGATCTCGACAATATCAATGCACAAACCGAGTTTGATGAAACTCTATTAACATCTACGCAAGTTATCGTCCTGAAGCGAAAATACGGACGGACAGACATACGACAGACGGGCGGACGGGCAGACACACGGGCAGCCAACATGATACCATAATACCCCGCCCGTGTCGTATGGCAGGGTATAAACATCTTGAATATAAATCAAAGCACTGACAGCACTGGTAGGTTGATTGTCTCTGAGTGTAGGCTTGGAAAATGGTCCTGAACGGGTCTTAACCCTTCTCATACTGAATAAAGTAAGATGCCACACCTACTTCTAAGTTCCAGCCAAACAGATTACTTGATCCGGGTTTCTGATAGACATTTACATATTTAATGACAAACAGTGCAGATCAAGAACAGTTGGCTTCTTCAGAAGCCATCTGATCTGGATCAACACTGTTTGCTAAAACAGGGCATGTCGTGTTCAGCAAGAGAAGGTTAAGACTGCTTCATTTAACCCTTAATGTCCTATAATTTAAGCAAACATTGCAGATCCTGATCAGACGGCGCATTCTGCGTTGTCTGACGCAGGACTTTACTGCTTGCCAGTGTTCCAGCACTAAGCCCAAACCAGGTTTTACAGATAACCGTCTTTACACACCACTCTGACATCACAGCTACAAGTGTGGCTATAAATAACCGTTACCAGGATTTTGTACAAATGCGTGGAATAACTTTATTGATTAGCAATAGTCACGTGGATAACAGCAATATAACTCAGATTCCTTAGTAACTTTAGGTCGCTCGACCCCCAAAAAGTTGTGAAAAATGTTCATTTGGGAATAGAATTCGGTTCGGAGACAACATGGTGTGAACAATAAGGCGCAGTTTGATTTTATTGGTCAATGATAAGCACGTTGGCAATAACCTCAGCAAAAAAGTCCATCCGTCAATATCCGTGATATTTACACACAATAAAAACATAGATACAAATCATAATGATAATGAGCCAGTGACACAGATGACTTTGAATGATAACAATGAGGTACATGTATTAAATAGTCGTAATTCGGAAGAGGAAATTAACACTTGTTTCAAATCTTAAAAACTTGGAAAGCGACAGGAGGTGGCCAAACAACAAAACATATGTCATAATTTCCTCTCAATCTATGAAAAAATATTTAACTAAATAATTGACTTACCCCGCTTATGGTCATAAGGAATACAGTCGATTTTCAATGGCTCGAACATCTTATGGACCATGTAAATACAGTCGACTCTCGTTATCTCGAATTCCAAGGGACTAGAGAACACTTCGAGATATCCGTACCTCGACATATCAGAGTTGAGAGAGTAAGGAAAACAATAAATTGAACAACCACATTTAACAAATGAATATGTAATTTGACTCCTGAAGTTAGAAATATATATATATAAAATAATGTGGAAAAGAGGAGAAATTGCTCCTTAGGCGCAATTTCTCCTCTTTTCCACATTATTTTGTTATCTGTTGTCATAGCTTCAAGTTAAAACAGGGACCAGATTTTCACTTCGAGATAAGCGGTATTTCGAAATAAGCGAGTTCGAGATAATGAGGTTCGACTGTATGCTACTGACATGGATTATTTAAACCACTGATGGTTTGAAATTTGAATCATTGCACTAGGTCAAAATGCCTAGTGACTTTACACAAGTTCGAATCAGCCATGGTAAACGAGATATCGGTGTTTGAGTCATTGAAGATTTACTGTAATTGATTGATGTTTATAAAAATATAACAAGAGGCCCATGGGCCACAATTCGCTCACCTGATAAAAACAGCTGTTGCATATCTGCAAATACCATGCAACTCCTTCCAGTATTGCCACAGCAACTAGGACACAAACATGATCACACTGTGAAAAGGTCAAAGGTCATCCTAGTATCATCGTTTGAACAAACTTAGTAGACTTTTGAATCTCTGATGCTGTATGCCAAGATTCAGCCTCAAAGCTTTCTTAATTTTGGAGAAGTGTTTTACCATGTATGGGCATGTTAGCTGTCTTGTACAATAGCGCGAAAATAAAACCAAATATCAGCATCTTTTCGACAGAACGCCCCATGTGAAATCTGGTGAAAATTGTTCAAGAGGTTCCAGACAAAAAGACATTTAAAGATTTTACGATTTCATACATGTATATAGCCTAGGGGCAAGGCCAAAGGTTTGACGGTATCTAAACAGTTTTACTTCTTTAATCATACAGTGTAAGTTTCAGCCGTTAATCTTTAATATATATTGAGGAAATGAATGTTTAACATTTTCCCCATACGAATATATTAGGGCGCAAATTTGACCTTGCAGTTAAAAAAGGTCAAAGGTCAACCTATGACCATCATTTGAACAAACTTGGTAGAACTTGAGTGCCCGATGCTATATACCAAGATTCAGCCAACAAGCTTTCTTGGTTCTTGAGAAGAAGATTTCAAGTGATTTTACCATATATGGGCATGATAACCATTTCGTTCAGTGGTGCAGAACAATTTGAACAAACCATCAAAACTCTTTCGACAGAAGGCCTCACGTGAAATCTAGTGAAAATTGCTTGAGCAGTTTCGTGGAAGAAGACATTTTAAATTTACACAATTTTGTACATGTATATACCCAGGGGCAAGGGCAGATAACCCGAGGGGACAACATTCTGATTGTAACTGAAAAGGTTTACTACTTTAACCATACATTGTAAGTTCAGCTGTTAGTCTATAATACATTTTGAGAAAACGACTTTTCAACTTTTTCCCAATATTACAGTTAAAGGACGCAAATTTGACCTTGCCGTATAAAGGCCAAAGGTCAACCTACGACCATCATTTGAACAAACTTGGTAAACCTTGAGTCCCCAATGCTATATACCAAGATTCAGTCTCAAATCTTTCTTGGTTCTGGAGAAGAAGATTTTTAAATAATTTTACTATATATGGGCATGACAGCCATTTTGTTCAATGGGGTGGAACAATACAAGCAAATTGTCAATACATTTTTAACAGAAGGCTCCATTTGAAATCTTACAAAAATTCTCAAGCAGTTTCAGGGAAGAAGATATTTAAAAATATCACAATTTTATACATGTATAT
Organism: Anodontia alba; assembly: GCA_964016985.1. NCBI lineage: Eukaryota > Metazoa > Mollusca > Bivalvia > Lucinida > Lucinidae > Anodontia > Anodontia alba. The sequence continues at coordinate 19,699,712 of OZ024824.1, forward strand.
AGCCCAGCGGCAAAGGCAGATAACCCCCAGGAGAAAGAATTTGATTGTAACTTAAAAGGTTCATTACTTTAATAATAGATTATAAGCTTCAGCCATGAGTCTTTAATAAAGTTTGATAAAAAATATCTATTTAACACTTTCCCCATACAAATGCATGGGGATGCAAATTTGACCTTGCCGTAAAAAGGTCAAAGGTCAACCTAAGGTTAAACAAACTTGGTAGGTCTTAAGTCCCCAGTTCTATATACCAAGATTCAGCCCAAAAGCTTCCTTGGTTCTGAAGAAGAAGATTTTTAAGTGTTTTTACCATATATGGACATGGCGGCCATCTTAATGAACGGATCGTGACCATTTGTACACATTTTCAATCCCCATTTAACAGAAGGCTCCACGTGAAATTTAGAGAAAATTGGCCCAGGTGTTTCAGAGGAAAAGTCGTTCAAAGGTGTGGACGACAGACGGATGTCGGACGACAAATGATCACAACAGCATGAGCTAAAAAGATAAAGGAGACATATGCAGTCCAAAATCATAGACCAGTTATTCTTCGTAGCTGTCTAAAAAGCTGTTCTTCTCCTTTAAATAATGAATTAATTGAATTCCTGATAATATTATCCTTTGGAATCAGGCGAGTTTTCGCAACGATTTACTGTACATTAGACCACATGTTTATTCTAAATTCATTAATAGAAATACATAAGTAAAACAAGAGGACCATGATGGTCCTATATCGCTCACCTGAGCAAACAGATTTGCATACTTACTGTTGAAGTTTCAGCCAAGTTCACTGCTCTAAGATTTTTGTATAAATTTTATAGCCCTACCCCCAGCGGCCATGTTTTCTTAACGCATCACGACGGCTTGAACTGAATCTTGAAAGAGAGTCACCAAAGAAACCTTTGTGTTAAGTTATATTGACATTGGTCCAGTGGTTTCTGACAAAAAGAATTTTAAAGTGTTTTATGTAGCTACAGTATACAGCCCTACCCACTAACGGCCATGTTTTTTGACGAATCATGACAGCTTGAACAAACTTGGTAGGAGGTCACCAAAGAACCATTCCTGCCAAGTTATATTGAAACCAGTTTAGAGGTTTCTGACAAGAAGACTTTTAAAGTTTTCTGTTTAGATATATAGGGAAAATAAGCTCCACCCCCTAGCAGCCATATTTTTGACTAATCATGATTGCTTGAATAATCTTGGTAGAGGGTCACCAAAGCAACATTCCTGCCAAATAATATTGAAATTGGTCAGGTGGTTTCTGCCAAGAAGAATTTTTAAAGTTTTCTATACAGATATACGGGGCCATGTTTTTTTTGACGTATCACGAGAGCTTGAACAATCTTAGTAGAAGGTCACCAAAGCAATATTCCTGCCAAGTTACATTGAACTCGGTCCAACGGTTTCTTACGAGAATGTTTTTTAAAGTTTTCTATATAGTTATGTAGGTAAAATAAACCCCGCCCTCTAGCGGCCCTGTTTTTTGACGAATCGTGACGGCTTGTACAACCTTGGTTGAGGGTCACCAAAGAAACAGTCCTGCCAAGTCATATTGAAATCGGTCCATTGGTTTCTAACAAAAAGATTTTTGAGGTTTTCTGTACATGTAGGAAAATGAGCCCCGCCTCCTGGCAGCCATGTTTTTTTTGACAAATCATGACGGCTTGAACAATCTTGGTAGAGGGTCACCATGGAAACTTTTCGTCCAAGTAATAAAGAATTCGGTCCTGTGGTTTCTGACAAGAAGAGTTTTAAATTTTTCTATGTAGATATATAGAGAAAATAAGCCCCGCCTCCTGGTGGTCATGTTGTTTGACGAATCACGACGGTATTAACAATCTTGATAGAGAGTTACAAAAGAAACATTCCTGCAATGTTATACTGAAATCGGTCCAGTGGTTTCTGACAAGAAGATCATTAAAGTAAAAGATACATGTATGTAGGGAAAATAAGCCCCGCCCCCTAGCGGCCATGTTTTGACAAATCAAGACAGCTTAAAAACCTTGGTAAAGGGTCACCAAGGAAACATTTCTGTCAAGTTATATTGCAATCGGTCTAGTGGTTCCTGACAAGAAGATTTTTAAAGTTTTCTATATAGATATATAGGAAAAATAAGCCCCCGCCCCATGACGGCTTGAACAATCTTGGTAGAGGGTTACCAAGGAAACATTTCTGCCAAGTTATATTGAAATCGGTCCTGTGGTTTCTGACAAGAAGAGTTTTAAAGTTTTCTGTATAGATATATAAGGAAAATAAGCCCCGCTCCCCCGCCCCGCCCCCTGGCGGCCATGTTTTTTGACGAATCATGACGGCTTGAGCAATATTGGTAGAGGGTTAATAAAGAAACATTTCTGCCATGTCATATTGAAATCGGTCTGACAAGAAGATTTTTAAAGTTTTCTATATAGATATATGGGGAAAATAACCCCGCCCCCTGGCGGCCATGTTTTTGACGAATCCAAATGGCTTTAACAATCTTGGCAGAGGATCACCAAAGGAATATTTCTGCAAAACTATATTGAAATCGGTCCAGTGGTTTCTGACAAGAAGATTTTTTAAGTTTTTAGTTAAAAATATATTTTTAGCTCCTGTGACCTAGATAAGTAATGGACCGAAACCATTTGAACAACTTTGAAAGTGGACCAACCAAAAATCATTCCTGTGAAGTTTGGTCAAAATCCAATTAGTGGTTTAGGAGGAGATGTTGTTAAAAGATTGTGGACGGACGGACGGACAACGACGACGACGGACGGTGGGTGATCACAAAAGCTGACCTTGAGCCTTCGGCTCAGGTGAGCTAAAACGCAAAACACTGTTTGGTTACTATCGATTTCTGTCAGGTTTTCAATATAATCCAGACAACATAATTTGACAGCCATGTAAATTGTCTCCAATGGATTTTGCATGAAGTGTTAAATCTTATTTTCTGGGAAAAATAAGAAAAAAATAATACTTATTTGTCGCGTCTGCTGAATTACCCCAGAAAGTGGTAAAGTTTAATTTTTACTTTATACAGACTATAAGATAATCTCCTCAAACAACCAAGACCATTTCCAAACGTGTCTCGATACAATTGATGAATTGTGTGACATGCAGAAATAACATATGGACCGGCGCACAGCATTTCCTACATGATTGCATGTGCGCCCATCGAAGACGCAAATCAGCATGGGCGTCCACAACGTCTGATCAGAGTCTTCGCAGAGCACTCTGTTGGTAGCCAAGGGTCCAAAGCGTCTTCAGTCAACAGTGAAGACTCCGATCAGCCTGCGCAACTGCGCAGGCTGATCTGAGTCTTCACTGGGCGCGTATGCAATGTTGTAGGACATACTTTGCCCCGGCCCATATAAAATATAGAAACTTGAAACTGGGAGAGATGATAGTTTAACAGTAGAAGAAAGACCATGTCTTTATGTAATACCGGTACTGAAAACGAAACGTATGCTTTGTTAGACTGTTCGGCTTACAAAGAATGTTTGGAAAATGGTTCGAATCATTAAGTTGAACAAGGAAGCTAATATCTCTCGTTAGCCAATGTTGAACTTACAAGAGACTGTGCCAAAACTGTTTTTAATTCGACAACACAAAAGCGGTATTTTGTACAAATGAAAAGTTTAATGCTGCGTTATAATAGACGTTTTGAGTGAAAATTCATTTTTTTTCTGGAAAAAAAGGAAAACTGAATCATTATTATTTTTGTTTTGCTAACTTTGTTATCAGCTTATTAATGATTACGAATTTCCTGTCATTCTTAAGCTATTAGAGGTTGATTTAAGAAATAACCATAAAAAAACAAACAAAAAAAAAACAAACAAACAAACAAAAAAAAAAAAAAAACAAACAAAAAAAAAAAACAAAAAAAAAAAAACCAACAAAAAACAACAACTTTATCAGATTCTTGAGACAATGGAGTTTTGTGAGGCTGTACAATATAGTTCCTACATTTCTTGTATTATCGTTGCAGAAGTGGAGCTGAGGTTGTTTTGTCGACATGGCTGGCTTAACAGAAATTTACAAAATCTTCTGCCGTTTAGTTCTACTGTGCGTTTTTCGGCAGATTCAGTCTCAGTCGCCTTGTAAGTAGTTCCTAGAATACACATGCACGTTAAACATAAACAGTAAGGGGAGTGTATAAAATTCCAAGAGGAGTTAACTGTCAAATTGCTTTTGTCTCCCTTCTGAAAAGGAGACTACTCTTAAAGGAAATAATTTGCTCCTCTTTGGGAGCAAATTCTTTCTTTTGAGAGTAGACCCCTTTTCAGAAGGGGGATAGTGTGCAGGAACACAATTAGGAAATCACAAAAGTTGTCTCCCTTTTTTAATAAAGGCGGAAAGTCACAAAGTGTATCATATCCCTTTAAATGATACGTTTTCATCTGTTTCAAATCGATTTTCTTTATATCTTTATAAAAATAAATTTTTAGAGAAAAAACACTTTTTGGATAAATGTTGTACATTATGAAAACATACCTACATAATTTTGACCTCATAAAAACCCACTTTTATATCGTAAAACTTGGGTTTAGAGGAATATACATTTTTTTTTTTTTTGATATTTCGGCTCACATAGATTGCGAGTACCCACAATCTATGTTTTGAGCAGAAATATGAAAAAAATACCAGAATTTTTATTTGAAAACTTTCAGTTTTGGTGGTGAAATTTTCAATATATTTGAATAGGCGTGTTTTCGTAATGAGAAAGAGACGGGTGCCGATATCTCAGAGAGGTTTCGAGTTTGAAAACTTCGTAGTTTCTCTATCATCAGATAGAGAGTTTACAAGTTATCGAAATTTTATAGAAATTTATAGATTTCAGTTAAAAGTTTAATAGCACCACTTCTCTACACTTCAGTGATTGCCAGAATGCCGAATAATATTTGTAGTTTTGAGATAACAGATAAAGAGTTAAAAGATTACGAGATATGAACACACCGCGCCCTAGTTTCTAACAGAACAGACTTTTGGCATTTAACTCATTAAAGACTGGAGATCCCTAAACGGGTAACTGGCAAACAGTGCAGACCCAGATCAGACGCCACAGAATGTGACGTCTGATCAGGGTTCTCCACTGTTGCAAATAGTTCAACCATTTTCTTTAGAAATAATTATTAAATAGCCTGACATACCTAAAACTGAAAATGGACTCTTCCAGTATAGTGTGGGAGAGTTTATTCAGTGTTTAATGCTAACTTTAATGGTGATAATATAGACTACGCCATGCGAAAACGTGTCTGCAAGCATATGCGGATAGCGAAGGCGCAGATCAGCCTGCGCATTTGCGCAGTCTGATCAGGGCCTTCGCTGCCCGCTTAAAGAATCATTGGATACTATAGAATGTATAAATAGAGAGCGATTCTTGGATGATACATTGCGAATGCGCCGGATGAATCTGAATCCGCACTCTTTGCGCATGTTCGAAGGTACCGTTTCGCTTGGCGCGGCCCAGTTTTAGAGCAAGGAGAGGGGTGATGGTAAATAGGTTAAGCCGGATTTATAATGATTCGGTGGGATAGTGGTGGACGGGTTGTGTGTGTGTGTGTGTGCGTGCGTGTGTGCGTGCGTGCGTGTATGTGGGAGGGAGGGGGTGGGGTGGGGAAGGAGGCTTGTGAGCGTTGAACCTTGAAATTGTGAAGAAATTAACGTTAAGCTTTTTTTTTTATTATTATTCGGGTTTTATGTCGCTTTCAACAATATTTCAATTATATCGCGACAGTGTCTCAAGAAAATTTCATTAATCCGAGATTTTTTTCCACATGACTATATATTTATGGTTAATCCTCTTTTTGCCAGCAATCGATACGACGACAAAATTCATTATAATGATAATTTGACTGGCATGAAACCTTCGCTCAAATGGTGAAAGTAAATCAGAACGTTATTTACTCGTATAACACTTCAATAGACATGTTTCGGGCATTTGTTAGAGTAGCCACAGCAAAGCCATCACGAAAACATGCCTATACAATTTTGACCCCCTTAAACCCCACTTTTATATAGTAAAACTGGGGTTTACAGGGGTAAACATTATTTTTCTTATTTCTGCTCAAAACATAGATTGTGGGTATTCGTTAGAACCGCATCGTCTATGTTTTGATCAGAAATATGTAAAATATAGATTTTTTTATCTGAAAATTTTCATTTTTTTGGTGGTAAAATTTTCAGTATATTTGAATAGGCGTGTTTTCGTAATGGATTGTAACAAATATCAAAAACTTATGTTCTGTGAGGAAATAAGAATTGAACCTGGTAAACAGCGAATTCATTTTAATGGCAAAATAGTTTGGAATCAATGCTGTTGTGTAACGAAGGTTCACTGTACAGAATATTTTTGTTTTGCATTATGTTTCCTTTTTCAGGTGTATATACGCCTCCATCTGGTGGAAGTCTCATTGTGAAAGAAAGTGGTAAGCTGGCAAAGGATGACACACGTATTAATTGCTCCATAGGATACAATGCTAAGAGTTGAAAATTCTCTCATCTGCTATGGTTCTATGGTGGTAGATCAGATTTAGGTTTTGGTGTGATGTGATGGCCACCTAAGTCAGCAACATATTATATTTTTTTTTTGTCCTCTTCACCATTTCGAAAACCCATGACATTGCTCGCCATGTGTCATCCTAAAAATTCCTCCTATTCAGAATCACAAACTAGAATGACCGACCGAATCTTTGTAGTGCTCCACTCAGTCAAATAGTTCCCTACAAACTTTTTTTACTGGCTGGAATTTTTCCTTTAAGAACCTCGTGAAATTAACAGACCAATGCAGTCTTTTTTACTTTACACTGTATACATCAGTTACTCCGTACACTCTTTTTTGTTTTTTGATAGGCCTATTTTTCGTGGTAACAAAACAACGCGACGTCAATAGTAGTCTGGTTCAAGATAAAATGCAGTTTCTTGTAAAATAACTAAATGTATTCCGCTTACCTGAGTTGTGTACTCAACAGAAATTAGTAGAAATTAGAAATCAACATAGGCAGGAAAGGCCACGCTCTTGTTCAAGGCCGCGAAAGAAAAAGAAAAAAAAAAGAAAAAGAAAAGAAAGTTCTCGAGGCATGAAACTCCTACAGACTTTGATAAAATTATTTTTCAAATTAATAATATATTTGAAGTAAATCTGCACGCACAGATTTACTTTAAAGTGTGCACATTACTTGCACTAGGCCCAGCAACTATAAAATAGTTTTTTTTAGCTCAAATGACTGTGGGTCTCAGGACAAGTATACCTTTAGCAAGGTGCACATCAGAGAGCTCTCCTGAGACCCTTAGTCCTTTGAGCTAAATAAAAAGCTAAGTATACTTGTCTAAAAACCCTATTGGTATAAAAACTAACAATTCAACATGATATCCAATAATGCCTATCGTTGTAGTACAAAAACTCAACAATAAATATTTTACTACCGTACAAAGTTGTTTGTACATTTCTGTAATTATTATATTGAATATTAAAAAACAAAATTTAATTAAATTTTAGATAAACATAAGACAATGAATGATATATGTTCCAGTTCTTGTCAACATGATTTCTGCGTAAATATATGCCACATATGTCCTCTCCTGATATGTAGAGGTTCATGAAATTAAAAAAAAAAACAGTAACATATCTATAAAATGCATGATATGCACTTAAGGCGGTTTAGTGTAAAATTCAGAACTTTTATTGCTGTTCAAAAACGTGCGAAATATTCTGAAATCCATCATATAAGTAACTGAGATCAGATTTAGTTTATTTTCAACACTCCAAATCTTGACAAAAAAAAAAAAAAAAAAAAAAAAAAAAAATGAATAAACATTTATTATCAAAAAGTAGCACTATATAGACCAAAAGTACACTATTCATAGGGTTGCCTTACATGTGTACGGGTCATGCAATAAATTTCTTATCATTCCTTGATCAAGAAAAATCAGCATCAGCATATGCAGGTGACCCATTATGTGCCCTCATCAGTTGTCTATTTCCGCGTTAATAAAATGACTGTCTTTAAAGGAAGAAGTGCAAGAGCATTTCGTCTGTAAAATATGTATATATGAAGGTGAGCCGACAACAAAAATTCATTTCACTTCTTAATTCGAGATTTCGTGCATTTGTATAGCATCAACAGCAGAGATTTTCATTGTTTAGTGCAATCTTTCATTACTTATTCATCAATTGTTATATCATGGTGAAAGACAGGAATTCCATATTTTTATTTAGCAACAAACTGAATTAGAGCTAAACAGAACCTTTATTGTCTCAGGCACTTGGCTAATCAGACCACATAGGATCTGCTGCCAAAAGCCAAGAGGTTAAAGTAAGCTATATTGTCTTAGATTAATTTTGTAAGACGTTTTTCATCCCACACTTTGAAGGTGTTCCGCAGGGTGCAATTTAAGTATTTTGATTTTCCACAGGTTGTAATAACCCGAAAAGATTCTTTTAAGTAAGCTATTTATAATGGATAAAAGAACCATAACCGGAATGAAAAAACAAAACATCAGCTATATATAAATCAGTTATTGTACGTAGTGTCTCATTGTTGTAATATTTAATGTTCAAAACCACTATGTTACCAATTTTCGACTTTTGAGACTTTGTGAAAATAATCCAGATATATATGGCCTATTTTCATATAAGAATGATTAGTTACCAAGATCTGGAACCCAGTTTAATTAAAGATCAAATTTGTCAGAAAATACTTACGCAGTTGAAATATGGGGCAACTTGAAACTAACTTACACATAAAAGCTCCAATGTCATACAAATAAGTAAATATGTACCCTAAGCATTTTAGCAGGGACTTAATGTTTTTATCAGCAAATCTGACATTTAAGATTATGAGTTGCTGATTGCTGTGGAGTGTTTTTCAGTGTTACATATGTGTTCAGATATGATTTTATACAAAACTATTAAAGCAAGGGAAAACAGATAAAAGGGGATACCTTATGTACTTATGTCCTAGGTAATAATTGTGCATATTATTATGAGATTCCATGCGTGGGCAGAGTCCTATGTAAATTCTGTATAGGCCAGGACTCCCCCTTTAGTTAGTGTGATGATGATAATATTTACCTAATATTTTACATAGTTAATGCTTCTTCTATAGTTAAATGACATTAAAATACAATATAATAACGTGATTTTCTGTTTTTCTTCACTAATTTTAAATTATGCTGTTACACAACAATAATATGAAAACTTTCAGACTTTTTGAACTATCATTTTTTGCATTATTTGTAGCCAACAATGGCAAAATTGAAAATATTTCGATTTGTTTTAAAGTAAATGAACTGAAGAAACCTTTTTAATGCATAAGTAGTCACGACAGATAGTTTTGCATTGAATCATTACAAAAGTATTTCAAATTTACGCCTTCTTATTAAAGCGCCATGCAAGCGCCATGCAAAAAGAGTCTTTCTGAGAGATGTCGACTGCAGAGTAGTAAATATTTTGTACATAGACAGGGATTTTCGCGATTTTCACCAGTGTTGTCAACCGCTTATCCGAACGAGATAAACAAGTCGCCCAAGAAGGCAACAATCGCTCACCTGAGGAACAGTTAGCTGATGGTATGGTGTAAATATAATTCGAAACTCCAAACGATCATTACTGATGTTTTTGCCATATGTTTCATCCTATGCATTCATATATATTAACACAATCACGGCCTTTTGAAGTTTTTAAATGCCCCAAATTAATTGGAAATACATAAACGTCAAGAAGTCCTCTTAGACATCTGTCGAGAATGTCCAAAGTGAACAGGCTACTCTGGATGATTTTCAATCCCAGCTGGCATTCTTTATAAATCTACATCGGGCGGCTATTGGCCGGTCAGCTACCCTGACGGGCCGATAACGGCCCGCTATAGATTTATGTAGATTGGTTCAACTACTGCTTTGCTGGGATAAAGTGCAAAGTACTCGGGAAATCAAGGTCTTTCTTATGGTTTAAGGTAGTTGCGGTCATGGTACCAAAGCCGTAAGCGCTATTTTGAAATCTGTTTTGATCCTCAAGAAGATTCGAATAGACCTTTTTAATGTTATTCTTTTCATCCGGGCTACTGACCACGTTATTACAATATTATTTCACGTGACCAAAAATTGTGAATGACAAAAAAATTTCCGGTTCCATTGATACTATTTGATTTAAGCCAAAATTTACTTGGATAAAACATTCCTTTTGGTCAATATTCACTTGTAAATTTTATCTGGCGTTTAAGAATACAGCTTTAGGAAGCAATTTGGCTGCTTTTCCAAAGACAAATACAACTGTTTCAACGATATTTTTCCGATATCAGCAGCAGGCATGCGCGCAGCCGTAATTTTGCTTTATGGTGACCAGTTTAACGCCTAGTTTAGCTAGTATATAGTCAAAACGTGTGTTGATATTTGGGGTTATGACATTTGAACAATCACTCGATTATAAGCTAGTTTAATAATACAGTTTAATTTTATATTCAACCATGGAAAGATTTGGGCCGAAAGAAAACGTTATGAGTGGAGAAAAGAACGAAACACTGCTATATAGAACAGAATAGAATAGAATAGTATTTTATTTACTGCACAAAAATACCCTATAAGGGTTAAAAGCAAACAAATACAAACATGACATAATACATTATACAATGATATGAAAGTAATTTTATCATCATTTGATTGAAAAAGGAGAAAAAAAATGTACACACACACACACACACACACACACACACACACACACACACACACACACACACACACACACACACATATATATATATATATATATATATATAAATAGATAGATTTTCCACGTCCTTTACTTTTTATTAGAACAGATTCCATTAAGTTTAAAGTTCTACCTTATGCGAAGCTAAAAATAGAAACAAACTCCGTATATCTAGTCATTTTGGTCACGTGTGGATTTCCCAGACTGGTGTAGGAGATTACGTTCTTTGCATCGTCAAGACATTGGTTGTACAGTTGATCGACTTCAAGAACGTGACAAATGACATCAGTTTATGTTATGTCGGACGTTAACGGGAAGAACCGAATGTCAGTCGTTGATGGCGTCTGCTTCTTTGTAGATACAAAGAAACCCTTATAAACGCTATGATTTAGTTTAAATTTATATCAAGATGTCTACAGGGAAAATAATCTATCATTGGCGTTGGGTGCAGAGTGGAAAATCCGTTCATCGGGACAACCGTTCGGCATCACGAGGCAAGCCGTACAGTTATCCTTGAAACAGATTTTTCAATCTGCGCCCCACACCCAGGGAGGATTCTTATAAGGCTAAATACAAATATGTATGTTTAGGGTAACCGTATGCTACATATGTTTTTGTGTGAAACAGCATTTTTTCAGGTTTTCTAAAAAAAAAAGCGGTGTTAATGAAATAAACAAGTAGGTCTGAGCAAATAGTGTAGACCCATCTCTAACTGCTCAGGATCTACACTGTTTGCTGTTCTAGCAGTAGTTTAGACACATCAAAATGTTACTCTGAACACATAATTCTTATGTGGCCCTATTTAATTATATGTAATAATAATAATAATAAATTCTTACCTAACTTACCTATTTTCTCTAACATATTAGTCTGACCACATAACTCTTTATGAGGCCTAATTTAATTTTACTCTTTTTGAATGCCTCACGAAAACACGCCTTTATAATATTGTGACCCCCTTAAACCCCACTTTTAAACTGTAAAACTGTGGTTTACAGGGGTATACATTATTTTTCTTAATTCTGCTCAAAAACATATATTGTGGGTACTCGTTAGAACCGCCTCGTTGAGGTGGTTCTAAAGAGTGCTCACAATTTATGTCTTGAGCAGAAATATGAAAATATCAGATTTTTTTTATCTGAAAATTTTCATTTTTGGTGGTAAAATTTTCAGTTTATTTGAATAGGCATGTTTTCGCAACGGAATGTGATCTTTCAGATACGACTCAAATGGTCGACTTTCCTGTAACGGGTGATATCACCCGGTCCTCGACAGTTGAGGCTATAATCTTGAAGGGCGATACCAGCACTGACAAAGCGATCATCGATAAATATCTGCTTTCATTTATTCAAGATCCGAACACTCTACGAAATGCCATTTTTATTGGTACTCCGATAGACAGAGATGTAAGTACGTCTTTTTATCTTTTATTCAACCCTTTGTGATGCTGAATATTTTAAGATGCCACACCCACTTCTAACTGTCAGCCAATCAGATTACATGATCCAGGTTGTTGATACATACTCTCATACTAAATGACAAACAGTGCAGATCCAGATCAGTGGATCTACACTGTTTGCAGAGGCAGGACATATTCGGGATCAGCAGAACCAGGGTTAACACTTATTAAGCAGATGACAATAAAAGTGGAAAAAAAAAAAAGAAAAAAAAAGGATTGCCTTTGGAAACAAGGAACACACAAATTCACGAAAACAATAATTTACTTACATAAAAAAATCGGACTGGACAATTCATGCAGATTGTGAGTCGAATATTGGTAAAATAGCCCAATTTAAGCCAGTTGACGTATTTAAAACTGTATCCCAACTAATATAAGTAAAATATACAGACTGCATTCAAGAAGGAAATATTTGAAACCTTGAAGTCCCCCGCATCTTCCTGGTGGACTCTGAGTATTTTGTTTCTTTTTTAAGTTAGGATGTTGATTGAGAGGGCTGCATCTTGTTACTCGTATTAACCGAGCATGGAGTACTTGATCTAGACGTTGTAATTGCCTGCATTGTAGTAATCAGGTGGAGGGACACAAGACCTGAGGTGCCCTTTGGTGGAGATATTGCCCTAACATGTATTTTACATGTATATGAACGGGAATTTGGTTGAGTGGGGTGGGGGATGCATTTTTAAAACAAATAAGAAATACTTTCAATTCTGCAGTTTAACCGGAAATGAGAAAGAGAATTCAAATCAGATGCACCAGACATGCGCACTGAATGTTTTCATTTAACTATTATTTCCCTTCAGTATTGTGTTTCTTTAGAGAAAGGTAACTAAATGTAATTCCCATCGTTTAGAACATGGTATCAATTCACGAGTTTTGGTGTTGGAATAAACAGAACTGAGTTATCCCCGTATAATCATAAAACAGAAGCATAAATAGATTCAGACATGGGTCTACCGGAATATGTAATACAAAATTGAATATTATGATTTCTGAAATCTTTTCTTCAACACCTGAGCCAATTAGGGAAAATCTTCGCCTTACTACAATATCTACTTTATGCTTCTATCTTTTAGAGGCTAACGTTTCCCACCCTGTCTCCCTACGTAGTGAATTAATAGATACTAGCCTGGTTGCCCTCGTTGCCGCCTTCATTTGAATTGTTTTCGAGTCCGTTTGCCTCATACTGGGCACAATTATCAAAAAAAAAAAAAAAAATGAAACTGCATATTCAAAAAATGGTCCTGTGAAAGAAAAGTAGAGTGGTTGACGGGACTGCTTATCTAAGATGAATTTAAGTTTGCGCATTTTGCTAATTTGCTGCCACGCCTCAGATTTCAGTTCTGCCAAATACTTATGCCCCGATCATTCACCATTAACAGTGACGCCTAAAGATTTGTGCGAGTTAACTTCTGTGATAGATTGCTGGTTCACAGAGATTTCAAGACGATACAGTCGGTTATATTTCCTACGTAGAAGAAGAGATGCTGATTTAGAAGGGTTAGAATTACAAGCCACTGAGTTGTCTATTGGTGAATCGTTTTTATTATGGTTGATAATCCTATAGATGCTATTCATAAACTTAAGTTTATGAGCAGCATCTATAGGATTATCAACTATAATAAAAACTTAAGTTTATGAGCAGCATCTATAGGATTATCAACTATAATAAAAACTTAAGTTTATGAGCAGCATCTATAGGATTATCAACTATAATAAAAACTTAAGTTTATGGGCAGCATCTATAGGATTATCAACTATGATAAAAACTTAAGTTTATGAGCAGCATCTATTGGATTATCAACTATAATAAAAACTTAAGTTTATGAGCAGCATCTATAGGATTATCAACTATAATAAAAACTTAAGTTTATGAGCAGCATCTATAGGATTATCAACTATAATAAAACGTGTATGAGCAGCATCTATAGGATTATCAACTATAATTAAAACTTAAGTTTATGAGCAGCATCTATAGGATTATCAACTATAATAAAAACTTAAGTTTATGAGCAGCATCTATAGGATTATCAACTATAATAAAAACTTAAGTTTATGAGCAGCATCTATAGGATTATCAACTATAATAAAACATGTGTATGAGCAGCATCTATAGGATTATCAACTATAATTAAAACTTAAGTTTATGAGCAGCATCTATTGGATTATCAACTATAATAAAAACTTAAGTTTATGAGCAGCATCTATAGGATTATCAACTATAATAAAACATGTGTATGAGCAGCATCTATAGGATTATCAACTATAATAAAAACTTAAGTTTATGAGCAGCATCTATAGGATTATCAACTATAATAAAAACTTAAGTTTATGAGCAGCATCTATAGGATTATCAACTATAATAAAAACTTAAGTTTATGGGCAGCATCTATAGGATTATCAACTATAATAAAAACTTAAGATTATGAGCAGCATCTATAGGATTATCAACTATAATAAAAACTTAAGTTTATGAGCAGCATCTATAGGATTATCAACTATAATAAAAAAAAGACTTGTATCATCTGCGTAGTCTAATCGTAGAGTTAATATTTCCAACTGTGTTGATAATCTGGATAAGACATGGAGCGGACCAAGGATGAAGCGCTGAGGGACATCTAAACTTGTGGGACATCATAGTACTGCCGGGTCTCCATCAGCTTTGAGCTGGTATTGCTCTGAACAATGCTCAATACTCACCTTAACCCTTTCATCCCTGTTTCTGAAATGGACTCTTCCGTCTCGTTACGAGCCTTCTCATCTGGCTCTGCACTGTTTACAAAAGCACCTGTATCGGTCTGCTGGGATAGCAGGATTAAATCAAATCAACGACAAAGCATGCGAAAACAAAAATTAAAACCACCTTAGAATGGTCAGTCATGATAAACGACGAGGTATAGCAACTGTCGCCCATCACGAAAACACGCCTTTATAATTTTGACCTCATAAAGCCCCACTTTTATGTAGTAAAACCGGGGTTTACAGTGGTATACCTTATTTTTCTTATTTTGCTAAAAAATAGATTGTGGGTACTCGTTAGAACCGCCGAGTACCCACAATCTATGGTTTGATCAGAGATATGAAAAATATCAGAATTTTTATCTGAACATTTTCCTATTAATTGTAAAATTTTCAATATATTTGAATAAGCGTGTTTCGTAATTGTATCATAAAATTCCAAACGGCAGATATGTTTTACGGTATGACTTATTAAATTGTTTTATCAAATTTGTATTGGACTTCTTTTTTTCACATTGATGAGAAATAAATCTACAGACAGACAGCAACTTTGGAAAACCACAAAGAATTAAACTTTTGGTAACTTCAAATTTCATAGAGATATATGATTTAAGTTATCTGTCAATAGCGAATTAAGAATTCCGACAAAAAAATACAAAAAAAAAAAAAAAAAAAAAACGTATTTACAAACGGCTTGGACACAGCGATTTCAATGTTTTTTTTTTCTCGCTATTGATATATGTCTGGATATAGTAATTTTAATGTACATTCTCTATTGACAGCCGTCTGGATATAGCGATTATAACGTATTTTCGCTATTGACAGACGTCTGGGAATAGCAATTTTAATGTATATTCGTTTTGGTAGCCGTCTGGATATAGTGATTTCATCGTATTTTCGCTATTGACATACGTCTGAGAATAGCAATTTTAATGTATATTCGCTATTGACAGACATATATGTCAATAGCAATTGTTGCGTGAAATCGCTGTTGACAGACGACTTCTTTTTTTTATTTATACAGGGCCCTTCAGCTTCAGTCGATGACGACTTGAATACGATTGAGTTAACATTATCTTGTTCTTATCAAAACGGCACTGTAAGTAGATTCTGTATGGTCTGAATGAATTAAAGGGATCAAGGGCGACAAATCTTGTGACTTCTCGTTTGCTTTCTTGCATATCAATCCCCTTCTGACAAAGTGGTGTTCTCTAAAAGGAAAAAAAATGCTCCCTTCTGAAAAGAGGTCTACTCTGAAAAAAAAAGAATTTGCTTCTTTATATTTTCAACTTTCAGAGAAGAACCCATTTCAGAAGGAGGCAAACAATTTCGACAGTTATCTCCCTTGAAAGTCTATTTCCCTTAAATGAGCTGTAGTTCAGGGAATGACAAAACGTTTTGGGTGTGAGCTAGATACTGATATTTTGAGCAAAACATGCCTAACAGGTTGTTCGATTTCTGGCTCAGCCTTTTATACTTTTAAACCCATAGCCTAAGATGAGGCTTTTTTTTTTCCATCACGAAAACATGCCTATTTAATTTTGACCCCCCTCCCTTAAACCTCACTTTTATATAGTAAAACGTTGGTTTACAGGGGTATACATTATTTTTCTTATTTTTGCTCGAAAACATGGATTATGGGTAACGAGTACCCATAATCCATGTTTTGAGCAGAAAAATTGAAAAATATCAGAGATTTTTATCTGAAAATTTTCAGTGTTTTTGGAGGTGAAATTTTCCATATATTTGAATATGCGTGTTTTCTTAGTGCAACCGGAATGTTTCCATATTTTTTCTCATTTCTGCATAAAGGTATACGAGCCCCAACATGAGAAAACGTACCTTCGGACATGTGCGCCCTGGGAAGACTCACATCAGCCTGCGCATCCATTCAGTCTGATCAGAGTCTTCTTTGTCTGCATGAAGAAACTTAACATTCCTTGGCTATCCAAAACGCGCCCAGCCCCTAGTGACTGAAGGTACGTTCTTGACGTTGCGGCTTCGAGTATCCATCACGAAAACAGCCTGTTGAAATATATAGAAAATTTCACCTCCAAAAACTGAAAAAAAAACTCAGATAAAAAAAAAAACTTATTTTTTTTTCATATTTCTGCCCAAAACATAGACTGTGGGTACTCATTAGAACCGCCTCGCCGAGGCGGTTCTAACGAGTACCTACAATCTATGTTTTTGAGCAGAAATAAAAAAAATAATGTATACCCATGTAAACCCTAGTTTTGCTATATAAAAATGGAGTTTTTAGGGGGTCAAAATTATATAGGCATGTTTTCGTGATGGGAGGTTCAGCTGGCCTCGGTGGTTCAGTTGCATGCGCGTCCGACTGAAGATCAGGAGGTTGCGGGTTCGATCCCCGCTGGATCGGTAACATTCTTTCGTGAAGATTGATCATGATATATTTTCTACGGCCTTTTTCTCCCTTCCACTGATACAAGAAGGGCTGTTATTAGTTTCTGGCGAAAGAATGAGCACAACGCTTAGAGGACTAAGTCTGCCCAGTAAAAGTGTAGTTAGGTTAATTGGCCACGCACGACATGGTCTCATTGGGTTGACAGGGCCGTACAAGCTCAACACACACAAAATCAGAGGTTCAATATCGGGGTTTCGATTTGGTACAAAAAGTAGTGGAAGGTCATTAGCCTGGAAACGCATAACTCCGTTCACCTAAGGTTCAGCAATCCTGCTATCAATTTTTTATTGCAAGAATGATTTTCTGTGCATATATTTTATATATGTGACTAAATGCCTTTGAGAATCTAAAGATTGAAAGAAATATAACACACATCTTTACATTCCACAATCTTTAGAAAATGAAGGAGGTGTTTTGGGCATGTTCTCATAACTCCGTTCACTCAAATGTCATTACGAAAACACGCCTATATAATTTTGACCCCATTCAACCCCCTTTTATATAGTAAAACTTGGGTTTACAGGGGTATACATTATTTTTCTTATTTCTGCTCAAAAACATAGATTATGGGTACTCGTTAGAACCGCCTCGGCGAGGCGGTTCTAACGGGTACCCACAATCTATGTTTTGAGCAGAAATATGAAAAATATCAGAATTTTTTTATCTGAAAATTATCCTTTTTTTGGTTGTAAAATTTTCAGTATATTTGAATAGGCGTGTTTTCGTAATGCTTTGATTATCACAGGCAACCAGATTCATTCTGTGCATACTACATATAATGAACGTTTAAGTTAAACTATAACTGTTCTAAATTGTTGATACTACTTATATTCATTCACATGCATGTCACAAGGTTAGTGATTTTTTTGGTACCCCCTAAATATTTAGCATTTTGTGACCAATTTTGATTTTTGTGCATAAAATTGTAAGCAAAAACTGATTTTCTTCAAAATCAGCTGTAAAGTTAGTAATTTCTTATTAATTTTAATGTGGCATAAACTAAGGAAAAATTGGTTTTCATATTATTCAAAGAAGAGGGGGATCGGAGTTACGGGGCTGAACGGAATTATGAGAATAGGCCATATATGATGCCGCGGTATTTGAGTTCATTGTCTACGCCCATGAGCATAGGCGATTATAATATTTCATATTGCGCCGAAAGCATATTATCATTACGAAAACACGCCTATTCAAATATATTGAGAATTTTACCACCAAAAAAATGAAAACTTTCAGATGAAAAATTCTGGTCGTTTTCATATTTCTGCTCAAAACATAGATTGTGGGTACTCGTTAGAACCGCCTCACCGAGGCGGTTCTAACGAGTACCCACAATCTATGTTTTTGAGCAGAAATAAGAAAAATAAGATATACCCCTGTAAACCCCAGTTTTACTATATAAAAGTGGGGTTTAAGGGGGTCAAAATTATATAGGCATGTTTTCGTGATGTAAAAAGTTACGGACGGACCCAGTGCTATTTTCTATGGACTGTTTATCGGTATTAGCCAAATATTAGCCTTCACAAACAAGCTTGGTATACGCTCAGCACACGTTGTGCAGAGAAATTTTCATGCTCAGCAATATTTAGCAAGAAAGAATTTGCAATATTTAGTAATTTTAGATTTATTAGCAGGATAAATTTCATATTCAGCTGAGTTGAGCATGAAAAACGTTTTATAACCTCGGGGCCAGATCAGCCTGTTCTACTACGGAGTCTGATCAGAGTCTTCGCTGTCCAGATGAAAAACTTGTGAGAATACCCAGAAAATGCCATACTCACAAAACACGACCTTCCTAAAGCAATGAAAGGAGAGATGGGGAACAAATAATGGCGAATAAAACGCCAGACAAACCCCCACCGACGCACACACAGAGAAGACGTTTTGGATCCTTGTTTACCTACAGTTTGCCCTGTGAAGACTCTGCTTAGACTGCGCCGATGCACAGGCTAATCTGAGCTTACGCTAGGTGCATATTTGATGTAGAAGTACAATGAACCCTTGTTACAACGACGGCATTTGTTCCAAAAGATGTTGCCATTATAATGAATTTGCTATTGTAAAGAACCCATAATGGACAGAATGATATGTAAAAATGCCTTGTTTAATTCTTATTTACGCATAGAACATGTGTTTTGGATATTTGTTAGAATTGCCTCATCGAGGCGATTCTAACAAATATCCAAAACATGTTGCTTGAAGTTTCATTGCAATTTTCTTGCATAATTTCTTGTTAACTATCACTCCTTGAGCGAAGATTTTGTGACATTCAAATTGTCTTTATAACGAATTTTGTCGTTGTATCGAGTGTCGGTATAAAGAGGGTTGACTGTACATGCTGTGGCCTGGCTAAAATATGTATTTTTTTTTCGATTATTTAGAGTAAATCTGGTAGGAATTGTACACTGATATCATTTCAGATCACGAAGTATTTTAGAGTCACTTTAACAGTGGAAGACAAGAATGACAACTCACCCATATTTCAAAATTCACCCTACGTTACAACAATTCCGGAGGTAATTGTTCGTTAGATTGAGTTGTAATATCCGACATGTGCGTCCATCGAAGATTCAGATCAGCCTGCACATATACACAGTCTGCTCACATAGCTACAGATAAGAGGGGGTATCCACATAATATTTTTCTTATTTCTCAACGAAAACATATGTTGTGGGTACTCATTAGAAACGCCTGAATTCTGATGCAGCTCCTAATTAGAAAAATATGTTCGGCTGGCATAAGGACCTGTACCTCATTTGTGAAACATCAATGTGAAACACATATAATAAAAAAAACATTATTGTGACATAAAGCAAAGGGTTTTCGATCTTTAAAATAATGTATTGAGTGTACTCATCAACGCAACAATGAGGCGATTCAAAAATAGTACACAAAACATACATTTTCATGATTAAATAATAGCATTTCCCTAAAAGTATTGTTTTCTTGAGAAATTTCTAGAGACTAAAAAGATGAGTTCGAATCTGCCACGGTAAATGAGTCATCAGTGATACAGTGTTCGAGTCGTTGACGTTTTATCCTTATCCTGCTGAATAGATTAATTTAGCCACACCCATTTCTGGCTATCCACTAATCAGATTACTTGATATAATGTATCCATTCAATTCACAAACTGCATGACAAACAGTGTAGATCCTGATCAAATGGCGTCTTCAGAAGCCATCTGGTCTGGATCTACACTGTTTGCAAAGGTAGGGGTTGCCGAGTTCAGCAGGATAAGGGTTAACTGTTCTAGTTGGAGGGATTATCACTGAAAATATTAGCCGGCGCACGAAAAAAGAAAAAAAAGACGGACTTTATGGTTTTCTGGTTTAGGGTGCTTCAAATACGCATTCGCAGTCCTCTATTGGGCTACAGGCATGCGTGTTTTTCATGAAACTTCCTCAAGGTCTCAACGTACGCTTTTCTCATGTGATGGTTCGTATGTAGATTAACCTCAACACTGTGGTGAAACACATATATCACTATGATGAAACACATATATCACTATGATGAAACACATATATCACTATAATGAAACACATATGTCACTATGATGGAACACGTATATCACTATGACGAAACACATATATCACTATGATGAAACACATATAACACTATGATGAAACACTATGTATTTTATGTATTTTATTCTGGTAAGCATTAGTTTAGCGATAGAGAAACTACGGATCGACAGACATGGCGTTCAGTAGGAAATCGAACAAAATCACGTGCAGCTTGGAAAGACAGAAGGAAGCACATTAGAATGGAAATATGCAAGAGGGTGTAAGCAGCAAATGTCATTACCATGTATGAAGAGTATCAATAAAACCGAGACTCCCAAAAGAGTCTTTGTTTGCAAAAGAGTCTTTGTTTGCAAAAGAGTCTTTGTTTGCTAAGGCAAACTTTTAGGTTTATATGTCATATAAAATGACACTTGCTTTCGTGTTTTTTTTTTGCCGAGACTTGAACATAAACTAACAATCAGTTAGTATGATCCCACAGGGATGTTGGGAGATGCCAGTATTTTGCACGGAGTGCATGGAGACCGGCAATTTCAACGCCATATAAATGCTTTAAACTAGGTGATATTGTCATCTATAGGTGATATTTTGATGGCATTATTTTGCATAGGTATCGTCACAAACGAAAATTTTCAGCCAGGAACACATTTGACAGATCATAAGCTTTCCAAAGCATGGTGTGGGCAGCCATTTTGAAATAGCTTCATGACTACTTCAAGTATAAGTTAAATACAACAGAATGACCAAAACATACGTAAAAGTCATTTAACCCTTGTCTTGCTGAATAAATTAAAAGGTCACATCCACTTCTAATTCTCAGCCAATCAGGTTACTTGATCCAGATTGTTGATATAAATTCACATAATTAATGGCAAACAGTGCAGATCTAGATCAATTGGCTTCTTCAGCAGCTAACTGATCTGGATCTACACTGTTTGCAAAGGAGGGCATATCCAGGTTCAGCAGGACAAGACTTAAATTGTTGGTTGCCTCTCATAAGACAAAAAATGATACTAATGAACGTATGCATATTATAATACCGGTTGAATTTATTAAGGTATGATACTTTTTAATTAATACTACTTTATCCTTGTTTTACACCTAAAGAATTGTTATTAGAAAAAAAATACAAAAAAAAAAAAAAAAAAAAAAAACAACAACAAAAATAACAACGTTTTCATTCATTGAAAACTTGCTATAGCTTTTAAAACAGACCCGCTTACAATGCTCATAAGTCAGTCTTTATATAGTTCAATGAATCATCCGCTGAATCTAACTGGAAGAATGATGGGTATGTTGGCAAGCTGGACTGGAAGGCAGTGGGCAAGACAAAACTTCATTTTGAGAAAAAGATTCAAATCTTTGTTTCAGAAAATATTACTTTATTCCAAAATAGCTATTAACAAGATTCCCTCGAGGGTTGTGTGTGTGTGTGTGTGTGTGTGTGTGTGTGTGTGTGTGTGTGTGTTTGTGTGTGTGTGTGTGAGGGGGTGGGGAGGTAGATTCCCTCGAGGGCTGGGTGGGTGTGGGGGGAGGTGGTAACTTGGGGATAATTGTGGTACGGATGTGCGAGCCAGTACTTCGAAACCTATTCCATGCATCGACCTGTCCTTTGGAAAAAAACGGACCCATTCATATACTACATCATCTGAAACGTTGACCCATTCATATACTGCCATTTGATTTTTTGTATCCATTTATTGCTGGTAGTTAGACAAATAATACCGTCAATTCACTGAATACCAAGAGGACAAGCAGCCTCAAAAATCTCTAAGTGAAAAATCTCTGTATATACCGGGAAGTCAGAAAAAGTGGGGCCTCTCATATACCAAACAAGAAAAATCGGGCCAGTCATGTACCTTTCTGTTGCCAAAAGGGGGCTAATTATATACCTGGCAGCGCTGAAAAAGGGGGCCATTCGG
The DNA here is from genome assembly GCA_964016985.1 of Anodontia alba. Taxonomy (NCBI): domain Eukaryota; kingdom Metazoa; phylum Mollusca; class Bivalvia; order Lucinida; family Lucinidae; genus Anodontia; species Anodontia alba. Next base: position 19,722,465 of record OZ024824.1, read on the forward strand.
CACGCACATCCGTACTATGCCATATATAGGAAGTTACCTCGCCACCCCCCCCCCCCCCCCCCACACACACACACACCCCGAGTTGATACCACTCAGAAAAGATGATATATGTATAAAAGATAAGATATATAGGTACAGATGAAAATTTGACATTAGCCGACCATGTCAAGAACGTAAGTAAAAACACGTGAGTTCAATGATAACGGTTAGACTTTTTGACCGGCGTGCGAATCGTAAGTCATATGTTGTTGTATGCTTTACATAAACTGCAACAAAGTACTCAATTATCGAGTGCTAATATTTCCCTGTTGCAAGCCATACGTTGTTATATGCTTATCATAAACTGTAGCAAGGCCAACTTTTATCTTATGCAAATATTTTCCTTCTGATAGCCATATATTGTTATTATCATAAACCGCAGCAAAATAATTTTTTATCAGGTGCTAGTATTTCCCTGCTGTAAGTAATACGTTGTTGTATACATAACATATACTACAGCAAGGTAATCATTTATCTTGTGCTGATATTTCACTGCTGCAAGCCATACCTTGTTGTATACTAATCATATGCTGCAGCAAGGTAATCTGTTATCGTGTGCTTATATTTCCCTGCTGCAAGCGTTACATTGTTGTGTGATAAACATAAACTGCAGCAAGGTAATCTTTTATCGTATGCCGCAAACATGCTAATCTTGTTCAGCAGCAAGGTAATCTTATATCGTGTGCTTATATTTCCCTGCTGCAAGCCATATGTTTTTGTATGCTAACCATGTACTGCAGCAAGGTAGCATTTCACATTACGAAAACATGCCTATTCAAATATATAGAAAATTTCACCTCCAAAATCTGAAAATTTTCAGATAAAAAGCTCTGATATTTTTCATATTTCTGCTGGAAACATAGATTGTGGGTACTCGTTAGAACCGCCTCGGCGAGGCGGTTCTAACGAGTACCCACATTCTATGTTTTTGAGCAGAAATAAGAAAAATAATGTATACCTCTGTAAACCCCAGTTTTACAATATAAAAGTGGGGTTTAAGGGGGTCAGTATTATATAGGCTTTCTCGCTGCAAGCCATACGTTGCTGTGTGCTGATCAGAAACTGCAGCAAGGTAATTAAGCTTTTTTTTTTTATCAGTTGCTAATATTTTCCTGCTGCATACCGTACGTTGTTGTGTACTTCATACACTGCAGCAAGGATTATTATATTTCGTATTGCGCCGAAAGCACATTATCATTACGAAAACACGCCTATTCAAATATATTGAGAATTTTACCACCCAAAAATGAAAACTGTCAGACGAAAAATTCTGGAAGTTTTCATATTTCTGCTCAAAACATAGGTTGTGGGTACTCGTTAGAACCGCCTCACTGAGGCGGTTCTAACGAGTACCCACAATCTATGTTTTTGAGCAGAAATAAGAAAAATAAGGTATACCCCTGTAAACCCCAGTTTTACTATATAAAAGTGGGGTCTAAGGGGGTCAAAATTATATAGGCATGTTTTCCTGATGTGAAAAGTTATGGACGGGCCCAGTGCTATTTTCTAATGATTCCCAGCTGAAAGTCATACGTAGATGCCACCTTACCAAGTCCATAAACCTCACCTTGCCATCCTATGCATCCATAAACGAATCATATCGGTGGTTTACAAATTTGACCGGCTCAACCAAATAACTGACCCAGACAGGAACGACCCGTTGGTACATGTATCAGCTTTTCAGGCAACTTTTCAGATTTTAATTAACCCAATGTGAAGTGCAGATCCAAAAAACTATCAATTTTATTGTGCCATCTTTCACGAAAAATGGAAAATGTTAAATGTACAAACATGCTATTTGCATTACTTTGTTGCGTTTATTGTCTTCTTCTTAGAATATATTTACTTGTTACTTTCACCAAGTATAAATGGGCCATGCCATGCGAAAACGTATCTTCGGGCATATGCGGAGAGCGAAAGCCCAGATCAGCCTGCACATCCGTTCAGTCTGATCAGGATCTACACTGTCCGCTAACAGAATAATTGGACACGAAGGAGAGTGCATTAACCCATTTAAGCCTAGCGTCCCATAAAAAAAGACATTTGGAAACAGTGTAGACCCAGATCAGACGCCGCATAACGCGGCGTCTAATCAGGGTCTACACTGTTTGCATTGTGTTCAGAAATGGCTACAAAACATGATAGTAATAAAACCTAACCAGACACCCCTAATTAGGAAATGGACCTGATCAAAGAGTTGAGGTAGAAGAATCTACTCGGCATAAATGCATTAATAGAGAGCAATATTATTGCCTAGAATAACTTTTGCGCATGCGCGGTATGGACCTTAATCTGTACATTTTGAGCATGTTTGAAGACACCTTTTAGCTCGGCGTGACCCATATTCTCTCATATATATTTCAGTCATTTCCTGTTGACGCAACTGTTTTTAATGGAATTTCTGCATCTGATAAAGACACTGGCATGAATAGTCTTATCGACTATAGTATTGTATCGGGAGCTGATTATGTGAGTAGAATGTTCTTTTGTTTCTGACAGCATACTTCTATGCTTTCGACATCTTTCAGAAAGTCGCTTCTTGCTTGGCGCTTTACACGGAAGAAGTAAATTTGCAAACTATTGTCATGATTTAATGCAAAACCAATTGTCATAAGTACCTATGCACAAAAAGGTCTTTTCAATACATTTTTTTTAAATCAAATATTTTCAAATTTTCACTTTTTCCCATGATAGTAAAAATGGATCCAAATTATAGAAATCTGTAGGGTAGGTAATTTGGAGGCAGATTAACAACAAGTTCCGCTTGATCAATTGTTCCGAAATTTTTATGATATTATTATGAAACATCAATGATTAAAACTCAGTACAGAAAAGCAAAAAAAAAAAAAAAAAAAAAAAATTCTAAATATGTCTAAGACAAAAATATAAAATAAAAAAATCCCTTTATTATAGCCTGCGGAAATTGCAAAGATCAGACCAATTTTGGCCGTAAATTTAATTTAGGTAGATATTTAAGCACAAAACACAGAAATAGAAAGACAAATGGCTTCTGATAAGGTATGGACAATCAGAACAAAGTATTTTCATTTAAAATAAAACGCCAAGCAAAAACATCTTTCCGAGTGATGTCGAAAGGACAGTAGACATCTTATTACCGATTTCCGTTTGTCACTTCGTATTTCATCCCCATATACTTTTCAGCCACAATGTACCTTCCGATTTGTATACCAAATGAAAACTCAACTCTGCCTGAGCATCCGAGCAGTCTGATAAGATTCTTCGTTTTCCGGATGAAAAAAAAAAAAATATCCAAAATGCGCCCAGTGAATTTTTTTATCTGACTGCGCGAATGCTCAGTCTGATCTGAATCTTCGGTGGGCGAACGTGCCCGTTGGTACATTTTCTGACATTGTTTAACTTTAGCAATCTAGGCCCAGTTGTTTAAAACATCCTTAGTTTAACGAGCTCGTTAGTGGTCAAAATGTAAACTGTTCTAGTAAGTACAATATCTAATATTCACAGGTATTTTTGCTGAAAAGATGTGAGTAGCATATAAGCCATATTTAATGATCAAAGTTTTAACGATACGTTTACATAGTTAGTTTTGAATAACTGGGATCTGCAGGTTTCATGACACAAAATTAGATGATAGTTTGCCACACAAACTTACGACCAGACGTATGGCCGTTCCACGGCATTTAACACCAGGCCCTGAGATTATAAAAGTTTTTTTTTTTCATGCTCAGCTCAGCTAAGCAGGAAACTTTCACTGCTAATAAATATGAAACTGCCAACAGTAATTGACATTTTCATGTTTATTATCAGAGGAATTTTTATGGTCAGCTATGTTTAGCAAGAAAGAAAGAGATCTATTAGCAGGACAAACATACGCAGCTGAGTTGAGCATGAAAAAAGTTTTATAACCTCAGGGCCAGTTGCAGTGAAGTGAAAGCTATAATTGTTGCCATTGGAAACGCCAAACATATAAAAGAACGAAAATCGGAGTCTTAACCCTTGACCTGCTGAACCCGGATATGCCCTGCCTTTGCAAAGAGTGTAGATCCAGATCAGTTGGCTTCTGAAAAAGCCAACTGATCTGGATCTGCACTGTTTGCCATTCAGTATTTGAATTTGTATCAATACCCTAGATCAAATAATCTGATTGGCTGAAAATTAGAAGTAGGCGTAGCATCTTAATTTATTCAGCAGGACAAGGATTAAGCTCTACTGAGATTCTTCCTATGGCAGATGTTAGGTTCTCAGGGCTGTACATACTAAAGTGGAGCTGGCATTCCAAGGAAGAATTGATTCAGTGTTCCCAAAACGGCTGTCTAAACAATGTCGAAAATCAGGATAATGTTGATCTAAATGCGACAAAATCGATAGATATTGAAATACAGGCCAAAGTAATAGTAACAAGACAAAATATTAAGATGAAAACATTAAGTACCTGCACAGATTTTGTTAATGTTTACATAGAGATATGGGAGAAGGGTATACTAACGTTCGATAGATTCTCTATGTAACAGGTAAAAAAGAACAACAATGTGACTCTTTAATTAAATTTTACGAAATTCCTTGATTGAAATGAAAATAAAATAGACATAAGTCTGTTTATAACACAGTTTGTTATATTTGTCGGGATCGTCACACACCGACGATCCCGGCAAATATGAAAAGTCCTTTGTGAACTAATCGAATACTCTACCATATATAAAAGTCCAAAGCAATATTAAGAGACCCGCGCGATTCCCGCGCCGGTCAATAACGTGTTTTATTTTATATTAGGGAGCAAGTGCATGCAAGGTTTAAAGACACATTTTTTCCTTCTTTGGTTAGACCCCCCTCTCATGATCAGCCCCAATATACAGTCCTGATAATAGAGGACATATCAAAGGCTTATCTTATCTAAGTGATTATAAGGATGTTAAGTCTCTCTAGTTGGGCCCTATAAGGGGTAATTATATAATTGAAAAGTATTCAATATGTTACTTAAAAACCAAATAAATTTTGCATTTAATTTGCTGACTTGTATTGTATCGCTTTATATATTTATTTATTTATTTATTTTTGATAGTTTTTTCCAAAATACAAAGGTGTTGTTTTTTTTCTTGCTCTGTGAAAAAATTCAAATAAGCTGAAATAGAAATATAAAATTGAAAGATTTTATTCATTTATTTAACTAAATATTTTAACTTCAGTAAAACAACACATTATGGAATAAGTCAGAAAGTTCATAGATAATTTAGAAGATGTATTTCATGCCAAAAGGGTTTAAGCTTTAAATAAATAAATAAAAACAAATAATAAATAAATGAATAAATAAACAAATAAAATACTACACGTATCTATGTTACCAATTTAATTATTGTATTTGATCCAAAGAAGCAGATAAAGGGGGCATTTGATGATAAATTAGCATAAAAAGCGTAAGTATCTGTATTTCTTCATAAAACATGTTGTGATTATTCATTAGAACTGCCTTGGAGAGGCAGTTCTCATAAATAACAACCAGATACATTGTATTGAATAAAGAGAAAAAAAAAATCAAATTATCACCAAATTATCCACCTTATCCGTTTCCCTGTCTTCATCATAAACTTTGCTGATACCTAATTACCCCTTATTTGGCCCCTACCTGTAAGGGTGGCCGAATTCACCAAGAAATTCTTATCTTAATCTGCGAAGAGTCATTAGGGTGTTATGCAATCCAAATTGTAACTTTAATGACTGTCTAGCTCTAAATCACAAATATGAGCTAGCGCACGACAAAATCTTCTATAAGACTTGCGTAGCCAGCAAAGATTCAGATTAGCCTGTACAACCGCCCCTGCGCGGATGTGCAGTCTAATCTGAGTCTTCGCTAATCGCTCAAGTCGTATTGTAGGTTTAATTGTGGAGTAGCATATTTATATTGAGTCCGCAAAGGGATTCTCTACCTCATCAGTTATTCATAATCGCAAACGCTATGATGAAAAAGGTAATGGGTTTAATGGCGATCAGAACCCAGAACAGAAGGAAACGATAGGTCCGACCACAGACACTGATAATCAGGTGGCACCCTTCCAAAATATTGAGGATGGAGTCGTCATTTAGACTGAGGATCGACGCACCGTTGTGCGATTTAAGAGGGAAAAGTTATTACTCTTAACTGGATAAATGCATCGCTTTATATATTTTCAGGGTGGAGATCAGATGTTTGGCATTCCACAACCACGCACTGGCGCTATAGTACTGCTGTCTGAGCTGGACTATGAGTCTGTGAGGTCATATTCCCTTTCGATTGCAGCGACGGTAACTACCATAATCGACATAATTACGGCACCTATCCCTAAAAGCGCGCAGTCAAATAATTTCAGAATCCATGTATTTTTTACACTGTTCTCTATCAAAATATACATATAAGGATTATCTAGATAAAAAATCAATAAGTGAAACATTGCCAAAGTCACTTTGTATATATAATAAGCTTCTACTATATAAACTACAGATTTTCAAGAAGATGTGTTTATATACTTTACAACAAAGCATTAATTTAAGTAGAACAAACAAATAACAAAAAAAAATATTCAAAGACCGGAAACATTATTTATTTCAAACGATGTAACATTACGTCAAAATAAAGCTATTTTGGTCTTTGAATAGACCGATTTTTTATTTTAACGTAAGGATACGTTATTTACGTAGGTGTTTGTACTAAGCTACCTACCATTTTTAATAGTTGTTTTTTTTTCTGAAGCGTCTATGTTGTTCAGTTTGAATGACGCCACGCTCTTGAAAATCCAGTTGGCATAATCCTTCACCTACCAGGATATATAAATAAAGCCGTTTATCCCTTTATATACGGATGTTTAAGTCCTTGGTTTAGGACGCAGGTGAAGAAGCTCTTCCGATGAGAAGCATCACGAAAAGATGTATGTATAATTTTGACCCCATAAACCCTCTCCTAAAGTAAATCTGGGGTTTACAGGGGTAAACATTATTTTTCTTATTTTTGCTCAAAAACATAGATTGTGGGTGCTCGTTAGAACCGCCTCGCCGAGGCGGTTCTAACGAGTACCTACAATCTATGTTTTGAGCAGAAATATGAAAAATATGTTGTTTTTTTTCTTTGTCTGAAAACTTTCATATTTTTTAGATGAAGTTTTCTAATGTCATCTGTTACACTTAAGCCGCAACGTGAGAAAACGTAACTGCGTCCCTAATATAGAGTCAAATCAGCCTGCGTATCTGCGCACGAAGAACCTTGTCTATCAAAAATGCACCCAGTGAAGATTCTGATCGGACTGCGTGAATGCACAGGCTGGTCTGAATTTTCGCTTGTCGTACATGTTTGAAGGTACTATTTTTGACATTGCTCCTCATATATTGCCACTTGATACGTATAAAACATCTATATTAATGGCAGACTGTGATTTTCAGCCAAATTAAAGTTATGTCCAGTCACGGAGGTTTTTTCTTCTATGCTTGAAATTTTAATTTTATTCAACATTAGCTTATTTGATATTAACTTGAGTATAGTTAAAAATAGCCATAACAATTTAAGCACTTTCAGACACTGCAAAAGAGTTATGTATTTCATTCTAATGCACTCGCGTATGTAACGCGACGTCTGATTGGATAACGTCAAAAATTTGCGACGGTATATTCTGCAATATACTGTCGCAAATCCGACGTCATCACGTAACGTCGCTTCTCATTGGCTGGCATTTGGTTTTACGCAGCTCACAGCACTTGTCGTTTTGTGCAAACAGTACATGTTTTCAATACAAAAAATGAATAAATGCATTAGAATGGGGATAACTGCATCAAATTTGTCATTTGGGGAGGTAAATCGGCGGTTTTACGGTCGCAAATTACGTTTTACGGCTCCGCTGACGCGTCGCCGTAAAACGAAATTTCCGACCGTAAAACCGCCGATTTACCTCCCCAAATGCTAAATTTGAAAGCAGTTATCCCCTAATTTTAATAAAATGCCAAAATTTTAACAGCCAGTTTATTTATTTACTATTTTTTCAGAAAGACAGACCCCCCCAATGTATTACTTGCTTTGTCCTTCTAACATGAATACAACATCTTATTTTAGGATAACCCAGTCAATAAAACAGATCAAAGAACCTCGACGACATTGGTGACAATAAACATTGGCGACAGCGACGACTTACCACCAACATTTACATTTCCAGGATGCATGAATAATTACCCGACCATTGACGTAAACTGCAATGCTGTTGTGTACGTTGGAAGCATTACATCTTCATGGAAGGTAATTAATTACACATTATACTCCGAGCGGAATTGTAAGGAATTCGACGTCAACTTTTAGGAATACGACATTTTGGAATGCAAAAATCTATTTTTTTTTTATTTTGTAATGCGAAAAATCAATGTTTTTTTGTAATGCCAAATAAGTCAAGTCTTGGAATGCCTTAAAAGCAATTTTTTGGAATGCGAAAATTAAACTTTTTGGACAGAATAATCAATTTTATGGGACGCGAAAAATCGATATTTTAGAAAGCGAAAACTCAACTTTTTGAAACGCGAAAATTCAAGTTTTCGGAATGCAAAAGTCAGCTTTTCGACAACTGTTCATCAGGTTTATTTACCTATGTGTAATGTACACTTGTACGCCATTACTTTAATAAGAGTATATTGCTTTTGCTTTTTCTTATTTCTCAACGGAAATATATGATGTGGCGCTTCTAATGAGTACACACAATACACGTTTTTATGGAGAAATAAGAATAGTATACATCTTGATACATCTGTAAAACATTATATTTTCAACATAGAGGGTGGGAAATAAGGCCCCATGTTATCAGACCGTTTCATTCTCAACTCAGCTGAGTATGGAATTTGTTTTACTTATAAATCTTAAAATACCAACCATTTTTTAAAAACTGCTTTCTTGCTTAACTCAGCTGAACATGCTCAGTTGAGTGGAACATGAAAATTTTTGGTATTTTATCTTTAACGACCAAGTAACATTTCATGCTCAGTTGAGATAAGCATGAAAAAAAGGTTTAAACCTCGAGCAAGGATGTTTTGTTGTTATTAAAACATTAAGACAGCTTCTGCAGTCAAAAGGTTGCTAGATGAAACAAACAGATTAAAAAGCTTGTTTAAAAACGGCACATATCTGAAGTTCTATCCTCTAATAATGTACACTCTACAAACCTCTCTTTTTTTTGTATATTACAGGGGATAACGGGGACACAAACCTCTCTTTTTCTGTATGTTACAGGGGATAACGCGGGCACAAATACATAATGAATGGGAAGTTTACAATCAAACGCAGGATAGCCATTCAGATGAAAAAAATATTCGTTTATGTTTTTCGACTTCTTTCCTATTCGTTTTTTCTGCAATATGTTGAGAAAATGGCAACTCTTTGCTATTTTGCTACATAATCACCCCATACAATCTACGTCATAATGATGATAAAAATACAGTTGACTCTCGTTATCTCGACCTCGCTTATCTCGAATAACCGCTTATCTCGAAGCGAAAATGTGGTCCCTGCCTATACATGAAAACCTAACAACAGATGGAAAATATTGTAGAAAAGAGGAGAAATTGCTCCTAAGGAGCAATTTCTCCTCTTTTCCACAATGTTTTCAATATATCTCTAACTTCAAAAGTCCAATTACCTATCAGTTTGTTAAATGTGGTTAATCAAATTATTTTTTCCACAATTCTGCAAACCTGATATGTCGAACTACGGATATCTCGAAGTATTTCAGAGAGTCCCTTGGAATTCGAGATAACGAGAGTCGACTGTATTTGTTTTCGTCAGTAACTTGTTTTTCGGAATCTTGCAAAACAAAGCATGGTTTAGGAATTTCAGACTTCATTTATGGCAAAATTCACTGTTGAATGATCATTTTTTCTATCTGAAACGTAGTGGATATCCAGACACTTCGACAATCTATGTTAATATAAAATAAGCAGTTTTCGTTATCTTGGTATAAATCCGAACAAATGGTACAGTCGCAGCTACGTGCATATCGACATGTTGACAATGTAGGTTGTTGCCCTTGATTGCAGTGTAAATTATAAAACGAAGGTCTGTGAATATAACCAGCCTGCTAACAACATAATGTCATGAGGTTTTGTGAAAATATACAAAAATATAAGTGAACATACCCAGGAAATAAGGAATTTCTGTAAAACATAGTAATGATAAAATCCAACCAGACATCGTTCTATTGGAAAAGGACCTGTTCAAAGAGTTGAGGTAGCACAGTCCACTCCGCTTTAATACGTTACATCACGAAAACACGCCTTTATAATTTTGACCTCCTTAAACCCCACTTTTATATAGTAAAACTGGGGTTTACAGAGGCGGTTTTAACGAGTACCCACAATCTATGTTTTGAGCAGAAATATGAAAATATAAAAAAAATTTACTGAAAATTTTTCCTGTTTTTGGGTTGTAAAAATTTCAATACATTTGAAAAGGTGTGTTTTCGTAATGAATTTCTAGACCGCTTTTCATCGACCGTTTTTTTTGGTCGATTGTTTACATCCGATCCTAAGTGTACATACACCAAAGTTTCCTTAAGGTTGTTATCCACGTGATTATCATTGGCCAATTGACGCGTCTGTATGACATCCAGGTAACAGTTATTTATAGCCGCTCTACTTTTGTCACTGTGATGTCGGAGTGTCGTGTAAAGAGAGTTATCTGTAAAACCTTGACTGGGACTTTGGCAACAGTGCAGACGCAGATCAGGCGCCGCAGAACTTGGCGTCTGATCAGAGTCTGCACTATTTGCGGGAAATACAGAGAGTTAAAGGTAAAATGAAACAATATTTCAGGACCATTTTCTCAGCCTACACTCAGAGACAATCGACTCACAAGTGCTATCAGTGCTTTGATTCGCAATCCCTGTAATTATAGTCGTATTTCAGTTCGTAGTTCAGAAACAATATAGTACAGAACAAATATGGAGTTACTTAGGAAAAGCAACAATCCTGGAACACGTCTCTCCATATACGACTGCCGCGATAGTTATTGGCAGGCCGCATCAATCCTGGCCGAATCATTTCGATGATATAAAGGGGAATGAAGAAACTTTTACGGAAGGCAGTTCTGCAATACATGTACTTGGGAGCAAATTCTTTCATTTTAGGGTATACCAGTTTTCATAAGAAGGTCGGTGTGCAGGCAAGCAAACAGGTTTCAAAAGTTTCTTCATTGTATAAATGGCAGAAAATCCTCTAAGTTTATCCAGACTCCTTAAAATTGGTAGAGACTTTAACTCAGACCCCTGAAAGGGTAATTGGCTGATCAGGATCTCCACTGCTTGCAAATACTTCAATCATTTTTCTCTCGGAATACTCTAAATCATACAGCCTGACATGCCTAAAATCGAAACTAGAATCTTTCAATGTATAGTGTGGGAACGTTTAGTTAGTCTACAATGGGTTAAAACTACGTGCCTGGACATAATGTTTCACAGAGGTGTAATTGTAAAAGAAAGTGTTTTGTGTCAAACACAGACGTTGTCCTTTAATTTTCAAATTGCAGTGTTTGAAGTGACAGGAACCCAGCTGGCATTCTACATGTACTTAAATCTACACAGTATCGTTATCGGTCCTACAGGAAGGATTACTGTCGAGCCGATAAAATCCTATTTATCCGATAACGGTCCGATACAGATTTACGTAGACTGTTCGCTGAGAAATAGAAAATGTGTATACATTTTAACATTTTAATCCATTCCTTTAATGTCATTCGAACTTTACTACACATTATTTAGGCAGGTCTATCGCCAGTAAAATCGTGTCTGGTTACTTTTTATGCTAAAGGCAGGAGTAGGGCAAATAGCCTCTCGGCGTGATGTTACGTGTGTACGTGCGTACATGCCTATGACGCGTTTCTCTTGGAGGTCATAACTTGGGTACCTTTTATGCTAGAAAGTTGAAATATCGCATGCTACTTATCCAGACCTAAGTTTCAATTCTATGCTAGATTTGGCCCTGGGTCTTGCAAATATTTACAAATGAGCCAGCGCATGACAAAACCTACAATAAGACTTGTGCGACCAGTAAAGACTCAGATCAGCCTCCGCATCCGAACAGCCTGATCAAAATCTTTACTGATCGCATGTGCCTTCTACAGCCTCCGGGATAAACGAAACCATAGTCATACAAAGTGGATGCACAGGCTGATCTGAGTATTTGCTGGTCACACAGGTCTTAATGTAGGCTTTGTCATGCGCTGGCTCAATTGTTTAAGTTTATCGACATTTATGTCCGCGTTTTCTCCTGGAGGTCATAATTTGGGCACCTTTTATACTAGGAAGTTGTAATTCGGCATACTACTTACTCAGACCTTCAACTATCTATGTGCTACAGTTGCCCCTGGGTCATGCCCTGGGCGGAGTTAGGGGTCAAATTGTTAACAGGTCAAACTTGGGCGCCTTTTATACTAGGAAATTGAAATTTGGTATGTTACTTAGGTCATAACCTGGCCCCGAGTTCTAAACCTTTTTTTCATTCTCAACCCAGTTGAGCATGAAATTTTCTCTGCTAATAAATATGAAAATGCCAACCGAAGTTGGCATTTTCATATTTATTAGCAGAGAAATTTTCATGCTTAGATAAGTATAACAAGAAAGAATTTGCAGTTATTAGTAATTTGAGATTTATTACGTAGCAAAACAAATTTCTTGCTCAGCTGAGTTGAGAATAAAAAAAGTTTTATAACCTCGAGATCTGGATACCTTTCATACTAGAAAGTTGAAAGGGCCGATGTAAATAGCCCATATTTGTTTTCACATGTTTTCACAAATTTTCAAAGTCAATAATTACTAGTTCCGGTAGATGTTATGGATAGAAGACCCATAAAACCTTCAAATAACGATAATATTTCTGATGCCTGGAGTGTTGAAGGTAGAACCAAAATAGGCCCTAAATAATCATTCAGAACAATTTTGGAAATTTTCATCATCTATTTGGGTACGGGGCAACCTCAGCACATGCGTTCACACACTTTATTTTTTATGTGAAATCTCGTTTTATAGATACATATATTTAATGAAAAAAAATATCGGTGTACAAAACTGTGCCGATACGTATATTAAAAATTTTCGGAAGACAAACTCTATATTTTCACTAACAGATTTGCATCAAGATATGTGAGTTATCTCCCCGTGCTTATTTTTCGACCTCTGTAGACTGCAAAATTTCTTAATTATTGGAATAACCAGTTACTTCATCTTACCATTTAACAACTTTTTCTAAGCTTTTTATAGTAAATACGCGTCGAAAATTTCCCATACTCCCTATATTTTTACTAAAATTTGGTACTAACATAAATTAGATATTTTTTTTCTGTGTCTAAAAATTCAGTTACAAATGACATTAGACCATTTGTAATCAATAGCCTTGTCAAAATGTTAAAGGCAAACTCGTTTGTTTAAATGTACCTTAATGCAGTTAATTGCTGATATTGTATCGCAGAATTCAGAATTTCAAGGGAAATTTCAATAATCTCCCCATGCTTTACCCTATTCAGTTATTTCGTCATGAAACACATTAATGATCTTAACTGCACATTAATATTAGTCATAATGTAACCCATATATATCTTATTTACTACTTATACCAAAGACAAGATACCAATGATTATCCCATCTCATATTGTTATGCTTTCAACACAAGACTAAGAGTTATTTCCCATTTGCATTAATACCTACTAATCGAACGTCCTGTTGACTAGTGTTTTATGTCAATACCACAATGATATCCATTTATTATCTAACTTATATATTAAACTTGCTCTGTGTGAAATTACCAAGTCAAAGTACTTCTGAGTGCAAAATATTAGAAATTGGAAATTGTCGTAGCGTCTAAACGATATGCAAGAACATTACCACTTTTTCGTTTCGGTTTTAACTACGCATGAGGAGTGAACTTAAAAAAAGACCATTTGATGAACTACTAAGAGGTAGTCAAATATAGCCAAAATTATACCTGGCCCTTTGGTATGCATCCTACCCACATTACGAAAACATGCCTATTCAAATATATTGAAAATTTTACCACCAAAAACATAAAAAAAATCAGATAAAAATACTGATATTTTTCATATTTCTGCTCAAAACATAGATTGTGGGTACTCGTTATAACCGCCTCGCCAAGGCGGTTCTAACGAGTACCCACAATCTATGTTTTTGAGCAGAAATAAGAAAAATGATGGATACCTCTCTAAACCCCAGTTTTACTATATAAAAGTGGGGTTTAATGGAGTCAAAATTATATAGGCATGTTTTCGTCAGACCTAAACCTTCAACTCTGTGCTGAGTTGCCCTGGGTCATGGCCTTTGGTGGGCTAGGGGTCAAAATGTATAACATATCAAACTTGGGTATCTTTAATGCTAGGAAGTTGAAATTTGGTATGCTGCTTACACCTAGACCTCAATCTTTAACTATGCTAGTTGCCCCTGGGTCAAGCCCTGGGTTGGGGCTTGTGGTCAAACTGTATAACAGTTTATGAATTTACACATTTACACTAATAACCGTGTTTCTGTTTGAGGTCATAGCTTAGGGTTGATGTTGGATATGCTTCTTACTCAGACCTTAGCCTTCAACAATGTGTTAGAGCTGCACATGGTTTATGCCTAGGGTGAGGCTAGGGGTCCAAGGGGCAAGCTAATTTGTGTATATATGACACTTGACTTCAAGCTCAAGTTTTTCAAAAGTATACTTGTGTACCTTTTATGCTAGGAGGTTGAAATTTGATATGCTACTTACCATGAATTTATCTTCAACACGGTTTTTAGAGTTGCAATGATGTTATGCTCTGGATGGGGTGGGGCTAGGAGTCCAAGGGACAGGCCAATTTTTTGTACTTTGGACACATGTCTGATATTCTCAATTTGTTTCAAAAATTCATATCATCACCCGCTTATCAGAAAGCAGTCATATTTGGACCAAAGGTACACTGGACGGCCGGCTTACAATGAATGACATAGACCCCAGGGTCGTGGGGCGGGGGAGGTGGGGATGGGATGGGGCTGGGGGGGGGGGGTAGGGGATTAAGGTCAAAAATCGAGTATACCTGAAAAAGTGTAAGTTTTTTTTAACTGTTCTATGAAAGATACTCGGTCATACACCGATTACCACGGAGGGTTTAAAACTTGAATCACGCTCTAGGTCAAGAGGCCTAGGGACTTAAAACAAGTTCAAATCAGCCATGGCAAACGAGATATCTGTGTCTGAGTCATTGGAGATTTACTGTAATTGGGTGATGTTGTTAAAAAAATAACATGAGGCCCATGGGCCACAATTCGCTCACCTGATGAAAACAGCTATTGCATAGCTGCAAATACCATGCAACTTCTTCCAGTGCAGCTATTGCATAGCTGCAAATACCATGCAACTTCTTCCAGTATTGCCCCAGAAACTAGGACACAAATATGACCTATTTCGCTTTATGACGAACAAAAATGACCAAGGACAAAGTCCGTACCCTAATCATTGTTGAAAGTCCACCAACAATGTATAACTATTATTTTTTTTACCTTTACTAAGTCATCAAGTACCATAATCCGAAGGACGTCTGATGACCAACAAAGCACTTTAGGAAGAATAGAAAACTATCTAATTGATGAATGTTAACTGATAATGACATCACACGAATAACACTGACATTTCAATGCAGATCATGGGAATCCCAAGATATGTCGTGGTCAGTAAATATTCATTTGCTTATAACGAGACCAAGTCTCCAGTCGTGATAACCGCAAATTAAACGGAACGAGGGACACAGGAAGACCTACCCAATCCCTTTATGTGAATACTCCAAACTAAAAATGCAAGAACACCACTGAAATTCTGTAGACCTCTTCACACAATAGTTCAAAGTCTAAAGTATTCGAAAGAAAAGTAGTTATATATCAAAATACATACCCTTTTCGAGTCCCAAACAAACTGGTCTAAGATTGCAGGTTTTCCTGTGTCTCAGTCTGAGTATTTATGGTAGCTAGTTCACTTAACTGTTCAGCCATAAGCCACTTAAAATTCAACCTTCGGACAGGAGTTCTGGTGATCTGTTAAGAATGCTAATATTGGTTAGTATGGTCAGCATAATCCCAGTCAGCATTCTACGTAAATCTATATCGGGCCGTCATCGGCCCGTCAGGGTAGCTGACGGGCCGATGACGGCCCGATGTAGATTTATGTAGAATGCTAGCTGGGAATATCATTTTCTGGTTAGTATGGACAGCATAATATGTATTTGGTAAGTATGATCAATACAGCATTATCGGTAAGTATGGTCAGCATAAAATGTTCATGATAAATATGATCAGCATGATATTTTACTGAAATATAAGGTCAGCATACTATTTATCTGCTAAGTATGGAAAACACAGTTTGTCTCACATTTACGGAGAATTGATATATCTTCGTGAGCAGTTTTTGTCTCAGTTTGAAGGGGAATTGGTATACTTTTAAGTGAACTATGTTTGTCTTAGTTTCATTACGACAAAACGCCTATTCAAATGTATTGAAATTCACCACCAAAAACGGAAAGTTTTCAAAATAAAAAATCTGATAGTTTTCATATTTTTGCTCAAAAGATAGATTGTGAGTACTCATTAGAACCACCTTGCCGAGGTGGTTTTGCCGAGTACCCACAATCTATGTTTTTGAGCAGAAATACGAAACAATATGTACACCCCTGTAAACCCCAGTTTTACTATATAAAAAGGGGGTTTAAAGGGGTCATAATTAAGTATGTTTTCCTGATAAAGGGGGACTTGGTATACTTTTAAGTGAACACTTTTTGTCTCTAGTTTAAGGGAAATTGAGCTTTTGTCTCAGTTTTAAGGGGAATCGATATACTTTTAAGTGAAGACGTTTTCTTTAAAATTAAAGGGGAAAGTGATATCCATGTAAGTGAACTGTTTTTTGTCTCACATTTAAGGGGAATTAATATACCAAAATAAGAAACAAAACAGTTTGTTGTTGTTTTTTTATTGCAAATAATATTGTTATATCCCCAAAACTTGAGGAACACAGTTTGCCAGGAAGGGAGTATACTGATTTTACGTTGTCCGTCCGTATGTCCGTCTGTTACGGTTTGGTTTCTATATCTTATCATTCTAAACGAATTATCAGAAGGCAGTCATTACCTTGCAGGAGTACCTGTATCTAACGAGCATTGCTTATTGACACTTCTTATTTTTTCTACACATGTTACGCATATTACGCACATGCATAATGAGCATCATGAGCGTTCTGTCTATGAATATAGGGATCAAACATGGTTTTTCAGGCATTAACATTCGCCGGGTCCCGTGGGAGGTATTGAAAACCGAGGCCGAAGGCCGCGGTTTTCAACACCTCCCAAGGGACCTGGCGAATATTAATGCATTGAAAAATCATGTTCGATCGCTATAATTGCATAAAAACTGAAAACATTTGCTATTTTTCGCGTTATTTTTTGCACTATTTTGTTTCGCCTTTTCACCGATGTCGCGCGAACGCTATTTCCACTTACTATGCTCGTTCTGGGACAGGGCAGTACACATCTCGTGACGGCAGCAATTCTGTGGCCCCGGTACGAGCATATTGAAAGTTGCGTAGCCGTGCATTAACAGCGCGTGAATTGCCTTGTTAATATGCAATAATAAAATTTATTCGATATAAAATTAAGTCTCGTCCACGAGCAAAACGTTTGGGCCCAATTGTTTAAAACGTTGTCCTGCCTAGGACCAGAACATTTGTCTAGAACATTAAAAAAAAGTGTAGCTTCGATATTCCGTCATTGTTATTTCATATATTATTTACAGAATAGCAGCGAACTTATTTTGTACCCTGAGGTCAATGGTGTGGTTCTGCAAGAGTCAGTGACGATTGAAGTGGTTGACATGGATTCCCTTAATGCACCTTTGACGACTGAGATTATTAGTTGTAAGTATATCATGTTAACATACCTATGTATACTTCTAAGTCATCATCCTAGGTAGGGGACGTTTCCAATGAGAAACGTTTGTCAACTTTTCTTATTTTTCCTTGAAAACATATGTTGTGGGTACTCATTAGAAGCGCCACAACTTTTGACCAATCTTTGAGAACTTTCTCAATTTGTTATTAAGTTAGCCTCTCGTTATACCCCACGTTTTTCCCTAATATCTTGAAAACGCAGCGATGGATGTTCATCAATTTCTGCAGAAACATAGGTATTAATAAGATGTACCCACATAAGAGAAAGTAAGGACTAGCGGCCAAATCTCTTCGAAGAGATTTGGCCGCTAGTCCTTACTTTCTCTTCTTTTGC
The DNA here is from genome assembly GCA_964016985.1 of Anodontia alba. Classification (NCBI taxonomy): domain Eukaryota; kingdom Metazoa; phylum Mollusca; class Bivalvia; order Lucinida; family Lucinidae; genus Anodontia; species Anodontia alba. The sequence goes on from OZ024824.1 coordinate 19,740,760, forward strand.
CATTTGTAAAATTTCATAATGCAGTAAATGTTTGTGTACACATTATCTCTTTAAATAATGGCTGGAATTTGACCAAACTAGCACAGATACATCATCAGGATGGGGGAAAGAAATGGTTAGATTTTGGTGACTTTGACCTTATTTTCAAGGTCACTACATTATAAATACTCTAAAGTGAGCTTTGTGTGCACTCTATCTCATGAATCAATAGATAGAATTTGACCAGTCAGCACAGATACATCATTGGGATTGGTAGAAGAAGTGATTAGATTTTGGTGACCTTTATCTCTTTTTCAAGGTAACATCGGCACTTTGAAACTCAAATTTTGACAGAGAAACAGCTTGTGTGCAGACGGTATCTTGAACCAATGGCTAGAATTTTAACAAATTAGCACAGATACATCGTTAGGACATGGGAAAGAAATGATTAGATTTTTGTGACCTTGATCTCATTTTCAAGGACACTGCATTATAACCTCGACCTCATTTTCAAGGTTACTACATTATAAAAAGTCTAAAAATGAGCCACAAACTTTGTTTGTGGTGGGATATACTGTTTTCACCTTGTCCGTCCGTTCGTCCGTCTGTATGTCCGGGCACACACGAATGGTGGTATATTGAGTAGGCATCTAGTGGGTACTTTGCAGAGAGTTTACTTTATCCGTTAATGATACCCAACAAATAGATGTTTTGTTGGGTATTTTTTATTATTACTGGGTACTTTTACATTTTTTGTCTATGGAAATTTAACATTGAGTACCCAATAAATGTCCATCTGTAGGAACGTCCGTCCGTGTGTCCGTCCGTCACACTTTGTTTTTCCCTAATATCTTGAAAACGCAGCTATGGATACTCATCAATTTCTGCAGACACATTGATATCAATAACATGTATCTACATAAGACAAAGTAAGGGCTAGGGGCCAATTCTCTTGGCGTTATTGCCCTTTGTAAAATTTCCTAATATAGTAAAAAAAAATTGTGCCTCTTTAACCATTGGCTGGAATTTGACAAAACTTGCACAGATACATTATCAGGGTAGGGGAAAGAAGTGATTAGATTTTGGTGACCTTGACCTTATTTTCAAGGTCACTACCATATAAATATTAAAAAAGTGAGACTTGTATACACTCTATCTCATGAATCAATAGATGGAAGTTAACCAAAATATCACAGATACATCACTGGGATTGGGGAAAGAAGTAATTAGATTTACGTGACCTTATCTCGTTTTCAAGGTCACACCGGCACTTTGAAACTCAAATTTTGATAGAACAAAAGCTTGTATACACACGATATCTTGAACCAATTGCTGGAATTTTACCAAACTAGCACAGATACATCGTTAGGATATGGGAAAGAAGTGAATAGATTTTTGTGACCTTTACCCCATTTTCAAGGTCACTACATTATAAAAAAATAAAGGTAAGAGAAAAGTCCAGGGAGTGCCACAAGCACAAACCGCAGCCCTTCCCAGATCCCAAGAGGAAGAGGAAACCGACAAATCTAAACAAGCACAAACCGAACGAACGTACGAAAAGCACTAAGATTAGCTCTCTCTTCCCCAAGCGAGGTAATCGCAATACTAAAAGGACTGAAAAACACAAGAACAAAATGACAAACGGAAAGACATACAACAAATCGCCTCGTAGAATAAACCACAAAGCAACAAAGTGTAAGACTAACACCGGGACCACCGCCTTAGAACGGTCGGTAGAGCAAACCACCAGGGTTTAAAGCACTTTTACAGCTAGCTAGCTAATTTCACCCTGGGTCCTGATGCTACTCTTAATACAGAAATACATAAAAATTCGGTTCGCATAAAGGCTCCCAACTCAGTCAATGCATCAAAGCGAAAACATAAAAATCAAATGAATCACTATGATAAACAAAGACGAGTACTCATGGCTAATTCTACTGTATGCCAGAGTAAATGAAAACCAATAGTTGAACCACGGCGGGCTAAGCCAAAGACATATCGTCAAGCCCCAACCCACTGGTTACAGTTTTACAAGGGGCCGTCATTGAGTCTGAGGCCCGAACCGCCGTCGTGCAATTAAAGAGTGAAGCATAGCCATCAACAATGATTGGGTTGATTATAACCTTGACCTCATTTTCAAGGTCACTACATTATAAAGACTCTAAAAGTGAGCCTTGTGTGCCCTCAATCTCATTAATCAATGGATGGAATTTGTTCAAACTAAAACAGATACATCATTCGGATAGGGGAAAGAAGTGATTAGATTTTGGTGACCTGGACCTCATTTTCGAGGTCATACTGACACTTTGAAACTAGAATTTAAAAACAAGCTTATATGCACACTATTTCTTGAACCAGTGGTTGGAATTTGACCAAAGTAGCACAGATACATCAAATGGATGACACTTTGAAACTAAAATTTTAATAGAAAAAAAGCTTATGTGCTTATGTTAAAGAGTGAAGCATAGCCATCAACAATGATTTGGTTGATTATAACCTTGACCTCATTTTCAAGGTCACTACATTATAAAGACTCTAAAAGTGAGCCTTGTGTGCACCCAATCTCATTAATCAATGGATGGAATTTGTTCAAACTAAAACAGATACTTCATTGGGATAGGGGAAAGAAGTGATTAGATTTTGGTGACCTGGACCTCATTTTCAAGGTCACAATGACACTTTGAAACTAAAATTTAAAAAAAAAGCTTATATGCACACTATTTCTTGAACCAATGGTTGGAATTTGACCAAACTAGCACAGATACATCAGTTGGAGAAAGGGTGCGGGGCTGGGGGGGGGGGTGGGGGAGGGGGAGAAGTGATTAGATGTTACTGGCTTTTACCTCATTTTCAAGGTCACTACAACGTCTCTACAGTAACATGGCCATAGCTATTGACTGGGACATCATACCACAAAAAGTTGGTTCTCATTATGCTACTTGGGTGAACTACAAATCTTACATATCAGTGTCATCCATTTTGAAAAATATGTTGTCTTAGTTTTTTTACTGTGCGAGCTTGGGGGTAATTTTGGGGTCATTTTTGTACAGTTGTGTGGCCAACCCCTTTTATATAACTGGGCTCTGACAATTGGGACCCATTCAAATACTTAGCGTTCAAAATCGCCACCTATACATATACAAGTATGGGACACAGAATAGCTTCTAGGGAAGAATAATCGGCCTATTTAGACTGATTCTAAGGCCCAAAAGCTTACTTATAAAGATACTTTCAAGAAAATAGAGCAATTTTAAGGCTATAGATATGCTTCAGCTACAAAAAGAGAGTCCTTCATATAACAAACACTGAAAAAATAGGTCCATTCATATACTTTCAGAGCTGAAAATAGGGGGCTATTTGGACCACACTTCCGCATTACACCTTATATAGGGAGTTACCCTTTGAGGTGCGCGGGGTATCTAATAAGCATTGCATATTAACACTTTTTTCATGTTTGAAGTGAATCAAAAATAAAATGACATTTTTATCGTACTCTGAGTTAATGTTGGCAACATTAATTCAGAGATATGATAAAAAATCTTTTCGTTTCAAGATCGAGAGACTATCTAAAAATTTACAGGCTGTCAGGTGCCACATTTTATAATTGTATTAATACCATATATCAATTTATTAAACCTTTCTTCTTAAATAACGTGTCTATTTTTGAGGAATATGGAGCCGTTAAGAGGAAATGATATACCTTCAAGTAAAACAGTTTTGTCTTACATTTCAGGGACATTGATACACCTTTAACTGAACAGTTTTTCTTCTCCCACCTTTGCCCATATGAGATAGGATTTTTGTTCATGTGAGAAACTTCTGTCTCACATGACCAAGCTGGTCCTAGAAACAATCCACTTAAAGGTGGGAGAAAAAGAATCCATCATGAGCCAGTCCTTGCAGTATAGGGAAATCTCACCCTCGAGGTAGGAATTTCAACCAGGGACTCGACAAGCTTCGTCCCTGGTTGAAATTTCTACCCCTCGGTAGTGAGATTTCTCTATCCTGCATAGACACTCATTACGGATTCTTAAAGTCCCACATTTAAGGGGAATTGATATACCTTCAACTGAACAGTTTTTGTCACATTTTTAAGAACAATTGATATACTTTTAAGTGAGCACTTTTTGTTTGTAATTTAAGAGGAATCGATATACTTTCAAGTGAACTGTTTTTACCTAGATCTCAAAAGTAAGGCGACTGGACAAGCCTCCAAATGAACAGCATTTGTCTCAAATCCAAATTTAAGGGGAAACGGTATACCTTCAGGTGTACAGTTTTTATCTCAAATATCAAATGTAAGGAGATTCGGTGTACCTTTAAGTAAAGAGTTTTTGTCTAAAATCTCAAATGTAAGCGGAATTGATATACCTTCAAGAGAGCAGTTTTTGTCTTAAATCTCAAATTAGAGGGGAATTGATTTAACTTCAAGCGAACATTTTTTTTTTGTCTCAGATTTAAGAGAAATTAATATGCCGCCAAGTGAAGAGTTTCTGTATCAATCGCAAATGTTTGGGGAATTGGTTTACCTTTAAGTGAACATTTTTTGATTCAAATCTCAAATGTAAGGGGAAGTGATAGACCTTCACGTGAACGTTTTTTTTTCTCTCTCTCAAATCTCAAAATTAAGGGGAATTGGCATATCTTCATGTGAACAATTTTTGGACAGTGTTTTTTTTATTTTTTGTAAAAAATAAATCCGTCTTTTAAAATAACGATATCCGGGCGGGCGGGCGTCGGGCGGGCGGGCTGGTGGGCAGACGACGGGCGTTGTCCCAGATTAACCTTTTGGTTAACGTTGTTTTTATTTTTCAAAGTTATATGTTACTTTTATTGTTTAGTGGATTGCTTTCATATTTGGTAGGGATAAAGAGGAAAACCAATAGGTGTGGCATGTGCAAGAGAGACAACTCTCACGATCTTCGTTATAGACTTATCTTCCCTGACGTCCGAGGTTTACCTTTTGGTTAAGCTTTTTTTTTTAAGTTATATGTTACTTTTATTCTTCAGTGGATTGTTTTCATACTTGGTAGGGATAAAGAAGAGGACCAGTTGGCGTGTGGGATGCAAGAGAGACAACTCTCACTTTCTCACTTATGTACTTATCTTCCTTGCCGTCCGAGGTTTTCCTTTTGGTTAACCTTTTGTCAAAGTTGCTACCTTTATTCTTCAATGGATTGCTTTTTATGGTATGGATAAGAGGAGGACCAGTAGGTCTGTCGCATGTAAGAGAAACAACTCTCACTTTCTTTGTTATGTACTTATCTCCCATGAAACCAAAACTTGTGCAGGCCAGAACTCCTATACTGTTTGAGATAATTTGATAATATTTGGTAGGGACATATATATGCAAGAAGGACAACTAACTCTTGGTTTGTCATTTTTTTAAGTTATCTCCCCTGAACAAATTTCTAAACCAATTCTTCTGCACTCCATAACTTCTAAATGGTTTGAAATATTTTGATAATATTTGGTAGAAACATAGAAACGGACCAGAAGAGGTGTCGTGTGCAAGAGACACAATTCTCACTTTCTTCATTATGTACGTATCTCCGCTGAAACCGAAATCTTGTGCAGGTCATAACTCTCATACTGTTTGAGATAATTTGATGATATTTGTTAGGGACATATATCAGTGAACAAACAAGAGAGTAATATAAGAGTGTAACAAACAAGATTTACAATTCCTTTATTCTGTTGTCTAGTTATCTACCCTGAACAAATTTCTAAGCCCAAAATTCTTGTGCACTTCATAACCTCTTAATTGTATGAAATATTTTGAAATATTTGATAGAGGCATAGATAAAGACCAGAATGCATGTCGCGTGCAAGAAGCCGAAAGCTTGTGCAGCCAAGATTGCCTTTTGGACGTTTTTACTTATTTATTTATTTTTTAAATCTGTCCTCAAAAATAGCGATGTCCGGAAGGGCGGGCGTCAGGCGTTGAGAGTCGTCCGATGTTAACCTTTAGGTTAACCTTTTTGAAAAACCCGTCCATAATGCCGTTAGGAGTTTTTCTTGCTTCCTCTAATTTTAAAGGATTTAATATACCGTCAAATGAACGGTTTTTGTATCAAATCATAAATGTAAGGAAAATTAATAACCTTCAAGTGAACAGATTTTGTCTCATATATAAGGGGATTTAATATACAAATACGTTCAAATTATGTTCAAATTCAAGAGGTATCGATGCACGTTCCAGTTAACTCAAAATTAAGAAGACTTAATATGGCTTCAACTGAACAGTGTTTGTCTCAAATTTAAGGGGATTATACCTTCATGCGAACAGTTTTGTCCTAAATTTAAGAGAAACTACAGTGACTGCACCCTTATGTGAACAATTTTTGTCTAAAATTCAAGGGAATTCGATTTACCTTCATGTAAACAGTTTTTGTCTCAAATGCAAGGAGAACTGATATACCTTTAAATGAACAATCTTGTCTCAAAGGGGAATTGATATACATTCAAGTAAACAATTTCGTCTCAAATATAAGGGGAATCGATATACCTTTAATTGAATAAATTTGTCTCAAATGTAAGAGGCATTGGTATACCTTAAAGTGAACAATTTCTGTCTCTAATTTAAGGTAAATCAAAATACTTTCTACTGAAAAGTGTTTTTTTTGTCTCAGATGTAAGGCGAATTGATATACCGTCAAGCTAAGAGTGTGTGTCTGAAATTTAAGGGGAATTTATATACCTTCTAATTGTCAGTTTTGTCTCAAATTCAAAGGGAATTTACATACATTGAACCTTTAAGTGAGTATTGTTTGTCTCCAAGTTAAAGGGAAATGATAAACAATTAAGTAAACAGTTTTGTTTCTTATTTATGGTGAATCAATATACTTTCAACTAAACAATTTAATCTCAAATTTAAAGGGAATAGATATACCTTTATATGGATAGGTTTTGTCTCAGAGTTACGGAGAATTGATTTACTTTCAAGTGAATAGTTTGTGACTGAAAGTCAAAGAGACTAGATATAATTTTTAGTAACCTTTAAGGTGACTAAATATATTTTCATGTAAACAGTTTCGTCTCAAATGTAATGAAAAAAGATAAACCTTTAAGTGAACAGTTTTTGTCTTAAATTTAAGGGGGACTGATATACCTTCAAGTGAATCAATTCTGTCGAATTCCTCTTTGCTCCCTTCTAAAAAAAGGCATACACTTAAAAGAAATGATGGAAGAAAAATTATTTCTTTTTAGCATAAACACATTTTCGGAAAGGGCTTTTTGAGTAGTGATGCAATCCGGAGGCCGAAAAAATGTCTCTCTCTTCTTTAGCTTATCCATCCGGAATGGCGTCCCGATTTCTTCTAGATTCTAAGGGCTACACAACAAGAAATGAACGGAATGTGTATTCAGTTGGATTTAGACAGACGCAAAGTATCGATCGGACTGAAACCAAGCGCGTAGAACTTGTCATTAAGGTATGGCATATTGTTTATACAGTTGACTCTCGTTATCTCAAGCTCGGATAAATCAAACTACTGTTTATTTAAAACCAAATAAAGGAGAATATGTGGTAAGCTTGCTATGTGTTCCTTCCATTTCCTCTCCTTTATCTCATACTACTGTGCGCTGAAACCAAACATTCTGTTTACTTGGAATTTGGGATAACGAGAGTTGACTGTATTATGTACTGGAAGTAATAAACCGATAACTATGGAATGATTTTAAACATTGGAGGATTAGTGGCTAACACCTCTTTTTAATACTTGAAAACTAGGGTGGACTTCACAGGGAACTTGTGTTTCTTTTGGGAATGTTGAGCCCATCCTGGTTATTTTGAAAATCGTAAACCGCTAAAGCCTGCGCTTGGGCCGTGTGTAGCCTTGCAAACTACAGTGTCTAATCAAACCTAGTCTCCGATGTTCGTAATTTTGTGTGTCCTTTCTTTCCAACGGCAATCGTTTTTGACTTTTATTGTGAATCTAAAACTTTATCATTCTATAGTTTGAGGTGGCCAGGGTAGTAGTCCTCAACCACTCAGCTCAAAGAACGTTTCATGATGTTTGGACATTAGTCTCCGACACATGTAACTTGTCCCTTGGGCTCGTTTCTCGGTTGAAGATTGCATTATACACAGCTTGTTTGAAATTATTAGTGTGATACGAATTTTGTTTTAATGCAAATGTTTGTATATCTTATTACTAAATAAATCGATTGTCCGATCTATTGAGATAACGGTGTAGACTACCAGCGGGTTTTCAATACTGATTCGTTAGTTTGTTTGTGACGAGGTTTTACGGCTCACTGGTGCCATGTCGAGCGCGGTCAGTTTACTTAACCACACGTTTACTTGGCAGGCTTAGTCCTCTAAGCGGTTAACCAGTAATGTGCAGTCTTTCGCCAGAAACTGACAACTGCCCATGTTGAATCAGCGGATGGTGATTCGTCAGCATATTGCCCTTATAAATAATCCCAATTTGAGGCTTGTGAAATTTGGTTTTCACATTTTGTTAATTTACATACAATTGTTTTTTCAAATTTTCCCCAAAGTAGCTGAATATTTCACGAATTTTCCACCAATGAATAGATCACGTGCACACTGGAACTGAAACAGACTTCAAGCACATTGCTGTGGTGCAGACGGTGAGCAGTTCTGATGCCTGTAAAAGACAAAGCTGTGAACAGAATGAAAGGACAATGGGCATGAAACGTAATACGAAATTAAGAGTTTTTCGAGAAAATCCACTTATTTCAACGTGCATTCAAATATATGTCCGATAGTTAGTTTACTTTTAATGTCATGTCCTCTGTGGTACAGTCAAAGGGTACTTCGCCTCTCACACGAAGGGACCTGAGTTCGAATCTCATAGGTGATCTTGTTTAGCTTACCTGAGACGCGAAGGATCATAGATGAGCCTATAGTATAGGCGGGCTTCCGTCGTTCGTCAACATTTTTAACCAAAAATCTTCTTTTCAGCCGTAAAGCTGATTCTACCATATTTCACATATAGCATCTAAGGCAGGTGGAACAAAACATGCTTTTTTTTTTGTTGGAATCGGTTAAGAGCTCTAGTTGTTATAACAACTTATAATTGCTATTGACTTATAATGGAAATGTTGAAATTGTCATTTACTACTGTGTCACTGCAGGTATTTTGACAAAAAAGAAATAAAGACATGTTTATTGCATTGTCCTCTACAAAACATATGAATTTTGTCGAGTCTGAATTCTGTTAGTTTCCATGGCATGGGTTTATTTGCAAACATTAAAAAGTGTTCGTCTATGAAGCTGTAAGGGGGTTTAAGCTAAGCCGTTCATGAAATGTTCATAACATTAGCCCCTACAAAGTTTTGTTTTTTTTTATTACCACTGATCATGTACTTGCGACGTTACGGCAACTTAAAGTTTCGATAGGCTTATAATGGAAAAAAAAAGACAGTAGGGCCTTTCTTCTTTTTGTCCTTACTCATTAAAGATATTTTAACGAACGTTTTAGTTTTACAGAAAAACATCCGTGAGTTGTCTCCTATGTCACAAATGAATTTTGTCCTAATTGCTAAGTTTGTTGGGTTGCCATGGAAACCAAACATCCAAATTGCAATATATATATATATATATATATATATATATATATATATATATATATAAGAAAATCTTATCCTCCGAAGTCAATTAGTGAGGATCTAAATCGTTATAATAGTATGATGTCGGGGAGTAATAAAGGAGGACCTAAATTGTTATACTTGTATGGTGTCGTATAGTTAAAAGAACCTAAATTGTTATATTCGTATGATATCGTATAGTTAAAGAGGACCATAATTATAATACTCGTATAATACCGTATAGCTAAAGAGGCCCGTAATCATTATACTCATATGATGTCATATATTTCAAGAGGACCTAAATCGTTATATCCGTATGATTTTGTATAGCTATAGAGAAGACCTAAATCGTTATACCCGTGTGATGTTGTATAGCTAACGAGGCCCATAATCGTTATATTCATATGATGTCGTATAGTTAAAAAGGAGCATGACTGTTCTACTCGTATGATGTTGCATAGTAAATGAGGACAATAATTGTTACACTCGTCTGAGGTCGTATAGTTAAAGAGGATCATAATTGTTATAGTCGTATGATGTCGATAAGTTAGAGAGGACCATGATTGTTCTACTCGTACGATGACGCACAGTTTAAGAGAACCTAAATTGTTATACTCGTATGATGTCGTATAATTTAAGATGACCTTAATAGTTATACCCGTTTGATGTCGTATAGTTATTGAGGACCATAATCGTAATACTCGTATGTTGTCGTATAGTTAAAGGTGACCTAATTGGTTATACTCGTATGGTGTCGTATAACTTATGAGGACCATAATTGTTATTTTCGTATGATGTCCTGTAGTTAAGAAGGCCTAAATCGTTATAATCGTATGATATCGTATAGTTAGTGGACCTAAACCGATATACTCGTATGGTGTCGCATAGTGAATAATAACCATAAATGTTGTACTCGTATGATGTCGTATAGTTAAAGAGGAACAAATTGATCTACTCGTATGATGTCACGTATTTAAAGAGGACCGAAATCGTTATACTCGTATGATATCGTTTAGTTAAAGAGGACCATAATTCGTATGCTCCTTTGAAGTCGTATTGTATAAGAGGACATAAACCGTTATACTCGTATGATGTCTCATAGTTAAAGAGGCTCTAAATCGTTATACTGGTATTGTGTCGTATAGTTAATAAGGACCAATATTGTTATATTCGTATGATGTTGTATAGTTAATGAGGACCATAATCGTTATACCCGTATGGTATCGTATAGTTAAAGAGGACCACGATTGTTCTACTCGTATGATATTGCATAGTTAAAGATAACCATAATTGTTATACTCGTATGTTGTCGTATAGTTAAAAAGGACCATAATTGTTATACTCGTATGATGTATAGTTAAAGAAGAACATAAATCGTTATAGTCGTATGATATCGTATAGTTAATGAGGACCATAATGGTTATACTTGTATGGTGTCGTATAGTTTATGAGGACCATAATCGTTACACTCGTATGATGTCGTATAGTTAAAGAGGACCACGATTGTTCTACTCGTATGATGTCGCATAGTTAAAGAGGACCATAATTGTTATACTCATATGATGTCGTATAGTTAAAGAGGACCATAATTGTTATACTCTCGTATAGTTTAAGAGGACCTAAACTGTTATACTCGTATGATGTCTTATAGTTAAAGAGGACCTAATTCGTTATACTCGTATGATGTCGTATAGTAATAGCGACCCTAAATCGTTATACTCGTATGATGTCGTATAGTTTGAGGACCTAAAGCGTTATATTCGTATGATGTCGTATAGTTTGAGGACCTAAAGCGTTATACTCGTATGATGTCGTATAGTTTGAGAACCTAAAACGTTATACTCGTATGATGTCGTATAGTTTGAGGACCTAAAGCGTTATACTCGTATGATGTTGTATAGTTAGAAGACCTAAATCGTTATATTCGTTTAATGTCTTATAATTTAAGAGGACCTATATTCGTATGATATCTTATAGTTAAAGAGGACCTTCATCGTTATAAAGAGGACCTTCATCGTATAATGCGTCAGCTTTGACTACTTGAGGATCTTAATCTTTATACTCGTATGATGTCGTTTTGTTAGAGGACCTAAATGGTGATACCCGTATAATGTTGTATAGTTTAAAAAGGACCTAAATCGTTATACTCGCATGGTGTCATGTAGTTAATGTAGACCATAATTGGTCTACTCGTATAATGTCTTATAGTTTATGAGGACCATAATTGTTCAAATATAGTATGTTGTCTTAAAGCTAAAGAGGTCCATAATTGTTATACTCGTATGATGTCGTATAGCTAAAGCGGCCCATAATCGTTATATTCGTTAGTTGTATAGTTAAAGAAAAACCTATATCGTTATAGTCGTATGGTGTCGTATAGTTAATGAGGACCATAATAGTTATACTCGTATTATGTTGTATAGCTAATGAGGACCATAGTCGTTATACTCGTATGATGTCGTATAGATAAAGAGGACCATGATCGTTCTACTCTTGTGGTGTCGTATAGTTAATGAGGACCAATATTGTTATAATCGTATATGATGTTGTAAAGTTAATGAGGACCATAATCGTTATACACGAATGGTGTCGTATGGTTAATGAGGACGATAATCGTTATACTCGTATGATATCGTATAGTTAATGAGGACCATAATCGTTATACTCGTATGGTGTCGTATAGTTAATGAGGACGATAATAGTTGTTCTCGTATGATGTTATATAGTTAATGAGGACCATAATCGTTATACTCGTATGATGTCGTATAGTCATTGAGGACCAAAATCGTTATACTTGTATAATGTCATATAGTTAATGGGGACCATAATCGTTTGACTTGTATGATGCGAGGCGGTTCTAACGAATACCTAGAATCTATGTTTTGAACAGAAATATGAAAATATAAGAAATTTATCTAAAAGTATTCAGTCTTTAGTGGTGAAAGTTCAAACATTTGCTGTAATAAGCAAGTCACCGGAACAGAGAGACAAATAATCCGCAACAATAGAAAATGTACCGTCTGACATTTGCGCTTAGCGAAGATTCAAATCAGCCTGTGCATTCGCACAATATGATACAAATCTTTACCAGTTACAATTTGGATAGCCAAGGACTCAAAATCTCTTCATGCGGACAAGAAAACTATGATCAGACTGCGGATGTGCATGGTGATTTGAGTCTTCCTTTGGCGCACATGTCAGAAGGCACGTTTTCTCATGTTATGACTCACAAAGTAAAACGCAAGGCAAATATTTACATCTTTTTTAGGCAGAAGCATTCTCTAATTTCACTTTTGCTTGTATACACGCTTAAGAGAAAGACACGTTGCTGGCGAGTCCAGTAATAAAAATCACAGTGAAATATTTCAAATACTTACAGAGTTGTTGAAATTCTATGGTTTAATCATTTTCATCATATTAATATTCACAAGGAACCGATGGCGTCATTGGTACTTATAAATAATAAAAGAAGTTCTAAAAGGTTTGATTTGAATATATTCAGGAATGTATGCCGGGAGAAACAGACATTCTCCATATTTACATGTTCAGTGCTTATACATTTTCGTATTCAGTTTGATTTTTAAATGAAATTTAACTTAAAAAATAGATTTCAGTAAAATTTTAACACACCTGGTAATCACTTGAGGGGTGACCGGTAGTTATTGACTCAAAATCTTAACGCGCACTTCCAGCCATGACTTACGAGACATTTAAACATCAACAAACGGGTAAATTCTCCTGATTTACTGAATTTTAGTTAATTTCATAGACATATTTTAAAAAAGAGGACATTGCTGTTCATTTCTGCGCCGAAAAAGATAGGCGCTGGCTTGAAAAAACAAGCGGCTAATTTCAAATTTGGTTTCATCCATTGGAGGGAAGTCCGATATTTCTTTTTTGACTTTTTTCTAGTGCAAAATGAAGATATTTTCAGCTGTGTAGGCTAGTAAATACTTAATATAACATAACAAATAAGACGTACTGCAACCTACATTGAAACACATAAAATGCTAAATATCCCAAGCATTTGTTCCGGGGACTGAAATATTTGTGCGCATATGGCCTACGAAGCCGATTACCCCTTACGGAGCATTAACCCTTACGGGGACAAAAAAGCTAACTATCAGGTCATTTATTACAAGGCATGATTATCCCTCATGGGAACATTAGCCATTATCAGAAAATGCTCCGCATTAAAAACATGCAGATTTTAGACTAAACGAATTTCAAAATATTCCACTTTATGATTTACATATGAACAATCAAACACTATGAAAGGTTTTGCAAATGAGACAGCATCAACAGGGTTTAGATATGACATGTTAGCATATATTTCAAGCTCTAAATTGAGCAAATTCATATAGAAGTTTAATTTTGCTGACATAAAAAATCGCTTTGTGATGTATAGGCTTTCTTGCCTCCGTACGAGTTAATGTCCTCGTGAGGGGTAATCGCCTCGTAAGTCATATTCGGCACAAATATTTCAGTCCCGGAACAAACGCTTGGGAAAGGGGCTCTTACACGGTATAGGAAATTTACATTGGTTTCTGCCCACTCTTGGAATTGGATGAAATTCTGCACAATGGTTGCCTAGGGTATAACACTGATGATTATGAGGCATTGGCTTTTAAATGTAGTTCCATTGTAAATTTATGGTGTTTTGTACGCGGCCACTACCAAATCAGGGGGTGCCCTAATATTAACCTTTGTACAGTAAACAGGATTTCATTTTTCAGATGCTGGAATGTTTTATTAATTAAGACCATCATTAGTACATGTTTTGATACTATGGATGGCTTCATGTACTTAGCAATAGTGTTGGAGCAATAACGTAAGTTGAACGGTAGCCCCATATTTCAGCTGCAGGTTATGTATTTATCCAGATATTATCTGTAATATTACGATGTTCCGATTCTTGTCAAGTCACCATTTCAGCATAAAAAATTCCATCTGTATTAGGAATAAACGCATGAAATTTCATAAAAATTGATACCGGTAACATGTTGTTTGAACAGCCTGAATACATATAGTCCTGATTCGGCAAAATATGAAATTACCCAATACTCATGTATAAGTAGTAATATGTAAAGTCAGCTTATGAATAGCTCTCAATTTGGATTACCATGATATAGTATGATTTGTATAAGAAGTTGATACCATAATTGTACATATTCATTTATAACCAGTTGACTGAATTGCACCTTGTTGAACACCATGTCCAAACAAAACCATTTCGTTTACATGATCTGGACCATGCAGACACTGAGTCCAAGTTCTCTGTATCTGTATATATAGGATTCCACTTCAAATACTTGACTGTGGAAGTATTTATCAGATAATAAAAAGCAGATAACAGTCTTGTAACTGATGATGATGATTATGAAACCTGGGTCTAGCTTTAAAGTTACTCGTTCAGTTAGATAGGCATGGTGGGCACAACTTGCTTACCAAGTAATGAGGACACCTGATTAAAATCTCCAGGGTCCATGTCTGTTGATTTCAACATTCAGAATTGTCAGTCTTCAATGGATTTATGAGTAAATACAACAATGTGGACTTCTTGTCCAAAAATCAACTATAAACTTTGGTGTAAACTGGATAAATGCATAAAAAATAACAGAGTAACAAAAAGAATTGATATAAACAGGCAATACTGTGACTACTCGGTCACGCTTAGTAAATACAAAAAAGCACAATACTGTCAAAAACACAGCAGAAGATTTCACAGCTGGTACAAAACACACACGAAGACACTCAATATTGGAAAAAAAACACTACAGCTTAAATAAAATCAGTAATGAACAACTAAAGTCTGGTCACATGGACACATGCAAGCTTAGAACTGTTTCTTTAGGTAAGATCTATGCACTTGCTGACCAAATACTTTAGTACTCTTTCTAAAATGAAAGAATAACTTTTCAGAAATATGATCAGCGAAGAACAATAAAGAAAGTAAGAGCAGTTGGTATTAAGAAGAATGAAATTATATTCAGCTAAAATATTCAATGGAAGAAAGAATTTAAGTATAAGAACTAAAACAAAACTTGAATACTAAAAGCCTCCTTTCAAAACGTATTACAACACAAAAAACAGAGACAAGGTGAAAATAGAATTAATTAAATACCATAGAACTGCCAGCAACAAATGAATGAAAACTGTTAAAAAAACTCTTCAATACATCCTTTACATTCACATTAAGACCACACAAGTTAGCTGTTTTAAACTCCTGTGTTAATTAACATATGGCGGAGATTCAAACTAGTATGGAAGGCAAATGACTTAAATATAAATGTCATACAACCTTTGGAAAAATCTTAAAGCTTTAACATGAAGAACTACAGAACACCAGTTTGTTGTTTAAGTCAAACTATGTGCACTAGAATAGAACTAATGCAGAACAGAAACAATTTCATAAATGCTTACTGTAAGGAAGAAAGGATAGATCTGCTTTTCTGATAGCAAAAGTTAAGACCACATAAACAGTATTCTGTGCTGCTGTCATCAAAGATTACTGTTGAAACAAAGAGAAAAACTCCAGTGTCAGTGTCAATTCGATCGCATGAAATACCGATTGAAGTGACATATTTGAACATGTTACAGGACAAGAAATCCAGTGTTCATAATTTCAAAATACAATATAGGCTTGCAAGCAAGCTATAGATATATCAGAAGTTAAGTCTATAGATATTATTTTCTTTTCAAGCGTTCTTAGTTTGGTTAGAGTTCACCAGTCCAGAAGCAAATCACCAAAAATCCTAAAATCTGTTGATGGGGATGCAAATCCTTCTTCAAAACAAACAAACAAACAAACAAGCAACAACTACTTGCAATAGTACGTTTGCACATCTTCTTAATATGACAATGGAGAATATGGATCTCCCTGTTTTATGTCTATTTTTGTAATGGTGAGAATGGATACCCCTGTTTTACAGCTATTTTAGTTTTATGCCTTTTGAGAAGTAATTATACAAAATGCTCAATGATTTGCTGACATAATTTAAAGCGTAAGATTTTGTTAAGCCTAATTTGTTAATTAGAATTTCTTTAGATTTAATTTGTTACGCTGTCTACATTTGTAATTGTTGGTTAGTCAGAGTCCATATAAATAGAAGGCAAGTAATAGAAAGTCATAAAAATTTAATGGGTAGCTCAAGATATATTCATTCCGAGTTGTCTAAACTCTCTTTGATTTGTTAAGTGTTAGAAGTGTTTGATAACACTGCCTTTCTCTACTGTTTTTTATCAATGTAACAAAATAGTCAATTTTGTAAAAATCGACCTATATCCATTCAAGGCCTAAAATGACAATGTTACCGGTTTTGATTTTTTTATGAAATTTGGTACAGCTATAGAGGATATATGTAGCAAATTTTCCTGGTAGTATGAAATCTTGACAAAGACTATAACATACTAATTTTGAAAGTTTAATTTTGATTTTTTTTTTCATCTTTTGATAAAAAATTCATATTTTTTATAATCAATTTATCAGAAAATGTTAACTTTAAGTAAATATAAATGTTTTGTGGTACCAATAGAATTACTATGATGTTCACCATTCAGCACAGCGCAAAAATATTAAAACTAAATTAAACTTAAGATGTATGACATACTTATTCGGAGACAGGTATCAGCTGGGGGAGAGAGTCAAGGTTGCGTCCTGAGTCCAACTTTATATAATATAATTTAATAAGCACATTTTCATAGGTTGCATATGCCTAGTTATTATTATACAATGTTTCAGAAAAATCCACGCGTGGGCAGAAATGAAAGACGCCCTTTAGTATCTTATGTAATTTCAACATAGACGTAGGTTGCAGTATATCTTATTTGATATGTAAACAAATATTTCATAGAATACCTTCATTTTGCACTGAAAAAAGTCAAAACAGGAATATCGGACTACCCTTCTACGTATGAAATTAAATTAAAAAATAGCAGCTTGCACACCCATCAATTTCGACGCAGAAATGAAAGCTGTTGAGCATAGCATTGTCCGATTTTTCAAAATCTGTTTCTGAAACTGACTAAAAATCCAAAAATCAGGAGAACCTGACCATTTGTTGACATTTAGATGTCTCGTAAGTTGTGGCCGGATGTTCACGTAAAGATTTTGAGTGCATAGCCATCAGATACCCCTTACGAGGTTACCAAGTGTTTAAAACAAATTTGAATTCCACTTGTTTTTAAATTATTTTATTGAATTATATATACTACTGTTTTGGAAAAAAAATTTCATCCACTGTATACCCCGCAATACGATAGTGGCGGGGTATTATTGTTTCATGTTTGTGGTCCCGGTGGCCGTCCGTCTATCAGTATTTTCGTTTCCGGACGATAACTTGGGTGTATGTCAATTGATTTTCACTAAACGTGATATTTGCATTAATATTGTGGATATCTGGTTTGGGATTGCTATATGGTACATTTCATCAATTTTTGACAGAATTATCTCCCATGACAAGATAATGGCGAGGTAGTATCGTTTCACGTTTTTATTTTATTCTTGGTAAGCTTTATTCCAGCGTATCGATCTGTATCTTGCACTTTTTTCTTTTTAAATTCAATCAGTAAGTTGGCATCATTTTGTCTGTTTGTGTTGCGGTCAGTTTACCTAACCACACGTTTACTGGGCAGGCTTAGTCCGCTAAGCGGTTAACCAGTATTGTGCACATTCTTTCGCCAATAAGGACAACTGCCCTTCTTGAATCAGCGGAAGGGAGAGAATGATCGGCAACTTATACATGTATATCGATTATAGAATAAATCAGGGTAGGCAAACACATCAAAATTGCTTTGCCTCCCTTTCTGAAAATGGGTCTCATCTAAATGGACAGAATTTGTCGTTGTTCAAAGCGTCGTTAGCTTAACGAGCTCGTTAAAGGTCAAAATGTTAACTGTTCTAGTTAATACAATATCTAATTCACAGACATTTTTGCTGAAAAAAAAATGTGAGTAGCTAGCTACTCTAATTGTATCAGCAAAACTATTAACGTATATGCCACATTAATGATCAAAGTTTTAACGATACGGTAACTAACGACATCGTTAGTTTTGATCAACTGTGCCCAGACTGTTTACTCTTAGAGACCTCTTTGCAGGAAAGCAAACAAGAAGTCCCAAAAGTTATCTCCCTTGTCCAAAAATGGCGAAAACTATACCAATTGTATATAGACTGCTCAATCTCGGGCCTTGTTTTTTTTCAGGTTACACAAAGTGATTCTCAAGATAAGTTCCGTGAAGCCTTGATAAAACTTACTGTGGTACAAGGCAGAGGCGTTCACAGTCCAATTCTGGACATAAGCAATTTTGGTAATGGATTCATATATGAAAATACAAAAGCTGGTGGACTTGTATTTCAAGAAGCCACTCACCCCCACAGCTCCCTTGTAATCACAGTAATTGATCATGATTTGGTAAGTATATTAACCCATTTATACTTAGTCTCCTGTCGACGTCTTTCGGAAAGTCGTTTTTGCTTGACACTTACACAGAAGAAGTAAATTTGCAAACTTTTGCTATGATTCAATGCACAACCGTCTGTCGTAACTGCCTTATACACAAAATGTTTTATTCTAGTCAATGGCTGAAAAAAAAAATCAAATATTTTCATTTTATTTACCTTTTTATACCCCCATACGATAGTGGTGGGATATTATGTTTACTTTCCTTCGGTCAGTCCGTCAGCGCTTGGTTTTTGCTCTCTTACTTGAATAGTTTTTGATGACTTTTACTCAATTTTGCGTACACATATATATCAGGAGTAAGTAGTTCAGGATTGATAACGGGCAAATTTTTAACAGAGTTATCTGCCCACCCCAGACAATTTCGGGATATTATTGTTTTATTTTATTTTATTTTTTCATGGCCAAAAGAATATGCAAAAGTCGACTGGATAGGTAGTTTGGATGCAGGTTTACAACAAGTTCCGTTTATTTAAAATTTCTGAAATTTTCACTATATTGTTGTGGCACATCAGTAACTTAAAAGTCAGAGAAGAAAAGCAAAGAATATATTTTAAAAAAATCTAAAAATCTGTCCAGGTAAGTCTCGAATCGGGATTATCTAAGTGAGGTTACAATCGAGGGGGCAATCTTCAACACGCTGCATATCAGAATAATGCTCCTAGGATATCATAGATGAAAACATACCAATTAAAAACAGCTAAATAAAAAAATGAAATCGTCATCCTCGAAAGTGTAAAACTTCATTTTATTGCTTCAGTAAAGTAGTATTTAAAGTCAAAAAACTGCTTAGTGCTAGGGACTTAAAATATTAAGCACAAAAATTTCGTTTACCACAGCAGAACACCTGTGTTCATGCATGTCACTTTCATTTATTTCCAATTAAATACAAAGTTCCTTTCCAATAAATAAATAAATAAATTCAAGGCATCAGATTTTTTCACTAAAATGCTAACAAAGACCATCAGCTGAAATGTGATTCATATTGTATACCCGAAATATCATACTAAGAACTATAGATAGATACGATCGTCTTATAACCAGATTTTTCGCCATTATATTTATAATTATTGTAAAATAACTTATATCTGTATCAGAATTTAATGTTCCGTTTTCATTTGGTCTTGTTCATGGCTTCTACCTCATTTCAGGTATTGTCCTAAATTGTTTACATACAATCATTTCAGTCATGTGCACTCAGCGAAGACTCAGATCAGCCTAATCGTCCGTTCAGTACGGTCAGTAATCGCTGTTCGCAAGAAAACAGAACAAACGTTTTGACTAATAGACAGCCAAAAATTCTGATCAGGCTGGATGGATGTTCAAGCTGTTCCGAGTCATCGTTCGACACACATATCAGTTTGCTGGTATTATCATGCGACACCTCAGACATGTTCCCTCTCGTGCTGAGCTTTTATAAAGCCGCCGTGTTGGCTTCGAAAAGCAATAAAATGCCGTCTAATCAGAATGGGGCCTGTCATTCAGGGCGCGTACCTCTCAATCGACAAGCGTTTGATTAATTTATTTAGGTGCTAAATCATCCATTTAATCAAAGATTAGTGTCATTTTTTATCGAAAATGGATATACCCACCTTTGGCACGCACTCGTGATTACAGAGGTTAACTTATGTTTTATTTATTATCAAAACATATGAGAAAAATGACACATGGAATTATTATTAATCCGAGGAATATTATTTTGTTTATGGGAAATTTATCAATCTATTTATTTATTTAAGTATAGTGTACCTTTCTTTACCAAAAATAAGATGATTCGCAAAATATCTAAGACAAAAGTGTGGCCGGGAAGGCCTATAATGTTTTATTACTCTTACTGCCCTGAGAAACTTTATTGAAATCAGTTACAAGGTGTAAAATTTATTCATCGGAATGATCAACTTTTTATAATTGGCATTCAGTAAATAAGAAAATGCTTCAAAGCGTCAAAAAGCCAGTTTTTTTCATCGTAACCTATTTTATCAGTGTAACAGTTCGGCTACTTGCCCCATCGTTTGATTACATATGCTATATCAATTTTCAGTTGAAGGGCGCACGGTAAGGGAGATAACAATATGAAAGGGTAATACCGATTAATTCGGCGTAAATATTTGAAAACAAAGCACAGAAACAGAAAAAGACAACTGATTGCTGGCCAGCTAACAGAAAAAAATATTCCAGAAACGTTTCTAGAATGTTGTAGTTTGGTTGTGAAAACGTTTTGGAGTGAGTGTTTGTTTTAGGGAGTTTTTGAAATTTCCTTCAAGAATTTCTAGACGTTTCGGTAAAGCGTTTCCAAGCACCTTCCTGTAACGTTATGGTAACCTTCAAAAGCTTTCCTAGAACCTTAGTGAAACCTACAAAAACTTTTCTGGAACCTCACTGCAACCTTCAAAAACTTTCCCATTACGAAATTATGCCTATTCAGGTTTACTGAAAATTTTTCTACAAAAAAAATGTTTCAGATAAAAAATTCTGATATTTATATATTTCTGCACAAAATATAGATTGCGGTTACTCGTGAGAACCGCCTCGACAAGGCGGTTCTAACGAGTACCCACAATCTATTTTTTTAGCAGAAATAAGAAAATAATGTATATCCCCTTCTAAACCCTAATTTTACTATATAAAAGCAGGGTTTAAGGGGGTCAAATTATATAGGCATGTTTTCGTGATGCCTGTAACCATATTGCAACTTACTGAACCTTTCAAAGGGGAACGCAACCTTAAAAGGTATTGTGCTTTAAAGTAAAGAACTTTTATAACAATGAATTTTGACACAAATTTGATCAAAATCGGCGGAAAATTAAATAACTTATAGACAATTTAATATTTCAACATTGGTAGAATGGGCGCCGCCTTTTTGAATATTTAATAAGGTTTCATAAAAATCGAAATTCGTTTCACAAAGATAGTTATTCTCATAAAGTTGGTCTATTTTGGGAGAAATGATTGCTTGTCACTAAAATTAAAAGAATATAAAAAATCTGTAGCAAAATAATTCTGAAAAACTGTCTATAATTTGGTTTTGCATATTTAATTTGGTTTGTGTGACGTCACAAAGCCTACAATATGGCGGCATCCATGACAGCCATTTTAAATGTATTCAAACCAACATAATTTCCTTATTTCTAGGCCAATTTTGAGAACTCTTACATCAAAATAAATGGTTTGTTAAGCACTTTACTCCAAGCTATACTTACAACTTACATTGCGTTCCCCTTTAATAGCATCCATTGAACCTCACTGCGACCTTTAAGATCATTTTTGTCATCTTATTGTAATCTTTTAAAAAACTTTTTAAGTTAAAAATTTCTTATCAGCAAAGAAACTTCGTCACGCTCATTTTCAACATGTCTGGAATGTGTATGCAGTCTCAGAATTATCTAGTAAATATTGTGAGAGGCTTTGGTTTCATCACAGACACTATCTGCATTGAAGCATCTGTTTTTGCAAAACAAAGAGGAATAACGCTAAAAGCTGAAAGCGTTGGCCCCTGAACACTTATTTTTCTCTAACATCTTTTCATCTTATGAATATCACCACTTCTACAAAATATAAGGTTCTCCCAGAGATAGGGGTATCTGTTCCCTTGTTCCCCTAAAATAATAAGCAATTTTCCTTGTTCTCCTGTTCCTTTCATTTTTAGATTCATGTTCCTTGTTCCCCTGATATAAATTGACTTCTTCCCCAAAACCCCCGGGATTGCCTCAAACGTAATTTAACGGCTCCGTATTCCTAAAAAAAAAACAGACATAATAAATTGATACATGGTATTAATACAATCATAAAAAGTGGCATCTGACAACCTGTAAAATTTCAGTTAGTCTCGTTTTTTAACTGAAATGAAATGATTTTTTATTTGTTATATATCTGAATTAATGTTGACATTAATCGGACATTCATGAAACTTGCAGATAAGGAGGACATGCATAAAGTCTCAAAGGAATTAAAAAATCTGGTCAGATGAGATCAGTTTGTTTGTGTTGAGGTTTTAAGGCCCAGTCAACCCAATGGGGTCATGTCGAGCGCGGTCAGTTTACCTAACCACACGTTTACGGCAGGCTTAGTCCTCTAAGCGGTTAACCAGTATTGTGCACATTCGTTCGCCAGAAACTGACAACTGCTCTTCTTGTATCAGCGGAAGGGAGAGAATGACCGTAGAAAATATTTCATGATCAATCTCCACGAAAGAATGTTGCCGACCTCGGCGGGGGTTGAACCCGCGACTGAGAGTTATTTCCCACGCATCCCCCCCCCCCCCACCCCTGAATGCTAAAAAAGAACCTCTGTTTGACTTTGTTATCAGCGTAATTCTTTCAGTTTTAATCAGAATTTTCCAAAACTTGCAGAAAAAGTTGACAAGGATAAAACGTTTGAAAACTGGCCAGAACGGATCATTAGTCTTAGAGTTTCGCCACCCCCACTCCCCACCCCTTGATTGCTGGAAAAGTCTCTGACCTTGTCATCATTATGATTCATTCAGTTTTTAAAAGCCTTCCTGAAGTTTGCCGATAAGCTGGACATTAACGAAATCTCGGATGAGTTCGAATCTCAGACAGACTAGATCATTAATCTTAGAATTGCGACCCCTTGAATGCTGAAAAAGTCTGTTTGACTTTGGAAGCGAAGGACTGCGGTTTGTGATTGTGGCTCTCCCTGGACTCTTACCTTTTTTGTCATCACCATAACTCATTCAGTCTTGATTGGATCTTCCTAAAATTTGCAGATAAGGTGGAAATGGATGAATTCTCATACGTTTTCAAAACCTGAGCAGATCATATCATCAATCTTAGAGTTAGCTCCCATGATTGCTAAAACAAGATGACTTTGTCATCAATCAAACGGTCAGTTTTGAGCAGATAGTTTTGAAACTTGCAGATAAAGTAGACATGGATAAAATCTCAAATGAGTTCGAATACTAACAAGATTGTATCAATATTCATAGAATTACACCCCCTCCCTCACTCGATCGCTGAAAAAGCTTCAGTGTGACTTTGTCATCCGCATAATTTGTTCAGTTTCGATTGGATAATCCTGAAACTCACTTGAGGAAGAGAGAGCTAATCTTAGTGCTTTTCGTACGTTTGTTCGATTTGTGCTTGTTTGGATATGTCGGTTTCCTCTTCCTCTTGGTGTCTGGGAAGGGCTGCGGTTTGTGATTGTGGCACTCCCTGGACTTTTCTCTTACCTTTTTTTTTTGCAGATAAGGGGGTAATCCAGGAAATTTTGGGTGAATTTAAAAACTGTTTAGATCGGAATATTAATCCTAGAGTTACCTCCCCTTAGTTGCTATCAAAAACTCTGTTTGACTTTGTCATCCGCATAACTCATTCAGATTTAATCAGATCTACCTGACACTTGCAAAATAGGTGGACATGGATGGAAGCTCGTATATTTTCGGAGCGTTACGGCCCCTTCATTATTCAAAAAAAGCTTATATTTGACTTGATTATCAGCATAAGCTCGAACATTTTCTGAGCGTTACGGCCCCTTCATTATTCAAAAAAAGCTTATATTTGACTATTATCAGCATAACTCGTTCAGTTACTTCTGATCGGATAATTCTGGAACTTGCAGATAAGGTGGACACGGGTGAAATCTTGGGCAAGTTCGAAAACTGTCCAGTTTAGGTGTTTTTTTTTTTTTTTAGAGTTACGACCCCTTGCTTTCTGACAATGCCAATTTTCTACGTTGTTATCAGCATACTTCCTTCAGTTTTTATCAGCTCTTAATGAATCTTACAAATTTGATCGGATTGAAACTTTGATTGACAGTTACACATATGGTGTAATACAGTGTATATAATTTTGAGGTTAAAGGACACCAACAATAAAGTTATTACTTATTAAATATTTTTCAGACATGGCTTCGTTTCCATATAACTCATCCTACAGTTTTCATTGAATCAGGTTTAAACTTGATAGACAGTTAGACCATGAGATAGTAGAGCGCATTTTGTTTCGAGATTACATGGTCACAGTACACCAAAGTTTGATTGTTGTTACTCTTTAAAGACTATTCAGATATGACTCATTTCCTACAGTTTTCATTGGATCGGGTTGAAAATTAGTGGAACGTTAGACTATGAGATGATACAGAGCTTTATTACTTCGAGGCTACGGTACACAAAGTTTTGATAGAGTTATCACTATTTTTTAAAGATTTTCAGACATGACTTGGTTTCCGGATAACTCTTCCTACAGTTTTCATTTTAGTGGACAGTTAGATGAAAGATGGTTCAGCGCATATTGTTTTGAGGATACAAAACACCAAATTTTGATACTCATTTATACACATTAAAGTTAGTTAAGATATAACTATTTCCAGTTAATTCCTCCTACAGTTTATATCCGACTATTCGAGGTTACAGTACACTAAAGTTTGATAGAATTATTATTCTTTAAATATAGGTCACATACAACTTCGTTTTCGGCCAATTTCTTCTACAGTGTTTGAATAGTAAGACTTTGAGGTTGAACAGCAAATATTCTTTAAAGGTTTCAGTAAACCGAACATTTACAACGTTATAACCCTTTAAATGTTTTACACAATCCTTCTACACAATCTGATACATAGGAAAATGTCTCGTGATTTAATTAACTTTGTTTGCTGCAAAGCTTCATCTTTTTTATCGTATCTTCCTTAAAATTGCAGATGAAGTGGGGGTATGGATATATTAAGAGTTATGTCCTCCAGATTACTGAGTGTTGTTGACATGGATTGACCTTGGCCTGCTTTTCAGCATAATAATGCGTCAAACATCATTTTCAAAGGAGGATTCAACTGTTATTAATGTATATTATGGTAAAAAAAAGACATCAATGATAACTTTTTTACAATTTAGAAAAAGCTTTGCGGAGTTTATGGTACCGATAACCCAGATTTAGAAGTTTAGCAGTCAATAATTTATTACGAGTGTTGAAGTCAGTAACATGACTAGAAATGTTGGTGAACCAATTAAGTTGCGATAAATAAACACCATAGGATGCTCGACATCCCCATCCAAGTAAGGAAAATTTACAATCACAAAATCAAATCATCGCGTTCATCATAAATTTTGCACGAAATAAACCCATCTGAAATAGACAAATGCAAATCCAAAACCGGGCTTCAGTTTAAGAGAAATTTGCTTTATTTAATTGAAGCTGTTAAGGATAAATTTAACCGATCAAACCATCGAAGAACTTATTGTCAATATTTAATAAATCGTCTAAATATCTAGATGTCGACCTGAAAGCTTTGATAACCAGATTGCTTTTCTGTAGAAAAAGACATCGTGAAGTCTCTTTCATAACAGAACAAGAAAAAATCAGCCACTCGTGGTGCGCATTCGTTCCCATCGGAATACCGACAGCTTGTCTAAATAGCTTAGTACCAAACTTATACAAATATTGTCAAGAAGAAAAGTGAGAGTTTCTCACATTTTCTAACATGACCATGAGGTATAATTTCTGGGAAGCGAAAAAGCATTTCTTCCGTTACATGCAAGATAGAGGGAACCTACCCTACGAAATGTTCAGTCAATTAAATCATTAAGTTTTCCTTTTATAAGATAGTGTAGTGTAAAGCGTGGAAAAAACATACCTAAACAGACTTGATGCACGAAAACTTCTGGGTTTTAGTTTATTCAAAACTTCATTCGAATTTTTAATGGACGAAAACAGATTCTTACCTGATCTATCATAGAATTTGTCACAATATTTAATTACATCCTTTCTGGTGACAGTAAAACAAGAAGTCAAACATTTAGAAAGTTTAGTAGTGGTACAAGAGCTTGATTTTGCTATAAGCCGTGATTTGTATGATCTTGTGTGAAGTTTAGGCAACCAATATAACGTAGGAAGCTTATCTAGGTCTTCTTTAACACTTACATCAAACTCGGTAGCTGAATGGTAGGTATAATCATAAACATAGACCAATCAAGGTTTGTAGTTCTTAGGCCTACGACCACCAAGTTCTTGCTTAAGACTTTTAACATAATGGAGTCATCAAACAATGAGACATTGTTTGCCGTCTTGTCTGCCGGAGCCAAAACACACTTCCCATGAACTTCTTGAATACCTAGTTTAAGGTAATGTAAAACGTCTTTGGTTTAGGAGGTAATAATTTAACATTTTGACAAAAGAAAGGAGTACGTTTATTAACTATTCTCAAAATGCTCAGTTTCCATTCTTTAAGGGCTGCATGTTCAACATACTCTTGCTTACACCATCGATTACCAAATAAATTCAAGGCAGCAGCAATTTCTTCCCTACATTTATTGAAATCAATATAAGAAAGAAGTCGGTCTTTTAGCAATCATATTTCGGATTCTAAAATAAGGAATTACTTTCGAATTCCAAGTGATTATATGACCTGCTGCTGGATAGCAAGTAATACATGGAGTCGTTACAAGCTGGGGTCTCAGGAGTATTTATATCAATATCGAGATCTGAAACAGGTTTATTAAAATCAAACATAATAGATCGAACAGAATTTTTATACTTAAGCAAATTATGGGTGTTTCAGGATTTTGAAAATAAGTTGGAATGACTGAAATAACCGAATTGTCCCGGAAGATACTAGGCAAATTAATAAAATCGATCCCTTTATTTATGAAAGAAATTTTGATAAAATAACGTTTGTGATTAATTTCAGAATCGATGTAATAACGAAGAGCATTTTGAATATAACCTCTAGTTAAGAGTGCTGCTACATATTACTGATTCGAACTATCGTAGATTTTATTTGCCTCGGTGTCTTGAATACATAATACAGAAATTGGCTATTAACTAGTCATTTCAGCCTAGTATTATTTCTTTAATTAATGGTTTTAACTTTACGTTATTTACGTATTTTGTTTTGTTTTGCTTTTGGATATTCTAGGTGCCAAACTAGTGACTAGAAATTCTATTAAACTGACTTACACTTTTTGCGTCATGTCTTACCATTTAACGATTGTAAAAATTCAAATTGAAATTAATTTTAAAATTATCTAAATTTTAAAATTCACACTCTTTATAGGTGATAAGAACAAACAGTTTACAAATATTACTGTGCCACTGTTTCAAACAGTTAACAACTGAATAATATCTTTTATAACATAGTAGATATTTCAGCGTTTAAAAAAGTTTAAAATTTCAATGTTCAGTTATGACATCTTCAAAGACCTCATGAATATTAATGAGGCTGGTTTTAGCTGCTGCCTTTTTGCCATGCATATGAAATTTCAATTCACTATATCTCCGCAACGAAAAAAAAATAATTTGATCCGGTTTGTTGCATTTTCTACTTTGCAAAATGGCCTATCCTAATCTTATAAAATTAGAACGCATTTACAATTGACCTTTGAGGACCACCCTGGTCCTCTTGTTTTTATTTGCTAACCTAAAACAGTTGATATGTTAGAACTTTCATGTAACAAAATTTTCGGTCAAATATTCGAATTTAGGCTGATAAAATAATAGAAAATTACGTTGTAACGTCGCAACATTTATTCTAAGGTCGAATGTGGCGGTAAAGAAGTTGAAGTTCTTATTATTTCTCACCAGTTGATCCAAAACGTAGTTGTAAAATCACTGACATGAAAACAAAATGAAATTTCTATGTCAATTAAACTACTAGACTTCTTTTATATTACAAAACCTAAAATACGAATTCACTGGGAAAGATTTGAAAACTTACCACGTGTAACTAATGCTTTTTAAACGTTTATAAACATTGCTCATGGTCGTTGTCTCTTATTTAACATAATGCAAAATCCTGCTGGTAGAAGCTTATCTGATCACCTTGTTTGACGGTTAAATATAGTATTCCAAACGAAAATGTTTCTTAGAACGCCTGTTGGTTATATCCGATAATACATAAACGCGACATAGACTGAACATTCAATACACGGTTTTACAACATCACGCACACCGAAATCAGTCTAAAATCAATGTAAAACTGTGCAATAACGTTTTAACAACGTAAGGTACAACCAAACCTTTAGGCAAGCAAACGAAAATGTTCCAGTAATGTTTTCTCTTAGCTGGGCTATAAGATATTGGCAATTACAAAATTCATTTTTTGCAATTAGAATAAAACGCCGTAAAACAAACAAAAAAAAAAAAAAAAAAAAAAAAAAAAAAAAAGAAAAAAAGAAAATGTCTTCCGAAGCATCTGATAAGGGTCTGCACTGTTTGCATTAATACAGATATTTCTAGGCAAAACCCACCAAAATAAAACTCTGCCAGTATTCCACTTTAGATATTTTATAATGTATATATTGTGGCGTAAAAATCAAAATCCCAAAACAAGCCATTCCCGTCAAACCACCAAATGATGACGCTGCTTATATTAAACCCTCGTCCTCATGAACCCAGATATGCATTGCTTGGTTGTCTGTCTGTTCGTCTGCCCATCCGCACGCCCATGCGTCCGTCTGTCGAACGTCCGTCCGTGTTTTCGTTTCCGGACAATAACTTGAGTAAATTTTAGTGGATTTTAGTGAATTTTCACCAAACTTGGTACGTGCATTGATATTGTGGAGAGCTGGTTTGGGTTTGCAAATGGACTAATTTCGTCAATTTTTGACAGCATCTGCCAACGACTCTTCCATATTGTCATTTCCGGATGTTAGTGTATCAGTGGATATTCACCAAACCTGGTATGTGCATTGACATTGTGGAGATCTGGTTTGGGATTGCTAATGGGCAAATTTCGCCACACGATAGTGGCGGGGATTTATGGTGTCACGTTCGATTACCGTGTGTCCGTTCATCGGTCCGTCCGCCCGACCGTCCGTCCGTCTGTCGTACGTCCGCCCGTCCGTATTTCGTTTTCGGACGATAATTTGAGTAAATATCAGTGGATTTTCACCAAACTCGGTATGGCGATTGATATTGTAGAGATCTGGATTGGGATTGGTAATGGGCAAATTTCGTCAGTTTTGTTTATGACAGAGTTATCTGCCCATGACACTGCCAAATTGTCGTTTACGGACGGCAATTGAGTAAACATCCAAGGATTTTTCTCCAAATTTGATACGTGCGTTGATAATGTGTAGATCATTTTTGTCCATTTTGCTAATGGTTATCGGCTCGTAATATACAAATGTATACGTATTTAAGTACAATAATTTGAGTAAACCTCAATGGATTTTCTCCAAACTTGATATGTGCATTAATAATGGACGGATGTGGGTTGGGATTGCCTTTGGCAAGTTTATAACTTTCAATCGTCCATATTAATATTCCGGAGATCTGTCAGATTCGATTTTAATGCGATTATACCGATATACAACAACAAACGTCCGCACGTCGCTCATTTCAACAGCAGTAAACAACACACAAACGTCAGAACGAAAATGAATGATACGCTGACGTTTGTGTGCGTTCTTTATCGCAGTAGAAACAAGCAATTCGCTGATGTTTGTGTGTTGTTTATAGCTGTAAAATTGGCAATGTCCTGATTGATGTATGCCGTTTATCGCTGCAGAAATGAACGATACGCGGACGTTTGTGTGTCGTATATGGCCGTAGAAATAAACGATACGCCGACGTGTGTGTATTGTTTATAGCTTTGAAAATATGAGATACACTTACGTTTCTTTGTTGTTTATCGCTGTAGAACTTAGCGATACGCTGACGTTTGTTTCTGTTTATCGCTGAAAATATGAGATATGCTGATGTTTGTGTATTGTTTATAACTGTAGAAATGAGCGATACGCTGCCGTTTGTATATTGTTTATAGCAGCTGTAGAAATGAGCAGTACGTCGACATTTAAGTGTTGTTTGTACATGTAGAATGAGCGGTATGCTGACGTTTGTGTGTCGTTTATAGCTGTAGAAATGAGCTGCACGCTAACTTTTGTGCATTGTTTATAGCTGTAGAAATTCGCAGCACGCTGACGGCTGTGTGTTGTTTAAAGCTGTAGAAATTAGCGATACTCTTACGTTTGTGTGTTGTTTATAGCTGTATAAATGAGCGGTATCCTGATGTTTGTGTATTTGTGTGTTAGTTATAGCTGTAGAAATAAGCGGTAACCTGACGATTGTGTGTCGTTATAGCTATGGAAGTGAGCGGTACGCTGACGTTTATGTGTTGTTCATAGCTGTAGAAATGAGCGGTACACTGACGTTTGTTTGTTGTTTGTAGCTGTAAAAATAAGCGGTACTCTGACGTGTGTGTGTTGTGTAGAAATTGGCGGTACGCTGACGTTTGTGTGTTGTTTATAGCTATAGAAATGAGCGGTAATCTGAAGTATGTGTTGATTGTCGCCGAAGAAATAAGCGATACACTGACGTTCGTGTGTTGTTAATTGCTGTAGAAATGAGCGGTACGCTGACGGCTGTGTGTTGTATACAGCTTTAAAAACGATCGAAATGCTGACAGTTGAGTGTTGTTTTTAGCTGTAGAAACAAGCGGTACGCTGACGTTTGTGTGGTGTTTGTATCTGTAGAAATGAGCGGTACACTGACGTTTGTTTGTTGTTTATACCTGTAGAAATGGGCGATACGCTGACGTTTGTGTGTTGTTTAAAGCTGAAGAAATAAGCAGTACACTGACGTCTGTGTGTTGTTTGTAGCTGTAGAAATGAGCAGTACGCTGACGTTTGTGTGTTGTTTATAGTTGTAGAAATGAGGTGTACGCTGACGTTTGTGTGTTGTTTATACATGTAGAATGAGCGGTACGCTGACATTTGTGTGTCGTTTATAGCTGTAAAAATGAGCGGTACGCTGACGTTTGTCTGTTGTTTATTGCTGTAGAAATGAGCGGTACGCTGACGTTTGTTTGTTGTTTGTAGCTGTAGAAATAAGCGGTACACTGACGTTTGTGTGTTGTTTATAGCTGTAGAAATAGGCGGTAAGCTGATGTTTATGTGTTGTTTATAGCTGAAGAAATGAGCGGTTAGCCGAAGTATGTGTTGATTGTCGCCGTAGAAATAAGCGATACACTGG
Source organism: Anodontia alba (assembly GCA_964016985.1). Lineage (NCBI taxonomy): Eukaryota > Metazoa > Mollusca > Bivalvia > Lucinida > Lucinidae > Anodontia > Anodontia alba. The sequence continues at coordinate 19,772,678 of OZ024824.1, forward strand.
TATTCGTGTATTGTTTATTGCTGTAGAAATGAGCGGTACGCTTACGGTTGTGTGTTGTTTACAGCCTTTAAATCGAGCGAAACGGTGAGAGTTGTGTGTTGTTTGTAGCTGTGGAGATAAGCGGAACACTGGCGTTTGTGTGTTGTTTGTAGCTGTAGAAATGAGCGGTACGCTGACGTTTGTGTTGTTTGTAGATGTAGAAATAAGCTGTTCGCTGACGTTTTTGTTCGGTGCCGTTTGTATGTTATTTGTAGCTGTAGAAATAAGCGGTATGCTGAATTTTTGTTTGTTTGTAGCTGTAGAAATATGCTGTACGCTGACGTTTGTGTGATCTTTATTGCTGTAGAAATGAGCGGTACGCTGAAGTTTGTGTGTTGATTGTAGCTGTAGAAATGAGCGGTACACGGACGTTTGTTTGTTGTTTATAGCAGTAGAAATTTGCGGTACGCTGACGTTTGTGTGTTGTTTATATCTGTAGAAATAAGCGGTACGCTGACGTTTGTGTGTTGTTTGTAGATGTTGAAATGAGCAGTACACTGACGTTTGTGTGTTGTTTTTGCTGTAGAAATGAGGGGTACGCTGACGTTTGTGTGTTGTTTATAGCTGTAGAAATGAGCGGTACGCTTACGTGAATTTGTTGTTTGTAGCTGTAGAAATAAGCTGTGCACTGACGTTTGTGTGTTGTTTATAGCTGTAGAAATGGGCTGTACGCTGACGTTTGTGTGTTGTTAATAGCTGTAGAAATTAGAGGTCAACTGAAGAATGTGTTGATTGTCGCCGTAGAAATAAGCGAAACACTGAAGTTCGGTGGTTTAGTGCTGTAGAAATGAGCGATACCACGCCGTTTGTGTGTTGTTTACAGCTTTAGAAATGAGCGAAACGCTGAGAGTTGTGTATTGATTGTAGCTGTAGAGCTAAGCGGTACACTGACGTTCATGTGTTGTTTGTAGCTGTAGAAATGAGCGGTAACTGACGTTTGTGTGTTGTTTGAAGCTGTAGAAATAAACGGTACGCTGACGTTTGTATGTTATTTATAGCTGTAGAAATGAGCGGTACGCTGACGTTTGTGTGTTGTTTATAGCTGTAGAATTGAGCGTAACACTAATTTTTTGTTGTTGTTTATAGCTGTAGAAACAAGCGGTACGCTGACGTTTGTGTGTTGTTTATAGCTGTAGAAATGAGCGGTACGCTGACGTTTTTGTGTTGTTTGTAGCTGTAGAAATGATGGGTACGCTGGCGTTTGTGTGTTGTTTATACATGTAGAATGAGCGGTATACTGACATTTGTGTGCTGTTTATAGCTGTAGAAATGAGCGGTGCTGATGTTTGTGTGTTGTTTATACATGTAGAATGAGAGGTATGCTGAAATTTGTGTGCCTATTATAGCTGTAGAAATGAGCAATACGCTGACGTTTGTGTGTTGTTTGTAGCTGTAGAAATGAGCGGTACGCTGACGTTTGTGTGTTGTTTATACATGTAGAATGAGCGGTATGCTGAAATTTGTGTGCCTATTATAGCTGTAGAAATGAGCAATACGCTGACGTTTGTGTTGTTTATAGCTGTAGAAATGAGCGGTACACTGACGTTTGTACTTTTTTTTATGGCTGTAGAAATAAGCGGTACGCTGATCTTGGTGTGTCGTTTAAAGCTGTAGAAATAAGCGGTACGCTGACGTTTGTGTGTTGTTTGTAGCTGTAGAAATGAGGGGTACGCTGACGTTTGTGTGTCGTTTATACAAGTAGAATGAGCGGTATGCTGACATTTGTGTGCCGTTTATAGTTTTAGAAATAGGCGGTACGCTGACGTTTGTGAGTGGTTTATAGCTGTAGAAATGAGGGGTACGCTGACGTTTGTTTGTTGTTTATAGCTGTAGAAATGAGCGGTACGCTGATGTTTGTGTGGTGTTAATAGCTGTAGAAATAAGCGGTACACTGACGTTCGTGTGTTGCTTAGTGCTCTAGAAATGAGCGGTACGCTGACGATTGTGTGTTGTTTACAGCTTTAGAAATGAGCAAAACGCTGAGAGTTGTGTGTTGTTTGTAGCTGTAGAGATAAACTGTACACTCACGTTTGTGTGTTGTTTGTAGCTGTAGAAATGAGCGGTACGCTGATGTTTGTGTGTTGTTTGTAGCTGTAGAAATAATCGGTACGCTGACGTTTGTGTGTTGTTTGTAGCTGTAGAAATGTGCGGTACGCTGACGCTTGTGTGTTGTTTATAGCTGTAGAAATAAGCGGTACACTGATGGTTGTGTGTTGTTTATAGCTGTAGAAATGAGCGGTACGCTGACGTTTGTGTGTTGTTTATAGCTGTAGAAATGAGGGGTACGCTGGCGTCTGTGTGTTCAAAAGTATCAGCGTAATATCTCTGTGCCATCGACCAGTATTATTTCAACAAAACTGTTGTGTATATTTCCACGTTATTAAAAGATCTTTTTCCGGTATTTATAAGAAGAGTTCTGGCTGGTCTTTGGCCTTTCAGAGAATTTGTTAACGAGGAGTAGTTGATGATTATTCAGGGATACTTTTTTTTCTTATTCACCGGACAGTTCGTGCTGAATCAAGGCGCTTCTGATGAGTACACACAACATATGTCTTACATAAAAAAAAACAAAAACATATAATGTGGGTATTCATGAGAAGCCCCAGTAACATGTGTTGTGATACTCATTAGAAGCGCCTCGCTGAGGCACTTCTAATGAGTACCTAGAGCATATGTTTTTACGGAGACCTGGAGAAAATTATCACAGAATTATTATCACATACTCCTCCATAATAAGTCCTCTGTTAAATATACATGTTAAATGCAGTAAAAGGGAGTGGTTAGTCTTTTAGAGGAGGCATCTTTATCTAAATATTTTCGCATTCTTTCTCTTAAGCGGTATCCCTAAAAGGAGTTCTTTTTCTTTCCCCTTCTGAATAGAGGTCTAGTTTAAAATAAATAAATATGCTCACCTTGATAACAAATCCTTCCTGTCCATGAGATGCACAATGCGCCTTAATTGTTCTGTTTGAAATCCTTGACGTTTTATAGAAGGGACTTCGTGCGCTGGAAAGCATACAAGGATCACACACACACACACACACACACACACACACACACACACACACACACACACACACACACACACACACACACACACACAGATGTACAAAATGACAGAAATGTAGCAATTATATCTATTTCACTTAATGGCTCAAATCATAATCAGAAAAAAGCAGATTCGGTTTGACTTGATTTTATCTGTTACTGGAAATAATGATTTAATCTGTTCCTGGGGAATAAAGTAAAAATCTAAAAGACTGGATTTGGAAACAAAGAACACACAAAAGGTTATTAAGTCTCTTAATATACAACAACATAGTTTGCAAAACTGTATACCTACCCCTAGCACCGGCTTAATCTCTTGTCTTGCTGAATAAATTAAGATGCCACGCCCAATTCCAGTTTTCAGCCAAACAGATCACTTAATCTGGATTGTTGCTATAAAGTTACATACTTAATGGCAAACAGTGCCAACTGATCTGCATCTACACTGTTTGCTAAAGCAGGGTATATACAGGCTCAGCAGGACAAGGGTTAAGCGATATTCAATTTTGAAAGCGACCAGAATTGGCTTAATTATCACAGAAGAAACAAAAATAGATAAAAAAAGAAATGCAACAACCCTCATGCCCCACGTCCCCCGCACCGCCGCCGCATCCCTACTAGAAGCTTAGAGCGAAATTCTAAAACGTCCTTAGTGAGCTAATAGAATAGTCTACCACATATAACGTATGAGCTCCGTTTAATTATACAAGACAATATATTTAGACGTAAACGTCTAAGTACCGGCGCAAATTTTATTCATGTTTACATAGAGATATGGGACAAGGGTATACTAAAGTTTAAATTTTCAATGTAACAGGTAAAAAAGAACAACAATGTGATTCTTTAATGTTTGCTTTTATTAAGCTTTATGAAATTTCTTGATTGAAATGAAAATAAAATAAACATTAATCTGCTTATAATACAGTTTATTTCAAGTTTGTTTTTGTTTTGTTTTCTTTTATTTTCCATTTTTAATATTTGCCAGGATCGGCACAAACTGACGACCCGGCAAATATAAAACGTCATTAGTGAGCTAATAGAATAGTCTACCATATGTAAAAATCCAAGACAATATTAAGAGACCGGTCAATCAGCTCAAGACTGATGTACCAGGCGGTGTTGTACGACCTCCACATAGCGCACAACGGCAGAAAGCTGCTGCGATCATAAATTATAACCAAAACAGGGATCATTTTGTAATACAGAATAAACAAATAAACAAATACCAGATGCCCAGCTAGCATTCTACATAAATCTACATCGGGCCGTCATCGGCCCGTCAGCTACCCTGACGGGCCGATGACGGCCCGATATAGATTTACGTAGAATGCTGACTGGGTGTCACGATTTCTAATTATTGTCATCCTATTCACAGGTAGATGGCGATACACAGAACTATAACTTCACTATACTGGAACCCGACGTACCTTTCGAAGTAAAGAGATACGGTAATATTGCTTTCATCAGCACAACAGTAGATACTTTGGACAGAGAGGCACGCAGTTCGTGGATCTTTAACGTAAGTTATACATTTTATTATGGTCTAATTACTGCATTTTGCACTCAGGTTATTCCAAAATTATTATGTCACTTGTAAAAGAAAGAGCAACCGTGGATATCAAGAAAGCTTTTAATAAAACTTTTGCTGTATTTTATTTCTGATTTTATTGTAAAAGAATATGTTGTGTGTACTCATTATAATCACCTCGAATTGTAGAGGCGATTCTAATGAGAACCCACATTGTTTGAATTTATGGGGAAGTGCATAATTGTACAGGTACCGTCATTCCCTTAGTTCTGTTGTCACTAAAAAATACATTTTTTTTATATTATCGGTCCGCATAGAGGTCCTCTATCTCCTCGCTGGATCATCACAGCGAAACGCATGTACAGTCGAACCTCAATGGCTCGAACATCTTTGGGACCATGGAAATTCGTTCGAAACATGGGTAGTTCGAGCCACTGAGGGTTAATCATGACACCAGTTCAGGAAGCCAATAGCGATTAATTTAGGGAAATCTTTTCGATTTTCTACACAATGATTGTATGTTGAGTGTACTCATTAGAATCGCCTCGATGAGGCGATTCTAATGAATACACACAACATACAATTCCATGACAAAATAAGAAAATAATCCCTAAATGTTTGTTTTTTTTTTTTGAGCTATTGGAAGAATTTTGTAGGGACTGAAAAAAGAGTTCGAATCATCCACGGTAAACGAGCCATCCGTGTTCGAGCCATTGAGGTTATACTGTAGTTGCAAAACCATGATTAGTTGAAGCAGAGTGTTCAATAGATGAGTTGAAGCAGAGTGTTCAATGGATGAGCTGAAGCAGAGTGTTCAATGGATGAGTTGAAGCAGAGTGTTCAATGGATGAGTTGGAACAGTGTGTTCAATGGATGCGTTGAAGCAGAGTGTTCAATGAATGAGTTGAAGCAGAGTGTTCAATGGATGAGTTGAAGCAGAGTGTTCAATGGTGATCTACAGCCAGAGCACATTAAAACGATGAGTTGGACCTTGATGAGCTCGACCCCAGACAAAGATAGTGGAGTGCCAACCTACTGCCCATCACGAAAGCATATCTATATAATTTTGAACCCCTTTAAGCCCACTTTTATATAGTAAAACTGGGGTTTACAGGGGTATACATTATTTTTCTTATTTCTGCTCAAAACATAGATTGTGGGTACCCGTTAAAACCGCCTCGGCGAGGCGGTTCTTACGAGTACCCACAATCTATGTTTTGAGAAAAAAGTATGAAAAAATGTCAGAATTTTTATCTGAAAGCTTTCAATTTTTGGTGGTGAAATTTTCTATATATTTGAATAAGTGTGTTTTCGTAATGCACATATTGAGAGAGCAGTCGTCGTTTAGTCTGAGCCCGGAACCGACTCATCGTCTTGAGGTTACAGAGAAAAAAAAACAATACAAAAAACAAGCAATCAAACATATATGTTTGAAAATGTCATCAAGCGCCTTTGTATGTGTTATTATATAAAACGTAGATTTGTTCAAACATTACGAAAACATGCCTATTCAAGTATAAAGAAAATTTTACCACCAAAAAATGAAAATTTTCGTATATTAAAATTCTGATATTTTTCATATTTCTGCACACAACATAGATTGGGGTGCTCGTTAGAACCGCCTCGGCGAGGCGGTTCTAACGAGCACCCACAATCTGTGTTTTGAGCAAAAATAAGAGTAATAATATACACCCCTATAAACCCCAGTTTTACTTTATAAAAGTGGGGTTTACGGGGGTCAAAATTATATAGGCGTGTTTTCGTGATGAATTTTAACCTTTTATTCCCGAGTTTCTGAACTGCACTCTTCCGTCACTGAATTTGGACATGTACACTGATGCAAATAGAGGTTTCTGTCTAAAATAAAAAAAAAAAAAAAAAAAAAAAAATGGCAAACAATATGATTCCTAATGAGACGGCTCGTAACGAGCCGTCTCATCTGACTCTACGCTGTTTGCACGGTATCTATTTTGGTCTGCATGGAGGAAAGAGTTAAAGATGATATATACACATTATTATTACATCAAAATGATCCGTTATATTATGTATCACGTCGGGTGGAGTTTCCTAGATCACAGGATCCCACGAGACGACGCTTGTACCATGTGTGACGCCGAGCATTAAATTAAGAAGCTGCAGTCGTGTGTATTTAGACTAAATTGGGCTCCATTATGATTCATATCGAATGACTGTACCTGATTTCCCTTTCCTCGGCTTTGCTTTTCTTAATTATTTGGTAATAATATGTTTTACAATGGTCAGTGACTTATGTCGAGGAAAATTCCGCCTCAGAATTTCTCTCAAGGAAACAGACAGCAGTATAAATCATCACAAATCTTAAACCGGTTATACTCGCTCTTTTCAGAACGGTCTGGTCTGCTAGAAAGTAAACAGACAATCACAATATTCGTCTTCCTTAAAAAATGGCCAGACATCCATATGCGTATCTAATTTTTGAAATACTTAGCAAAACTTGCGGTACATATAATGATATGGGACGGGATCCTTTAGAAATATAGAGTGAAATGACGAGAGCAAATAGCAAACTGTCGCTACATAGCGCATAAGTATTACGTAATATTAAAAGCGAAGTTAAAGAATTTGATGTTCATATGGGAAATTCATTCATTTTCGAAAGAGGTAACATTAAAATGAAATAATTTGGTCCTCTGACAAGAGATATACCCTAAAAGCTCTCATTGTGGCCAAAATATAAGAGTAGACCTCGGCTTATCAGAAGTGGGTTGATGTACAAGAAGTCACAAAAATTGTCTCCCTAGTCAGAAATGGCGGAAAATTTAACAAGTATAACCACCACATTACGACGCGAAATCAGATTTATTATAAGCAAAGATACCCATCACAAAAACATACCTATATAATTTTGACCCCCTTAAACCCCACTTTTATCTAGTAAAACTGGGTTTACACGGGTTGCACTATTTTTTGTTATTTCTGCTCAAAACATAGATTGTGGGTACTCGTTAGAACTACCTTACCGAGGCGGTTCTTACGAGAACCCACAATCTATGTTTTGAGCAGAACTATATATAAAAAAATCAGAATTTTTATCTGATTACTTTCAGTTTTTGATGGTTGAAGTTTCAATATATTTGAATAGGCGTGTTTTTGTAATGCAAAGAAATATCATAATTCCAACGTACAGCCTTCACGAACAAGTGTATGCCAACAGTCGGATTACTTAGACTGTCTTACATGGAAAATGAAACTTTTTGTTGGTTGGCTGGTTTGGAGTTAAACGCCCAGTCAACACTATTAAAATGATGTCGAGGTGGTCACTTTACACAGCCACACATCTTCTGAGCAGATTTAGTCCTCTAAAGATTCGAGTGATTGAAGGAACTTCGTACACGCGCTACACATTCTAGTCAGTCACCTTGACATTCTTTGATGAGTTCATGGGCTTTCGAACATGGATAATGAAACTTTTTTGTTAAAGATTCAAGTGACTGAATGAACTACTTTTGCGTGCTACACAGTCAAGGCAGTCGCCATGAAAGTATTTAATGAGGACTTAGACTATCTATCATGTGTAATAAAAACTTTTTGTTATAGATTCGAAAGACTGAAGGAAATACTTTCACGAGCTGCGCATTTTCTCATGGAAGTGGAACTGTTTGTTACAGATTTTATCAACTGTATCCCAAAAAAGATGACAATTATGTTACACAAACTTAACTGAATATATTTTAAGCTTGGCCCGCCGTGGTTCAACTATTGGTTTTCATTTACTCTGGCATACAGTAAAATTAGCGCAGAGTGCTCGTGTTTGTTTATAAAAGTGATTAATTTTTTATGTTTACGCTTTGATGCATTGACTGAGTTGGGAGCCTTTATGCGAACCGAATTTAACCCAGCTCCACTCCGCCCCTGGTGGATTACTCTACTGACCGTTCTAAGGTGGTGGCCCCGGTGTTGTTCTTACTTTTTTGTTGCTTTGTGGTTTATTCCACGAGGCGATTTGTTTGATGTCTTACCTTGTGTTATATTCTTTTTATGTTTTTCAGTCCTTTTAGCGTTGCGATTACCTCGCTTGGGGAAGAAAGAGCTAATCTTAGTGCTTTTCGTACGTTTTTTCGATTTGCGCTTGTTTGGTTTTGTTTGTTTCCTCTTCCTCCTTGTATCTGGTAAAGGCTGCAGTTTGTGATTATGGCACTCCCTGGACTTTTCACTTTCCCTTTTTACATAACTGTTGAAGGAAAAACATTAGAAAGTGAAAGACTGCATAACAATCTGTCTAAGACTCTGTAATATTAATAATGAAACTTTTTTGTAAGAAATGGGAGACTAAAGGAACTACGTATGCGCGCTACATATTCAAGGCAGTCACCTTGCGTATTTACTAACATGGATAATGGCTCATTTTGTTAAAGATCCGAATGACTGAAAGAGAGTTTTGACACAGTCAGTCATCGTGAGTACTTAGGCTGTCGATAATGAAGCTTTCTGTTGCAGATTCGAGTGACTGAAGGAACTACTTTTGCACCTTAAAGCACTGAGATTGTGTAACATGGATATAGACACTTTTTGTTTCAGATTCAAGTGACCGAAGAAGGTACTTTTGCGCGCTACACAGTCAAGGCAGTCACCGTGACAGTACTTGATGAAAATGATAACACACCTGTTATTACTCTTAATGACCATGAAGTTTTTATAAGGGCTGGTGATTACTCGGGAGCACAAAGGAAACTGCTCACAATGGTAAGTACTTTTACAGTAATTCACAACAGTTAAACGCTGGTTTGTGCAGTGGAAACTCGTAACAACATTGAATGTGTTCCCAAAACGTTGCCGTAAAAATGAATTTGCTGTTGTAAAGAATCCACAAACGCAGCAAAACATGTAAGAAAGGGCTTGTTTGATTCTTATTACCTTATATCATATGTTTTGGATATTTGTAAGAAGCGCCTATCTGCAGCGATTCTAACAACTATTCAAAACGTATGTTTATTGACATATTGAATACAATATGTTTGCATAATTATAATTAGTTGTTATATCTCGAGCAAAAGTTTGTGCCAGTAAAACTATCGTTATAACAAGTGTTATCATTATATCGAGTGTCAGTATAAAGACGGTTGACTATATTTATATATCAAATATAGAGATAAAATATCCTTTAACCACATATATAATTAAGAAATGAATTATTCCAAACCGTGCTCAAATGCCTAAGATAAAGCACAGTTGAGTTTGGGTTGTACCCATTTGAGCACGAGCGAGCGCAGCGAGCGAGTGCTCAAATGGATACAACCCAAACTCAACTGTGCTTTATCTGGGGCATTTGAGCACGGTTCGGAATAATTTATTTCTTTTCTAACACCCCTCACTGAGCGAGTTTTGTATAAATGAATTTTTTTATGGATTTTTTATTACCTGACTTCCCCTTTGGTAGTTGACAATACCTCTTAAGCATTACGTCACGCGGTTACATGTACGTAGTTACAAGATTCGATGACGAATATTCAAAATGGCGGATAACTTATGCGAAACAGCTGACGGTGTAAAATATAAACGCTGTATTAATATAAAAACTTCCTGTGTTCTTAAAATAATTGCAAAATGTATGAAATTTGAGTGCCGCGATGGACTTTAATAAGGACAGATATAAAACAGCAAATAAGAATATTAACCGACTTACTTTCGTTTTCGAACGTCAACAAATACACGATGGAAACAAGAAGTAAAACGAATGTGTTTGAATGGTGCAAACTGTAGAGAAATTCATCAGGTAAAAAAAAGTCAAAGAACTGCAATATGCTCATAGATCATTTTCTGTCTTAATAAATGAAATAATTTATTATGTATATGAATGTTTCGGCCAATATTTATGCTACATGTAATCTAGCGTCCATAGTTACCAGAGGGCGAAACTTTCGCAAATATGATTGGTTTCCCGTCGATAGCGCGCGACGAAATTCCTGTGCTCAAATACCTTAGATAAAGCACGGCTAGAAATGTAAAGACAAATAAGGAACAACACGCGCAGGGGTGTTAGAAATAAAGATTCGCAGTTAGTCTTTGTTTGAATGCCGATAATTGCAATTTGTGCCTTTGTGTTTTCTCAATTTTGTTTTCTTTCTTCTCTTTTTTTGGAGCCTCAGCAAGGTTATGCTTTGCTATTATGTTTCCCCTTTTTAGGGTTGGGAGACATATTGTTTTTACCCCGGGCGTCTGTCTGTTTGATACACTTGTGTCCGCTCTATAACTTGAAATCCGTCCAAGCTATCTTCACGTAACTTCATATAAATATCAAGCAACATTAGACGACGTACAGAGCGCAAGAACTATAACTGTTGCGTTTATACTTTTTTAGTTATTTTCCTTGGACATTGTCACAAAATCGTGTCCGCTCTATCACTTAAAACCCGTTCAAGCTATCTTCACGAAATTTCATATAAATATCAATTAACATTAGACGACGTGTAGAGCGCAAGATTCATAACTCTTGCATTTATACTTTTTGAGTTAGTTTCCTTGGAACTTTGTCTGTCACAAAATCGTGTCCGCTCTGTAACTTGTTTTTTTTTTTTTTTTTTTTTTTTTTTTTTTTTGTTTGTGTTGAAGTTTTACGGCCCAGTCAACCCAATGGGGTCATGTCGAGCGCAGTCAGTTTACCTAACACCATTTTTACTGGACAGGCTTAGACCTCTAAGCGGTTAAACAGTATTGTGCATATTCTTTCGCCAGAAGCTGACAACTGCTTTTTTTTTAATCAGCGGAAGGGAGAGAATTACCGTAGGGAATATTTCATGATCAATCTCCACGAAAGAATGTTGCCGACCTCGGCGGGGATCGGACCCGCGACCTCCTGGTCTCCAGTCGGACGCGCATCGAACTGAGCCACGGAGGCCGGCTCTTTAACTTGAAACCTATTCAAGATATCATCAAGAAACTTCATATATATATCAAACAACATTAAACAACGTGCAGAGCGCAAGAACCATAACTCTTGCATTCATACTTTTTTAGTTATTTCCACTGGAACTTTGTCACAAAAAATGTGTCCGCTCTATAACTTGAAAACCGTGCAAGATATCTTCACGAAAATTAATATAAATATCAATCAACATTAGACAAAGTGCAGAGCGTAAAATACATAACTTTTAAGATATCTTCACGAAGCTTTACATAAATATGAATCAACATTAGACGAAAGGCAAAGCGCATAAACCATAGCTCTTGCATTTATACTTTTTGAGTCATTTCCCTTGGAATCTCATTAGTTTATATAAATGTCTGCTGAATGTACAATATGACATCAAAAAGGTAGGAGACGTCTATGTTTTTGTCGAAAAACAAATTCTAGTTGTTGCCTCTCTTGGAATACTTTATTATACATTTGAAGTGTTTCTTGCTTCTTAAGAATCCGTTTTTTAGCTTACCTGAGACTTTAGGCTCATAGATGAGCTAATAGTTTAGGCAGGCTCCGTCTTCCATCCGTCATCCGTCGTCCACACTCTTCAAACATCTCCTGAAAAACTACTGTGCCAATCAGAACCAAATTTCATAGAGCGCCTCAGTGGGTAGGGGGAACGAAAGTTTGTTCGCCGCATCTCAGCCACATGACCAAGATGGCCGCCATGCCCATACAAGATAAAAAAAATAATAAAAATCTTCTTCTCCGGAATCAAAGGGCCATTGGCCCTGGGGCTTTGTAGCAGCATTGAGGACATTGGCCAAATATTATTTGAAAGAAAAAATAACCTGCTTTTAACCTTGACCTTTTAAACTTTTTCTACATAGATTCCTATAGGGAAACCTTTAAACTTCTTTTTGTCTAAAACTGGAAGGCCGAGGCCTTTGTCTTTTGGCTTGTAGCTTTGTCTTGTAGACTTCTACCATGTCTTTAAATTGCAGCCATGCGGCTAAAAATGTGGCCCCGCCCAGGGGTCACTTGTCATATATAGACTCCTGTAAGGAAAACTCTTTAAACGTCTTCTCTTCAGAAACCACTGAGCCAATTGGATCCAAATTTCAAATGGATCATCAATAGATAGGGGGAACGGAAGTTCATCGCTCCATTTGGCTGCCATGCCCAATATGGTAGGAACCTTTAAAAATCATCTCTGGAACCAAAGGGTCAATGGCCCTGGGGCTTATTATACAGCATATGAGACATGGGCCCAGTTAAGTTTGAAAAAAATTATAACCTTCGGTTGACCATGACCTTTTACGGAAAGGTCAATTTTGTCTACATAGATTCCTGCATGTAAAACTTAAGAATTCTTCTTGTCTGAAACTAGAAGGCCTAGGACTTTGATATTTGGTGTGTAGCTTTATCTTGTAGACCTCTACCAAGACTGTTCAAATTGTTGCCCTGGGGCCCCACCTCAAGGGTCACTTGTTTTACATAGACTCTTATAGGGACACCTCTTCAAACGTCTTCTCTTTCAGAAACCAATGGGCCAATCAAAGCCAAATTTCATAGGAATCCTCAATGGATAAGGGCAATGGAAGCTTATTTGCCGCACTTTGGTCATATGATACAGATGGCTGTCATGTCCATATATGGTAAAAAGGAATTAAAAATCTTCTTCTCGGGTACCATAGGACCAATAGCCCTGGGGCTTAGTATGCAGCATTTTGGACATGGGCCATATAAAGTTCGAAAACTTTATAACCCTAGGATGTCCTTGACCTTTTTTACGGAAAGGCCAAAGTGTTTCACATAGACTCCCATAGGCAAAATTTTTAAAATCTTCTTGTTTTAAACTAGAAGACCCAAGCCTTTGATATTTGGACTGTAGCTTTATCTTATAGACCTCTACCAAAATTATTCAAATTATAACCATGGGGTCAAAAATGACCTCACGCCAGGGGTCACATGTTTTACATAGATTTGTATTGGGAAAAACTTCAAAAACCTTCTCTGAAACTAAGTCTAGGCCTTTGATATATGGTATGTAACGTCATCTAATGGGCTTCTACCAAGATTGTTCAAATTATAGCCCTGGGGTAAAAGAATGGACCTGCAAGGGCGCCCAATTGTTTTACATAGACTTATATGGAGAAAACATTTAGAAATCTTCCTTCGGATACTAGAAGGCTCAGGCCTTGATATTTGGTATATAACTTCATCTAGTAGACCTTTACCAAGATATTACAAATTATAGCACTGGAATCAAAAATATCCCTGCCCCGGGGCTCATTTATTTTACATAGACACATGTAAGGAAAAGCTTTAAGAAGTTTCTTTTCTGATACTATAAGGCCCAGGCCATTGATATTTGGCATGTAGATTCAACTAGAGGGCCTTTATCAGGATTGTTTAAATTATGGCCCTGGGGTAAAAATTGTTCAATCCAAGAGGTCACTTGTCTTGCATAGACTCGTATGGGGGTTGGGGAAGCATTAAAAATCTGCTTGTGTGAAACTAGCAAGCCTTGGCCTTTGACATTAAGTGCTTAGTTTTATCTAGTAGACCTTTACCAAGAATGTTCACATTATAGCCCTGGGGTCAAAAATGGCCCCGCCCATAGGGTCACTTGTTTTACGTTGACTCATATGGGGAAAAAATTAAAAATCTTCTTGTGTGAAACTCGAAGGCACAGGCATTTGATATTTGGTATGTCACTTTATCAAAGCCATATTTATATGAAAATTCTGTTTTGCCGAATTAAGTACAGCTGAATTCCATACCAAGTTATTGTAGGATACAGAGATCAAAGATTTTTCAAACTGTACCGGCTACCTATATGTTTCATTCTTTAAAAATGTTACCGTAAACTTGCTCAGAACAAATAGTCTCAGATGAACAACAGGACTCGTCTGGTTTCAATTTACATCTACAACAGTGCACGAGGGGAATCAAACATACAACAAAATACCGGAGGTACCGAGACAAGGCGGTTCTAATGAGTATCCACGATCTATGTTTTGAGCAGAAATAAAAAAAAAATATCATTTTTTTTTATCTGAAAATTTTCAGTTTTGGGAGGTGAATTTTTTTTCTATAGTTTTGAATAGACGTGTTTTCGTAATGGTTTTACTATCAATTTTAGTCTGTTGACTTTTGTCTTTTGTTTCATTGGTTGGCTGTATTCTGTGATTGTAGCTCTTACTGAGCATCTTCCCTACTACTTGTTGCAAATTATAGTACTGCTTATAGCCTCAATGAAAGTGTGTTTAACAATATCAAATATTGATAAATTTTCGTGCCTCCTGAGGGAGCCTTAATGTAGAAGCTTATTACCTAAAAGTCACAGTGTCAGAAACCGGATAGCAAAGGCACTAGTTCGCAATTGCAAATCAGATGGGATCTTTACATTCTTGGCTTCAAGCCTCTCACTTCCTGCTACTGACCGTTTCAAGGCGGTTCCTCGGTAGCAGTCCTTTGTTTGAGGGTCTGTGGTTTTATATATGGCGGTTGTTTTGTCCTCATTTGTTCCTCATTTTTTGGTGACTCGGGAGGCAGTCCTTTGTGATTGTGGCTTTTCCTGGCTATCTTCACTACATTGTTTGCGTCAAACACAGGAATTCACATAAAACACAGTAATTGTTAAAAAGATAAGCAGACACCCCATCTGTTGGAAAGTGATCTGTCCAAAGTATCAAGTACCCTTACATGAGTCCATTCGGATAAATGGGTAGGTCGTACTGAACTGTTAGAAAGTAAACTGTCACTTGATTCCCTACACACCAGTGAAAACCACTGATAATTTTCATCATTACGAAAAAACGCCTATTTAGATATATAGAAAAATTCACCTCCAAAAACTGAAAATTTTCAAGAAAACTTTGATATTTTTATATTTCTGCTCAAAACATAGATTACGGGTACTCGTTAGAACCTCTCGGCGAGGCGGTTCTAACGAGCACTACATCTATGTTTTTGAGCAGAAATAAGAAAAATAATGTATTCCCCTGTAAGCCCCAGTTTTACTGTATAAAAGACTGTTTAAAGTGGGTCAGCTTATATAGGCATGTTTTCGTGATGTTTGTCCGCAGAAATTTAAAGAGTTACTTCGACCGTTAAACGCTATGGGTTTATTCAGCAGACGAAAACTTTTGGGCGAATTCAGCAAACGACCAATTGATGATAATTTTGTTTTATTTTCCCAGACAACAGGATTTGAAATTTTTGCATGAATTGTCAAAACCTGTTTTCTGGGGACATATGAAACATATTTCAGTATGTTGTCTGCTGAAAATTTTACCAAGAGTGCATAGCGTTAACTGATTGTGTTGGGGTTTAACGACACGTCAACCCTTGTTGGTAATTTTGTGTTATTTCACTGAGAAAGGAAGAAAAGAGATAGAAGAGATAGTAGAAGAGATGAAAGAGAGGAACAGGAAAGAAAGAGGAACAGGAATGAAAGTAGTTGCGATCATGGTACCTAAGCTATAATCCAAACTCATAAATCCGTAAACGAATGACGAATCAGAATGTTCAGACCAACTGACATGGACCCCAGAATAAGGGTATAGTCAGACGTCCGCGGATAATAAGCATTGCTTGGTAAGCAAGCTTCGCCCACCATGCCCATAAGCCTGAACGAAGGCAATGTCGGTAGAAGCGAATGTCCAGGATTTGGGAAGTCTACTTATGGCGTGTCATTGGCAAAAACATCAGAAACAATTCTGGAAACTGCCACATTGTAGAGATTGACCAGATCATGATGTCTCCCATAGAACTTCTTGTGTGTTGCTACCAGTTTTTTTTTTTTTTTTTTTTTTTTTTTTTTTTTTTTTTTTTGAAACCCCTGGCTCAACAACTGTGTAGTAAGCACTTTCCCACGCTCCATGAAGTCCTGATTACTTGAACAGGCTCTGGCATAACGGATTAACTGTGAAACGTAAACGCCGTATGCTGGTGCAGAAGGGATATTACTGCTCAGGAATGGACAGTTAACAATAGGGAAAATTGAAGTCATTTCGTTTGTCGTAAAGCCTAGTAGTAAGCGTTCCATTGTCAATGTAGAGATAACAATCCAAGTATGAGGATGAGGCTGCAGTCCCCGTTGTTTCCTATATTTCAAGTTCACGTGGAAAGATGAATTCCAAATACTCTGCAAATTTTGTGCTTTTCAGAGACAATACATCATCTATATATCTGTAGGTGAAATTGAATTGTTGTGTGAGGTGTTTCTTGTCTGCTTGGAGGAGACTTTATATAAACTCCGCCTCATACGAGTATTAAAACAAGTCGGCAAGTAACGGTGCACAGTTAGTACCTATCGGTATGCCGATTGTTTGCTGAAATATCCGTCCGCCGAACTCCACAAAAATATTGTCGATTAGATATTCCAATATCTTTATGACATCTGCATCTGAGTATGTTTGTGGTGCATCAGAACGAACGACACTAACGAAGTATGTGTCTTTTTAGCCAATGACAACATATTGAAATCGACGGTTACCATTCTTGTGGAAGAAACACTGGTTGATAATTTCCTTTAATTTAGATTTTAATTTATCATGAGGGATAGTAGTGTAAAGAGTAGAGAAATCGAAAGATTTTATCCCTTTGACGGAATGAAGAGATTGTGCCTTTAGGTTTTCTAAAAGCGCCTTGGATCCACATCTGATTAACACCACTTCTGGCATATGCAGTGTCACAATTCTTCTGAAGGCCTTCTTTAACTGCGGTTAGGATTCGTGTTAGAATCTGAGAAAGAGGCTTGGTTGAGCACTTAGCCGAACCCGCAATATATCTCTGTTTGTACGGAAGTGAAGAAACAGAAGAAATAAAAACATTCCTCTCTACCCTTACCTGCTACAAGGATAGCAGGCCTTGCCCAGCTGTAAGCCAATATCATTTGGACGCCCCGTGATGTAAAATAAACGTCAAAAAGATTGCCTTTGGAAACAAAGAACACACTACAGATAAGAAAATGGGAGTCTCGGTTTTATTGAGACTCTTCATAAGCAGTAATGAAGTTTGCAACACTGCTTACGCCCTCTAGCGTATACATGAGCAGAACTCCATTTTCAAAGATTCTACAATGGACCCAATGATCCCAAAGGAAATGAAATATAATCTGCACTATGGTAAAGTACGGGGAGACGTAATACACGACACCTTCGCACCACCCTACCACCCGCAACACACCGTTAACAGTGGTCAAATATTGTATACCTATCGAAATCTGTTACATGATTTTGATCTAACAATGTAAACCCAGTTAAAGAGCAGGTGTGTCAAGAATTGTGCTTGCCATACTACCAGCACATTTAAAATATTTTGATGGGTAAAAAGGACTTATTCTAATTTGATGGATTAAAGACTTGATCAATTTCAGAAAAACCGCCGTACGGCGTAAAGGTATCCGAATATTCACATTACTATTGTTTGCAAGGATCTTGATACATTTTGTATTTTTTCCGCTTTTTTGATTAAGGGAGACACGTTTAGTGACTTCGTCTTTGCTTCCCAGCACTACACTCGCTTTCTGGAATTCTACATTATTGAATCTTAAGTCTATCAAAATTTGGTGTATGTAACCTTTAAATAGTACTATTAAACTGTAAAATAAGATAGGCAGAAATAAAGTCAATTCTGAACAACTTTTAAAGAGTAATGAGTCTACTAAAATTCGGTGTACTGTAACCTCGAAACAATATGCACTATACCACTTCATAGTTTAAACTGTCCACCCAATGTCCTCAGCTTCATTCAATGAAACCTGTAGGAAGAGTTATACGAAATCTAAATCATATCTGAAAATTCTTTAAAACTAGTAATAACAATCTTTAAAGAGTAATGAGTCTGCTAAAATATTTTGTAATGTTATTGAAATAAGATGCACTGTTACACCTCATGGTCTAATTGTCCACAATTTTGAACCCAGTCTAATGAAAACTATACAAGAAGTTCGCCTGAAATAACGTCATATCTAAATTAACTTTAATGACTGTCAAAATTTAGTGCACTGTAAACTGAAAATCCTTTTGACGTTTATTTGACGAGTGTGTGCTGTACCATCACATAAGTTAATCCTCTACTGCCCAGGAAAAGAAAGAGTTTTTAAGAAAGTTTTATTCTGATATATATTACTAGGTATGGTACACTGATAAGAAAGCTGGTATTTTTTTATTTTGTCAAAATCAAGGTCGCTGGGAAGGTCATGTATCTTATATGATACATTGGGCTTTTGAACATCAATATCCAACCGTAGTAGTAATGTTACAGGTACTATTTTGTGTCTACTGACCATGCTTTTTGGCATATGGTTAACAAGATAAATGTAAAATTCTAAATAGTACTAAAGAGTTCGCCAGTGAAGATGAAAGTACAGACATTTCATGTCTTAGCAAGTGATTATAAATCTTGTATATATCATATCTAAATAGTCTTATATAGTCAGACACTTATATTAGTAAATTATCCTGGTTACAGGCACCAAATTATGTCATGTATTATATGTGATACGTGGGGCACTAGAGGGCTAATGACCCACCGCATTTCACCATCATTCGATGACAGCTGTAGGAGGGGTTATCTGGAAACAAAGTGTGAACAAGCTGTAATAAATAGTGATAACTCGATAAAACTTTCGTGTACTTTAACCTTAAAACAATAAAGCTGTATCAACTTATAATCTAACTGTCAACCAAGTTTCAACGCGATCTTATATGTAAGGTTCCGAAAAAATCAGATCAAAGCTGAAGGAGTTATGCTAATGTCAAGGTAAAATATAGGCAATCAAGGGGACATAATTCTAAAAATAAATAATTTGATCAAGACAGTTTTCAAATTCACCTGAGATTCCATCCATGTCCGTCTTATCGTCAAGTTACAGGAAAATCCAATCAAAACTGAATGGTTTATGCTAATGGCAAAGTAAGACATAGGCTTTTTCAGTAATCAAATGGACGTAACCTTTGTATTACTGATCCGATCTGCAAGTTTTCGAACTCAGCCATGTCCACTTTATCTTCAAGATTTAGGGAGGCCTTGCTAGTTTTAGGAAGATTCTATCAAAACCGAATGAGTTTTGCTAACGGCAAAGTCAAACAGAGGCTTAAGGGAACATAACTCTAAGATCAGTGGTCCGCTTTGGCCAGTTTGTAAACTTAACAAATTTTATCCACTTTCACCTTATCTGCAAGTTTCAGGAAGACCTAATGAAATTCATATAGTTTTTTATTTTTATTTTTTTTCAAGCTTTTTTTTGTTTCAGCAATCAATGGTACATAAATCTAAAATTAATAATCCGGTATCTGGCCTGGTTTTATACTTAAAATCAAGAAGATCTGATCAAAACTGAAAAAGTTATGCTGAAGACAAAGTCATACAGAGGCTTTTACAGCAATCAAGGTGATCCGATCTGGCCATTTTAAAACTCATCCGAAATTTCATCCATGTCCACCTTATCTGCAAGCTGTAGGACGATCCGATCCAACTTGAACAGGTTATGCTGATGATAATGTCAAGCAGAGGGTTTTTTTAGCAACCAAGTGGTCGTAACTCTAAGATTGATTATCTAATCTGGCCAGATCGAATGCATCCCAGATTTCAACCATGCCCTCCTTAGCTGCAAGTTTCATGAAGATCCGATAAAAACGGAACGAGAACTAATAAAAATCTAAAAGATTTCTTTTAGAAACAAAAAGAACACACCACAGATAGAAAATGGGGGTCTCGGTTTTATTGAGACACCTCTTAAGCAGTGATGGTTTGCAACACTGATTACTCCCTCCAGCGTATACATGAGCACCATTGTCAAAGATACCAAAATGGGCCCAATTATCCAGAGAAAAAGAAAATATAATTTACAATATTGTCAAGCACGGGGAGGCGTTCTACGGCCGCAATAAGACACTACCAATAGCTGAGCTGCAGTGAAATAAAATAAAGGTCTAAACGGTTTTTGGAAACAAAGAACACACTGCAGGTATAATCTGCACTATGATGAAGCAAAACAAATGCTTTTTAAGCAATATCAAGGGGATGTAACTATATGATTAAAGATCCGATGGTGCCAGTTTTTAAACTCGTTTGAGATTTCACCCATGTTCGCCTTATCTGCAATACTGTAGGAGATATGATGATGACTCGCGTCTTCCCATTGTAAAAAAAGGTAAGAAAAAAGTTCAGGGCGTGCCACAATGACAAGCCACAGCCCAAGAGGAAGAGGAAACAGACAAAACCAAACAAACACAAATCGAACAAAAGTACAAAGAACACTAAGATTAGCTCTCTCTTCCCCAAGCGAGGTTATTGCAATGCTAAAAGGACTGAAAAACACAAGAACAAAACACAAGGCAAAAAAGGTAAGAGAAAAGTCCAGGGAGTGCAATATCACAAACCGCAGCCCTTCCCAGACCCCAAGAGGAAGAGGAAACCGACAAATCAAACCAAGCACAAATCGAACAAACGTACGAAAAGCACTAAGATTAGCTCTCTCTTCCCCAAGCGAGATAATCGCAAGCGAGATAATCGCAATACTAAATGGACTGAAAAACACAAGAACAAAATGACACATGGAAAGACATACAACAAATCGCCTCTTAGAATAAACCACAAAGCAACAAAGAATAAGACTAACACCGGGACCACCGCCTTAGAACGGTCAGTAGAGTAAACCACCGTGGGGTTTAAAGCACTTTTACAGCTAGCTAACTTCACCCTGGGTCCCCGATGCTACTCTTAATACAGAAATACATAAAAATTCGGTTCGCATAAAGGCTCCCAACTCAGTCAATGCATTAAAGCGAAAACACAAAAATCAAATTAATCACTATAATCAAATTATTCACGTGTAAAACTTAAAACAAATCGCCTCGTACAATAAACCACAAAGCAACAAAGAGTAAGACTAACATCGGGACCACCCCTTAGCTCTATGGGGCCTTGTGGTTGCCATAGCAACCAAGCTTGCATTGAATTTCCTTGAAAAGATAGTGTCTTCAGTCCCCCACTAGGGGCATACTACAGATGAGGTATGATTAAGATAAGCATACAGACTGCAGAAATGTGCTGACGGAAGGACGATGTCGGCTGCTGTCCTAAAAGCTCCCCTGAAATCTTCGACCTAGGTGAGCTAAAAATGTCATGTTCAAATTGGTAGGCCCTTAAAAATGATCTATGCCTTCATTGTTCGTATAAGTGACAAGGTACAGCAGTGGTTATAAGTGGGTTACCAGAATAGAATTTCCTATAAGAGTTCAACGAACAGCAACACTTCAATAATTCGAAAGTTTTTAAAAAAGAAAAAAAAATCAGTCATATTTAAGCTTTTGAGCTTTATACTGTTTGAAATTTACTCAAACGATTACTTTACGAAATAAACGTGTAATGTACCAATCAGTTATCGGTGTAAGTATATAAAATGTGCTCTACTGTGGATGATGGCTACTTATGCAAATATATTTCATGAAAACAGTCTGATGCATGAGCCTTAGCGGGAAATCACTATGGTAACTCAAGGATACCCAGGGGGTGTAAATTTTCATATGAATAGATCAAATCATCCGCCACTTGTGAAGACGTACCTTCTGACATGTGCGCCCAACGAAGACTCAAATCCGCCTACGCACCTGCGCAGTCCGTTTAGAGTCTTCTTTGTCCGCATAAAGAAACTGTGCCTCGTTGGGTATCCAAACTGTGTCCAGTGAAGATTCTGATCGGACTGCGCGAACGCGCAGGCTGATCTGAATCTTCGCTTGGTGAACAATAAACGTCAAAAACAAAGAACACATTACAGATAAGAAAATGGGAGTCTCAGTTTTATTGAGACTCTTCATAAGCAGTAATGAAGTTTGCAACACTGCTCGAGCAGAACTCCATTTTCCAAGATTCCACAATGGGCCCAGTGATCCCAAAGGAAATGAAATATAATCTGCACTATGATAAAGTATGGGAAGACGTTCTACCGCCGCTACACGGCACTAATACCAACTGCAGTGTAGTAAAATAAACGTCAAAAAGAAACGTTTTCTGACACTGAGGCTCAAATTGTGCTTTTTCGTTCTAGACCATGCGCGCAGTTGATGCAGACACGGGGGACAGTGGAACTGTAGAATATTCTATCAGCGATGTGATTGTTACATCGGGAAGTCTTTCTCAAAATGACGTCTTTTCTAAAGTTGAGATAGAAGACAATGGCAATATTTATTTTAATGGTGTGATTCTTGAAGGATCAGCATTTGTAATAACTGTAAAAGCTGCAGATAAAGGACGATTTCCAAGGTAAGAGCCAATGAGCCGCGTCGTGAGTAAAAAAAAAATAATAAAAAAAAATAAAAATAAAAATAAAAAAAAACACTCTTCAGGCCCACCGTCGATTCTATCTTTCAGTGCGCTGCCCGGTCTCTAAGCAAGGCCACATGTTCAATTATTTAGCTGAAGTATTTTCTTGGCCTACGGCTTACGTTAGTACAAAGCATAGGACTGTATGCGCAGGCTCGCCCGACATATTGTATTTGCATATGCTATAACGTTTTTTTTTTCCATGACGCGGGTGTTTTTACTATTCCGGCAAATTCTCCCACAATACTTATGCTAGCGCCATTTTTTATGTTACAAATGATAAAAAATGAGTACAATTTTTAGAAATGGTCTTGGTTTTCTCAACAAACGTGAACTTAAAAATAGCGAGCCTAAATATGTATACACAGACAAAAATGAAGGATATTAAAACTCTACGCTGTTTATGCATCAGCAAGTTGATAGATACCATAGATGCCTTCACTATACAAGAATACTCCGGTTTTATGTTTGCTATTGTTTTTGTTATCTTTATAGGCATTCGACTGAAACCATTGTAGTCAAATGTGTTGGAACTGGTCAGAATCCTCCTGTATTTGCCTCTAATTTATATAGGGCTACCGTTCCTGAAAATATAGTAGGACAGACCACCGTTGTTAAAGTCAATGTAAGTAAGAAAGTAGCAAACAGTATGTTTTCTCTTTTTTGTAAAGGGGGATTAATACACTTCCAGGGGAGGTAACTTTGGCAATTAATACACGTTACGGGGAGGTAGCATTGGAAAAACTGTTTTGTCTCCCTTCTGAAAAGAGATCTGTTTTGAAAGGAAATATTTGCCCCAGGAGGAGAACATTTTTTTTCAAAATAGATCTCTTTTTCCTTGTGAAAGTAGAACTCTTTCAGAAGGGTTCTATTGTGCAGCAAAACAAATATAAAAGTTGTCTTCCTTGTAAATTGTTAAAAATCAACCGAGTATATCAAGTCAGCATAATTTTTACTCTTTAATTACACGATAGCGGTTGGGCTTCAGACTCAATGACGGCCTCTTCGTAAAAACTTAACCGGTGGGTTGGGGCATGACGATTTTCTTTGACTTGGCCCACCGTGGTTCAAATATTGGTCTTCATTTATTCTGTCACACATTAGAATTAGCCATGAGTACTCGTCTTTGTTTATCACAGCGATGAATTTGATATTTATGTTTTCACTTTGATGCATTGACTGAGTTGGAAGCCTTTATGCGAACCGAGTTTTTTTTATGTTTTATGTGTTTTTGCATTAAGAATTACATCAGGGCGCAGTGTGAAGTTGGCTGGCCCGGTGGTTTATTCTACTGACCATTCTAAGGCGATGGTCCCGGTGTTAGTCCTGACAGTTTTTAAGCTAGTTGATATTTCTCACCACATTGGTCAGTCTTTCGACAACAAACAGATCTCTTGTATGGTTTTCTGTGATATTTCGAAGGCATTTGACCGTATAACATAAAGATCTTTTGTTTAAAATTAGATTAGGCATAATGGTATTGATGAAAATCTTCTTGAATTACTTTCTAATGGTCTGTCTAATAGACATCAAAGAATACTATTACACTTCTCTGTCTCGTCTCTTAAACTAGTCACTGCTAGACTTCTGGGAACCGTTCTTTTTTCTGATATTTGTAAATGATATCTCAGAGTCATTGTTAAGTCTCATTACAAAAACACGCCTATTCAACACTGAAAATTTCACCACCAAAAAATGGCAATTTTTCAGATAAAAAATTCTAATATTTTTCGTATTTCTGCTCAAAATATAGATTGTGGGTACTCGTTAGAACCGCCTCGTCGAGGCGGTTCTAACGAGTACCCACAATCTATGTTTTTGAGCAGAAATAACAAAAATAATGTATACCCCTGTAAACCCCAGTTTTACTATATAAAAGTGGGGTTTAAGGGGGTAAGAATTATATAGGTATGTTTTCGTGATGTGACGAGACTATTAGCTGATGACAGTCCTTTTTATTTACTCCGCTGCATCGATAAATGAAACTAAAGGTATCATAGATCATGATCTTGCTTTGAATGTACGTTCAACCAAAGTAAAACTAAAGCAATTTATTCTCTTAAAAAGATTGCTAATCTTCCATGTTTTGAAGACACGGAGGTGTTGTTCGTTGGAAGTCACAAACATTTAGGCGTTAGCCTGAGTAATAATAGCCACTGGGATACTCATATAGAAAATATCACTCAGTCCACTTCAAAAGTAATTGGTATGATGAGGCGATTAAAATTCAC
The DNA here is from genome assembly GCA_964016985.1 of Anodontia alba. Classification (NCBI taxonomy): domain Eukaryota; kingdom Metazoa; phylum Mollusca; class Bivalvia; order Lucinida; family Lucinidae; genus Anodontia; species Anodontia alba. Next base: position 19,797,741 of record OZ024824.1, read on the forward strand.
ATTATATCGAAAGTCATTAAAACAAATCTATGTTTCATATATAGCGAGAACACACTTCCATAGTCTGTACCGATACTTGTTATGAATCCCTTCAAAACCTACAAAATGAAGCTGCCCGTATAGTCACCGGGTTAACTTGCTCGGTTTCACTTGAGATACTCTATTGTGAATGTGGTTGGCAGTCCTTAAAAGAAAGACGAGAGCTACAGAAACTATACTTTATGTGCAAAGTCAGTAACGAGTTGGTTCCAACCTATAGTTCTGATTTGATCCGTTACGAAATATCGATAACTTAAGAGATATAAACGTCCGTACAACAGTGTCTCACAAATCTTGTTTACCATTAAGTATACATATGTGGAATTCCTTGGACCTTAACATTAGGAATATAACATCATTTTCTGCTTTAAAACGTAAGGTTTTAAAGGATCATGCCTCGAAACCAGTTCTGTCATTTTACTTCAGCGGAGTCGATTTAATTCTGTTATTCATGCACGAATAAGGAATAAGTGCGGCGACTTGAATAATAACTTCTTTTGAAATAATAAAAGAAAAAAGACAGGTAAGAGAAAAGCAGGGAGTGCTACAATCACAAGCCGCAGCCCATCCCAGACATGAAGAGGGAGAGAGAGGAAACCATCTTCGGCTAATTCCTTACTATTCGTGTACGACTGAAGGTGAAGACGCGGAACACTACTTCCTTCGCTGCAACTCTTACGAAAATCAAAGAAGTACTCTCCATTTCAAATAGGCAATTACATTCCCTTAATATACACATGTTACTATTTGGAAAATCAAGTTTAACCGAAAAGCCAAATAATACAACATTTAGTGCAGTCCATGTTTACATTAAGCAGACAAAAAGCTTCTCTCGTAGCTAAATTTGTTTCGACCTGTCACCTGTCACAATATTAGCTAATCTGTAAAGGGTATATTCTTTGCAAGCTAAGCTGACCCAGATCAAAGGCTGTAGTTCGCTTTGGTTCTGAAATACTTGCATATATATGTTTTTGTTGTTGTAGTCGTCGTTGTTGTTGTTTAATCTGTTTGTACGTTAGATACACCATTTTATGAAAATTTCACCATAAATTAATTTGACATTGAAACTCCATGAACTTCTATTTACTTTTTTGCTACCCAGTATCATTCTTCTTCATATTATTCTCATTAAATTTTCTGGTTAATTGATTTCAAATTTAAATATTAGTTTATATGCCATTGTTTTACATATTATGTGTGCTTTGTATTGTAGGGGAAGGACCGAATCCAATTTTAGTTTAACTTGTGGTTCAACCCCATTTTCTTGTTTGTTGGAAATACAATATGTTTAAACTAACCAAACAAAAAAAAACAAAAAAAAAAAAAAAAAAAAAATGAATATGGTACAAAGTCCCGCTAAAAATGGAAAAATCCACTGCCCGTGATATTGCTGCGCGGACCAGTACAGATCACATTCACATACTAGACACCAAGGGCATCAAGCGCATCAAGGGCAATATAGTAATATGATAAATTAGAGAGTTGTCCCTTTTTAATCCTAGAGTCCCATAGAATTGATATTGGCAAATAGTGTAGACCCGAGATAAGACGCCACAGAACGCGGCATCTGATCAGGATCAACACTGCTTGCAACTAGGACAGGAGTTAGTATAAACAATAAAAACTTAAGTCCTAGTAATCGTTATGTGTGTCTAGCGAATAGTGCTCAGCTCAACCTGTGCATTTATGCAGAACAGTACAGATAGATTAGAATAGATCATTTTTGTTTAAATATTTTGAAACAAAAATACAAATGAGAATGAATAAAAAAAGCACACAAAATATATCATAGCGAGGGTTGAGCGCAAGACTATGGTAACTCAAACATATTTTTGTAACCCTTGTTTAGGGGCAACTTGGACCAGTTTGTAAACAATGCAAATTTAGGTGCCATTGCTCGTATGAGCAATGGCACCTAAATTTTCATTGTTTACAGAAAGAAATGTTGTAATCTTCATAACACCTTCATGGTGATGAGATTAGGTTTGGGGAAAAACAACCATCTGACTTACGCTAGTCTTGCGCTCAACCCTCGATAGTATCTCGCTAAAATGGCAAAATACACTGCCAGTGATATTGCTGCGCAGCAACCAGTCCAGAGCCACCACATTCATACACTAAAATCCTTTATTTGCGCATCAAGGGCTATGCAGTCATATGATGAATTAGAACTTAAAAATATATACGACGTTATGTTTACTCAAGTTAGATGACAGTACTGATTATTGCTTGAAATATATAAATAAAACTCTCAGCTATAGTCAATCAAATAGTTCTTATCAGCGGTGAGCACAGTATACTGGTTTCGTCAGATTTTTATAGACTTATTTTAGTAATTCCCTGTCCGCCATTTGGTTGCCTGGCAACCTTAACAATTTAACGCTAATTTGATGGCTGAAAAATGAAACCATATTACCGTTTCTACAACGTTTACGCGTTTCAGAAAATCTAATATGACTGGATGCAAGATCAAACGTTCAGGAACTGTTTACATAACGATGCGTTAACTTTCGACTACGTTTGCATCGGGTTTCTTTTGGAAAGAAAAACCAAGTCGTCACTTGTTGCAGACATTTCTTCACGCAGACACTATAATTTTCTACTAACGCAGCATGTCTGTGATAAAATGTCGAAAATGCCTTACAAAGTTTGTGATAAAGATAGAGTTGTCTAAGAAATGTGGCAGTATGGGCTTTGTTACGACGGTTGAAAAAAAGGCAAGAGACAAGTCCAGGGAGTGCCACAATCACAAGCCGCAGCCCTTCCCAGACATCAAAGGTCACTAAGGTTTGGAGAAGCTCTCGCGAATCGAATAAATTGAGATATGTATACCCCATAAGAGGTACGCACAGGGAACTGCCTATATCAAACTCGAAATTTTCCCGTTTATCATAAATTTTAGTGGAAACTGTACCATTAGATATAGATAGATTCAAATCCAAAAATGATACCTTGATATCGGAAGAACTGGCTTTATTTTTTCAAGTTCAGGGGGGTATATGTGGTCCATCATTTAGTAAAAGTAAAAATTATCAATATCTATTAAATTGTCAAGGTATCTTTAAATGGTATTGAAATCCTCAATAATCTCAGTCTGATTTTTCTTTGAGAGAGAATTCATGAAATCGTTCTCATAACAAAATAAAAACAAATCTGCGACAAGAGTAGCACAATTAGTTCCCGTCAGAATACCACCTTTTGCCTATAAAGTTAAGTTCCAAATGTAATAAAAGATATTATCCAAAAGCTAAACATGGACATCAAAGACTTTTTTCATAAAACACTACGAGAGAAACGGCTACTCTCTAAATTGATGTCACATAAGACGGTTTTACAATAGCTGTTCAGAAGACATAAGTAGTTTGGGAAAAGCTTTGGGAAAAGTGTTTTGCTCTTTTTAATTGGCCAAGGTTTTCATCTTTTTTAGGCAACAGATGCAGACGGGGACGATTTGGTATACTCACTGATGACGAATTATAATGTTCCTTTTCAGCTTACAAATACAAACAGGTAACATGGGCCGCGCTATGCGTGACCTCGGGCGTATGCGAACAGCGAACGCCCAGATTAACTTGCGCATCCACGGAGTCTGATCAAGGCCTTCACTGCCGCTGACAGTCATTGCATTTTGCGCATGTTCGAAGACACCATTTCGCTTAGCGCGGCCCATTTATTATTTCAGGAATTATTTATGCCGGGCTTGAGCCCGGCGTATCTATTTGAGGTTGTTTTTGTAAAATGTGTATGCATTTGGAGAACATCGGTTTTCTTCCAGTTTTATGGGGTTCTTAGTGGGGTTACACATAACTATTCAGCCCCCACTTTTTTATTATTCAAAGTCACATTTTTGCAGCAGAGAACTGTGCTATTGGTAACATAGTGAAATAAAACATGGAAAGTACTGTGTAGAATGAATGTGCTTTGCTCATTTAAAAGAGAAATGAGCCGTTTTCCCGTAGGAGCCCCATTTTGGCTATTCGACCTGAAATGAGCTTGTTGCTGTCAATATTCGTACACGTTTGAATCTTTTCATTTCGTTTTTTTGTTTTCGTCGTACTACGCGGAAGAAGAAAAAAAATATTTTTCTTTGTTTACGATTGGAAATATGCATTCTCAAATCGAACGAATTATAAGCTGGTTTAATAATACAGTTTAATTTGATATTCAAGCATGGAAAGATTTGGGCCGAAATAAAAGGTTATGATGGAGAAAAGAACGCAATACTGCTACATAGATGATTTCGGATATAGTATGTTCGGCCTAGGCTATGGATGGCGACATGTAATTATGTATGCTGGCTAGAAAACAGACGATCATAGTTGATTTTTTTTTACATAGCTCTGATAACGTTTATAATGTTTTTATCGTTGATTATTGCTATAATTTATATAATTACAACCTTTCATAAATAATAACATTTTTTTTCGCTATATTACGATCTGTAGGGAGCTAAGTAATGCACGACAGATTAGTTTCCCGGCGTATTGAAGCTTTGTATCAATGTGTTCTTGTAGCTTGTAATAACGTTTGAAATCACACTCTACCACCTATGCCATGGCGAATATGAAGATACATATTTTAGTTAATAACAAGGTTTCCGGAATCTTACTGAATAAACTTGATTTTTCATTTGTAATTCTCTATGTTCACTTAGTGTACCAAATTCATTGCCGCGTGGACTGTCGGTCTTTGAAAAGAGGGCTTATGAAACCCCTGGATATTCAGACACTTTGAAAGTCTACAATAGTGTTTACTAATACTTCTAGTTTAAGACTTATAAGTTACAGTTTCTCAATAACTAACTATTTTTCACACTAGGAGGAAATAAGAGGATGTATTCTGTTTAAAATAAATTGTAAGAGCATTTGATCATAAGATAAGCTCTTATTTCACACGTATCCAGAGTATCAGGTCATGAGAGAATTTAAATAAATTAAAACACTTTCTGTCAAAATTGTTTTGCCGCTCTAGTGAAAAGATGTCTACTCTAAAGATAAGGAATTTATTCCCACTTCGAATGTATTCTTTGGTTTTGAGAGGACTCCTTTTTCAGAAGGGATTTCATGTGCAGGAAAACATGCACTAAAGCCAAAACATCGTCTTCCGTGCAAACAATTGCGGAATAACTCACATGCATATCCATGCATCTTAATTTTCACATGCATAAAAATATTGTGATATTATAAGAGAATCTAAATAGTATGACTGTCAGTCAGGGCCCACTTTAACTAAGATACACTGCCAAGGAACATAGCTCTGATTTTGAAATATTTGCATTCCTACCCAGTTTAGGCTACTCTTGTATCAATTGATGAAAGACAGTGCTTAAGTTGGGTATGTTTTGTGCACTGAATGAAGTTTGATTTTTTTCTTTATTATTTTTTTTTTACTTTTCGTGTTTTTTTTTTTTTGTTTTTTTTCACTTTTCGTGGGTTTGGCATAAATCTGAGCAAAGAAGCCGCGGCGAAGACAGTGAACAGAACCAAACAATTAAAATAAAAAAAAATAAGAAAATAAGCCGCGAGCCGCCACAAGGTCACACAAAGAACAAACAACACCAAAACCACCGTCTTACTAGAAAACAAAAGTAAGAGAAAAAGCCCAGGGAGTGCCACAATCACAAACCACAGCCCTTCCCAGACCCCAAGAGGAAGAGAAAACTGACAAATCCAAACAAGCACAAATTGAACAAACGTACGAAAAGACACTAAGATTAGCTCTCTCTTCCCCAAGCGAGGTAATCGCAATAATAAAAGGACTGAAAAAACAGAAGAACAAAATGACACACGGAAAGACATACAACAAATCGCCTCGTAGAATAAACCACAAAGCAACAAAGAGTAAGACTAACACCGGGACTACCGCCTTAGAACGGTCAGTAGAGTAAACCACCGTGGGGTTTAAAGCACTTTTACAGCTAGCTAACTTCACCCTGGGTCCCGATGCTACAGAAACACATAAAAATTCGGTTCGCATAAAGGCTCCCAACTCAGTCAATGCATCAAAACGAAATAGAAAGTGTTCTTACGAAAACATTCTTATTCAAATATACTGAAAATTTTACCACCAAAAAATGAAAAATTTAAGATAAACAAATCTGATATTTTTTTTTCATATTTCTGCACAAAACATAGGTTGTTTGGGTAACGTGTACCCAAAATCTTTGTTTTTGAGCAGAAATAAGAAAACTAATGCATACCCCTGTAAACCGCAGTTTTACTATTTATAGTGGGATTTAAGGGGATCAAAATTATATATAGGCATATTTTCGTGATGAGCAGTAAAAACTACCGGGGATTAAATTGATTCTTTTGGCACTAATTATTGCCACATATTGACAACAATAATGTTGTACATATTTGCACCAAATATTGGTACCAAATATTGAAGTTATTGATGTTGCCCATACAGCTCATTTTCATGCTACAATCAAAGTTTATATCACTTTTTCAGAGGAGATATTGTTACAGTTGGCTCATCTGACACTATGCCGTTAGATTATGAGAAAGACAGGCAGTACGTCTTCGTTGTAATGGCAAGCGACGGAACGGGACATGTAAGTAGCGCTTGTTTTTCAAACTGCAGTCGATCATTCGACTGCAGTGATTTGTTTTTACTTTTGTTGATTCTACCTTTATTTTGGAAAGTTTAATGAAGTCTTGCAGCATGTCGTTACGTGTAGTTTATCTGCTACGTTTCCTGTCCGTACATTTGTCCTTTTTTGTAGAAATCGTTAAACTGTCGAATTAAGCCTTAAAAACAGGGCCTAGCTGTTCAAAACTAACGATGTCGTTAGTTAGCGTATCGTTAAAATTTTGATCATTAAATATGGCCTATACGCTAATATTTTTGTTGAATAAATGTAAGTAGCAAAAGCTACTCACATTTTATCAGCAAAAGTACTCGTGAATTAGATATTGTACGTACTAGAACAGTTTGACCACTTACGAGCTCGTTAAGCTTACGATGTTTTGAACAATTGGGCCCTGGTTTTCATTTTCTTTCTATGTCTTTGGAGAACAGTCTTCTGCCTGTCGCTTTCCTTTGCAGTTCTTGTTTTCCATATTTTTGAAACTGATGTGCTTGGTATGTCTTCACCTTGTTTATACCCCCGACATACGTAGTATATATTGGGTATATAGTTTTTGTCTTTTCCGTAATAATGTTTGTCTGTGTGTATGCAAACTTTCTTACGTTAAAGATACTCGTATCTAAGGAACTTCTCTACCTAGGATTTTGAAATTAAGTACAAACATTGAATATGCCTTGTTGTATCGTGTAAGAGAAAAAGCATTTCTGGGGACCTAGCATTACAAAAACTCGCCTATTCAAATGTATTGAAAATTTTACCACAAAAAAAATGAAATTTTTTAGATAGTCTCTGAGGGTGTATCAATAAACCTTAAGTGGTAACATGAAACACATTACAGACTTCTTAATGTAAGCTTATAAATTTTTAAAAATAACAAACATAAAATGAGACCAAAACCAACAAACGAATTGGCTTTTCTATGCTTTTCGGATTATTTTTCTCACTTTTTAGCTTAAGTTTGTGAACTTATATACGTATAGACGGTGGGTACTTTGTGAAAACGTCCTCTCTCACAGCTTCCACTGATTGTTTTGAAACTTTGCTGGTTGCTACATGGTATGAAGCTGTACATGTGGGTTTTGTAAAAAAAATAAAATAAATGATTTTTCCTACTTTTTAGTTCACTTTAGGCGCATGCATACGTGACCTTATAGTGTAGGCAGGCTCCGCCGTCGCCCGTCCGCCAATCTGTCCGTCCGTTTTCCACATTCTTCAAACTTCTTCTCCTCAGAAACCACTGGGCCAATCAAAGCCAAATTTCTAATGGAACCTTCATGGGCAGGGGGGATGGAAGTTTATTCGCTACATCCGGGTAACATGATCAAGATTGTCGCCATGTTCATATACGTTAAAATCGCATTAAAAATCTTCTTCTCCGGAACTAAAGAGCCATTGGCCTTGGGGCTTGGTATGCAGTTTTGGGGACATAAGCCCAATAAAGTTTGAAAACATTATAACGTTCGGTTGACCTGATCTTTTTTACAGAAAAGTCAATTTTTTTCTATATAAACGTCTATAGGCAGAACTTTAAAAATCTTCTTGTCTGAAAGTAGAAGGCCGAGGCCTTTGATATTTGATGTAGCTTTATCTTGTGGATCACTACCAAAATTGTTTCAATTATAGACCCATCCAAGGGGTCACTTGTTTTCATAGACTCATATAGGGAAAACACTTCAAACGTATTCTCCTCAGAAACCACTGGAGCAATCAGCCAAAATTCACACAGAGTCTCAATGGGTTGGGGGAACGAAAGTTTGTTCGCTGCATCTGGATCACTTTACCAAGATGACCTCCATGCCCGTATATGGTAAAATGCCTTAAAATCTTCTTCTCCTGAACCAAAGAGCCAGTGATATGGGGCTTGGTATGCTTCATTGGGACCATGGGCCCAATAAAATTTGGAAAATGACAACTTTGGGTTAATCTTGACTTTTTAATGGAAAGGTCAAATATTTTTACACATACCCCTATAAGCAGAACTTTAATGATCTGCTTATCTGAAACTAGAAAGCCCAGGCCTTTGATATTTGGTGTGTAAACCTCTACCAAGGTCATTCAAATTATAGCCCTTGGGTGAAGAATGGCCCCGCCCCAGATGTCAGTTGTTTTTCATAGATTTATATATAGAAAAAGCGCTTCAGTCGCCTTTTCGTCAGAAACCACTTGGCCAAACAAAACCAGATTTCACATGGATCCTTAATGGGTAGGGGAAACGAAAGGTTTTCGCCGATTCTGGGTCACAAGATCAAGATGACCGCCACGCCCAATTATGATAAAACCCTTAAAAATATTCTTCTCCAGAAAAAAAACGACCAATGGGCCTGGGGCTTGGTATGTGGCATTTGGGACATAGGCCCAATAAATTATGGAAAAAAAAGATTATCTTAGCTTGACCTTGACCCTTTTATAGAATGGTCAATTTTTTAAATAGGCAAAATTTTTACACATTCTTGTCTGAAACTAGAAGGCCCAGCTTCATCAAAGTCAAACCGATTTTTATGTGAAGTGTCTTTTCCGCCAAATTGATTAAAGCTAAATTCCATACCAAGTTGCCATAGGATACAGAGCTCAAGGCTTTTCAAACAGTGCAGGTTACTATACTCAAATGGTCTCATGTGAGTTACAGGACCATTGTTCCTCTTGTTTAGCTGTTGTAGTCAAATTTTAGCCTGAAAAGCGATGGTCAACTACAAAAAGTGGGTACTTTGTGAAATCAAATCATCCGAAAGCTTTGCTTTGATCGTTTTGCCGTAAATCTCTTACATGGGTTGAAGATATGCATATGATATTGTTCAAATTTCCTATTTCTTTGTCTCCGTTTTAGGCTGTTAATTTTGACTTTGTCAATTTTTAAGCTGAAATTGTATATTCAACTCTGGACATTCGACACCTTATGAAATCAACTCCTCTTACAGCGTTGCGTGGATCGTTTTTAAAGTGTATATATATATATATATATATATATATATATATATATATATATATATATATATATATATATATATATATATATATAGTAGGAAGATATGCATGTACTTTTATATGTCTGTTTTAAAAACAAAAAAAAAAAAAAAAAAAAAAAAAAACTGATGTATAATGCACTAGCGTTGTCCGGCTACTCGTCCACCCACCCGTCCTTCCAGCGTAAATAATTCTTGTGTGGGCCATAACTAATTATGTAAAGATTTTTTTGATGAAGCTTAGAAGTAATATGTATGGGGACAAGACGGCGGCGGTACCGTACAAAAATGACTGCTTTCCCTTTCTTAATTCCTGAGTTATTTCCCTTTGATTAATATTTTCAGACTTTTCTTGTGCGCACCATAACTTGCTAAACGTATAAAATATCTAAATATTTCAAAGATCAAGACGACGTGTCGCG